>CM020512.1:15295904-15503404 GCA_009823395.1 Thamnaconus septentrionalis | reverse complement strand
GCTCGGTATCTGATGCCGCGTGGCAGCTATCTAGAAGATTATAGCACGCTTGCAAGCCCGGAGAATTTTTTTCCCCTCGCTGTGCAGTGTCGCCCATGAGCGGGCTCCCGAAAATCCCACCGAGAAAATGGCTGTTTGTACGGCATTCAACAGCATGTCATTGTCACAGGACTGCCTGCTCGGAGTCACTTAGATGATGCATACGTCTCGGTCTTTATCCTGACAAGGCGCCGCAGTGGGCCTCGAAGCCCCCACAGGGCTGGCATCGCCCAGGAAGGCAGGTGGCATATTGCACCCAGCAGGACGCTTTCTATGCAGGCTTGCCCGGCGGTGGGATTTGGCCGGCGTGGATTAGCTCAGTGGGGTGAAACAGGAACGCACGGACATGGAAGAGCAACACGGAGTGGAAGACACATCAATCTCTTCAGCAACATCAGAGAAACCCGAGTGAGCAAAAGGTGCCGACGATCTTGATGTGTCGCCGCCCACCCAGACATCTCTTTAGTATTCAGTGTGTAATTTGTCACATGTCAACAGAGAGAAGGTCATGGGTTCAAATCCCGGGCGCAGGCTCTTTCTTTGCGTTGCTTGCTGTTCTTCCTGTGTCTGCGTGGACTCTTCCACAATACAGAGACAGTGAGAAATGGTAAATGGATTTATATTTTGCTCTCCAGCACCTTCACGGTACCCCAAAGCGCTTTACGATGGCCTCTCATTCACCCATTCGCTCACACACTCAGACACCAATGTGTGGCTGCTGCCATGCAAGGAGCTGCCATCCCCATTGGGGTTCAGTGTCTTGCCCAAGGACACGTCGACATGTGGACAGTTGGAGCTGGAATTCAACCACCAACCATTCAATCATTGGATGACCCGCCCTCATTTAGCTAACTGGCCATGCTACATTGCCCATTTAAGTGTGAATGTGAATGTGGATGGTTGTTGCTGTCCAACTCTGCCCCGAGACAGTTGGCTTAGGCTGCACCCCTGCTGCACCCCTGCAACCGTCAGTGCAGGATAAGCGCTGATAGAAATGTAGATCCACGGCCGGCTGGCCTGACTTTCTATTTCCAAGATTTAAGAGAAGAAAAAAAAAAAACCTCAGCATCTGTCTTGTACAACTGTCGGATTAAGAGTCAAAATCCAAACATTGCGCACCTTTGACCAAAAGTAATTTGCAACATTTACTCATTAGATTCCAACAGATATGTTTGCGCTCTTTAACACTCCACTTTTTTTTTTCCGTTGCAGCTGCATATTGTTTTGCGGGCGCGTGTGAATATTCATTGGATTCTTTATAATGAGATAAACACATCACCCAACTCCTCAGTCACACTAATTAAGCAGACTTTTTCGCTCTGCAGTGCTGCACTCTCAGACCTCATCAACCACGCAAAGGCATGTCACCACGGCAATAGCAGATGGGTATTCTCAAGCCAAAAATAAATAAGTTGAAATGTTTGGGGGGGGGGGGGAGAAAAACCCTAAAAGCATTCACACGCTATAATGAAAGAAAGTGGAGCCGTTTGCATGTGACAGACTGCTGAGAAAACATCCCCCCCCTCCGTTCTCCCTGGTTCATATCTGTCCAAGCGATGGATCTAATCCAAGAGTTTATTACCAAACTTCAGATGCAAAGCCCATTCATTTTCTGACACCAAAGAGGGCCAAGGAAATGAATTGGGGCGTCTGGACAAATTGGCACCACCACTCACACAGGCCCAGCGAGAAGAAATTCTCCAACGTGAAAGTCCTGCCTTCCGTCAGCTCTTTCTCAGCATTTCTTTCCCCATGTCTGATAAAACTGTCCAATTTTCTTCTTCCAATTCACACAGTCCAAAAGTTTTATATATATTCTAAAGTGTGAGCCAGCACACAAGCACACACACAGTTTTGAATTGCCTCGCTGTGTTAGCACTGCCTTCCCCAAGCAATCAAAAATGGAGTTCCGTTGACGAACAATTTAGAGATAAAGGTGGAAGCAAATAGATGATAAAGTTGGACGTTTTAAGATGGATCCGCTGCACTGGGTATTCACGCCATTCACTCTCATCTCCCGGCATCTTAAACGTCTCAAGATTCACTCTGTGCTTCAGAACCTGAAAAACAAAAAGCTGCTTTAGTTATTCTGCCCTCTTCCTCGCTGGCTCGCGTTGCCACAGGTAAAGGCTGTCAACTGCAACTTACAGGAAAGTGAATTGCCATGACAATGTTGATGTCTGCTGGGCCTGGCGCAGGTATTAGTTAGCCTTGGCCATTGTTTGTTTGGTTGAGGTGAAGCGAGCGTGTTGGATAATCAGAAATGGAAGGAAGGAAGTCAATCAAATCTAATTAAGGAGCTTTAAGGCAGAGCTGACAGTTCACATGAAAGAAATCATGTAATTATGATGTTTCAGGAGAAGATCAATCATATCAAAGTATAATATATACAAGCTTTCAGCTATATAAGATATATAGATAAACCTTGGAGGAATGGTATTGTATTTTCAAGTGACGTGTTTTTACACATCACTAACTCCAACTCCCATTTTGTAAATAATATTAAACATTTCTCTGCATGACTGCTCTACTGTGTACAATCAAGTCACAGATTAATTCAAGCAAAGTGTTAATTTATTCATTTGACTTAGTGTGACTCCGGAGAGACCATCATAGCTCATCGGCTCATTGTCACCTTCTCTCCCTATTTGTCTTGTCCTCTCAAGCTCGGTTCTGTCAGGACCCTTCAAGTGCCCACTTTTTACGCTGAGCACAAAAAAAAAAAAAAAACACTCATATAACAAACTCTAAGTTCCATGTCAGCCTGTTTACTCCGAGGGAGACGTGGCACCAAGGCAGACAGGTAAGCTCAGATAAATTATTCTCAGCCAGATCCGAGAGCGAATCAACCCACAGCTATCAATAATTCATGTTGCAGCCTTTGAAAAGTAAACACTGCTTAGCCCATTAAGAACCCTGATTGGCTCTGTGCCACGATGGCACCGACACAGTGCGCAACCTTGTATTCCACATGCAAACCGTTTAGTGGCCACCTAAAGGAAACCTGTGCTCTGTATGGAAATTCAGCGCTCATTAGAGGGAAGCAAGAATCCAGTGCGGAGCCCTAAACCGGCATTATCTGGTGCAGCATTAGCATGGAACCGAAGCTACAGATGACCGCAGAGGGGAGCAATTAGAGTGACAGCTGCTCGTGGGATGTGCCGGCTTTTTGCAGATTGATCTTTTACGTCAGCTTCATTTTTCATGTGCCTCACTCATACAGGGAGGCTGCAGCTCTCTCCATAGCCATTTAGCGCACCTAGCGTCAATGCTAAAGTGGCTCCCGCTCTCACGGTTGAGCTCACCCTCCTCATTTGAACAGTTACCATTTACAGACCAAGTTACCCCCCGCAGTAAGCCCCTACGTATCCCCCCCTTGTGCGTCTTTCATGCGTCGTTTCAAAGTTGCCTTGTGATGGCTCTGAAGAGTTGCTGGGTGTGCAGTACGTTTATGTGGGTTTTGGCATTTCTCCGTCTGCGACGGCGCTGGCCTCCACCGAAACGCTAAAAGATGTGGCGTAATCACTTTGACGGGTCTCGGATGCTCGGTTCGATGAAGAGCGGGTGCATGCACCAGTTGTGTTACAGCCCGTCAGTATATTTTCCTCATTTTTTCCGTTTTTCTCTGCTTTTCGGAAGACTCCAGAGACGGCCCGCGCAGTTCAAACAGCATCTGTTCAAGAGAATAACATCTATAATCGTTCCCCAGAGTCAACAGTTGGAAAACATTTTTTTTTTCTTCTCACTGCAGCAGAAGGATTACAGATGTGTGATTAGCAGACAACGCACGCCGGATACCGTTTAAACGAATAGGATTCAAGTGATCAGTACTAATGAACACGCTACGTTAGCTCTTTAGATACTCTCCTCGTATTTGATTTTGTTTTATCGTTGATGTTTGGAGCATTGCTGCAATAGCGCACAGTCGAACCTAAAAATCAAAGGGGGAAAAACAAGAAAATAATGATTAAAAATGTAAAAAAAACAAAACAAAAAGACAATGCGAATCGAACGTGACCTAGCGTAATGTGTTTTCCCCTGCTGACTACCAGAACCTATACAGTCCCTTCCTGCCGGGAGCCTTTTCCAACATGCTGTGAAGGGAGTTTGTGTATATACTCACGTAGGATCTGATACCATGGCAGGTTTCCAGGCGTATGGATTTATGACTGAACGCGCAGCGGACTGGGTCGAAAGGAAGAGCTGAGTGTGTTCCCTGGTGGATTAAATGCTTGCTTTACCGCAAAGTGCGTGTCTGCGCTCTCGCAGGTGTGCGAGTGTGCGCGCGCCTTCCCGCGTATTTGTCACAGCCGAGGCGAACCCGCACACTTGTGTGAGTGCAGCAGAGTTATCATTGACGCCATTAGCGAGGTGGGATTCCTGCGCTCTGCCCCCAGCCAGCGGAGACCAATTAAAGCCATCAGGCAGCGTTCGGGGAGCCGAGCGGCTCTGAGAGCCCGCGGAGTTGGAGAACAGAGGATTTAGACTGGCTCAACTCTCCTTCTCCTCCCCCTCCTTCCCCTCCTCTTCCTCCAGCTCTGCTGTACCTGCAGACAGCAGGCAGCAAGGGAGATATCAGTGCGGGTTAATTATGAGATGGTACAGCTGATGTTTATTAATTTATTGTTTCTCCCGTATCTCTTGTGGAACATTCATTTGCATGAATTAATAACTTTAATGATCATTGCCTTTGTACGCTTCATTAATACTCAGCAGAGGATGCTTCGCAGCGCACGTAAACACAACGCTATGCAGCTCCAAGCCCCCCCCCTTCGCATTCCCCACCTGTGTTTACCTGTGTCTTTAATACCACCACAGCAGGAGGTGCGTAAGGTCAATGGCGGTAAAAGTGAAAGCTGTTGCCAGATTAGTTGCTGAAGAGTGCAGTGGTTGACAGACAGTTGATCCTGTTGTTGCTGTGAAGCTGAACTAAACCGTTTCTTCACTGGAACGAGCTCAGGGGGCGAGCCTCTCTTTTTACTCCCCATCTCCGGCAGTTTGCGTGACTCACCGGGTGTGCGCCACAATGTCCACATTGTGGGAGTGTTTCGCCCTCAGCACAGCAGAACAGGGGCCACCAGGAAGTTTCTGCAACAGTGACCTTGCAGGGACGCGTGAGAGCGCGACTGTGGAAGCATTTGAAGAGGAGGCGTTTTGTTTTTGTTTTTTCCACTTCTGACCATCAAAGATGTCAACTGCTGATATATATAATTTTGAAATTGCAAAGGTTGTTAGGAATGAGTATCGCAAGCAGGGGACAGCTACCTTCCTTGGCTATCATTTAGTTTTGAAAGGCTGAGCTGCTTTTTTCTATCAATGGATTCAGCTGCTTTATTTATTGAGCAATATCATATTGGCACATGAACGAGTACATTGTCCTTCTACCCCTTGTGGTGTCTTTTATTGTGAGTTGGCACATGCCTCAAACAATCTCAATCTAAATTTTAATAGTTGGTGGATTAATCGTCATAGCAACCACGTGTCCGTGGTGACTGGCCGCACTTCTTGTTACTGCTGCAATATGAACCACTTAGTTCCACATGGACGCCTTGTTCAGGTCTGTGATTCAGCGCTTTGTCATTTTGGTGACTCATTCCCACTTTATTTTGTAGAATGTGTCATTTAGTACCAGGTGGAGGATGTTAAGCATCAAGAAGGAAGCTGAAGCTGCTGTTTGTGAACTGAGGAGGCGTTTTGACATCACCGACTTCCTCCACCAATCTCTGGAATGCTCGTCTGTCTGGATCGCATCCATTTTTTCTTTATGTTTCTTTTTTTTTTTTTTTTTTAGCATTTTGAGTGTTTTCAAGCATGTGTTTTTTTTTTTTTTTTTTGCTGACCGGGCTGTGGTGACACCACAAACGCGAAAACACATCATGATACTTGGTGTATAGAAAGGGGTACTTTTCCAAAGTTGACAGGTGCATTGACAATTGGGCGCTGAAGTTTCTTCTGAAGGGCATTCAGGTTTTTTTTTTTCTGTCTAACTTTGTGAGACTTTTTTTTTTGCTTCTTCTCCCGACAGCTAAAACGCTGCTTCTACTTTCTGTGAAACGTATTGTGGCTCCTTTGAAAATATAGCGCCGTCCGCACATTTCGCCAGCCTTGACTTGCTCATTCTTTTAATGACCTTTCATACCCAGCAAAAATCTTTGTAGCTGGGGAGAAGCAGAGTATTTTTTTTTTATTTTAATACCAAGAAGGTGCCTGCTTTAACACTTTATAGCCCCCACAGCCGCCTCCTTAACAGAAATGCAGAGAGAGGTGCTTGGATGCAGTTTGAGGCCTTCCCACTGGGTGTTATTACTGTGCGATTTTCCTGTGGCCCTCTTCACTCTGTGAAGCGATGCTCCAACAGGCTTCTGGGTTTGCTCGGGCCCACAGTGGTCCAAGACGTTGAAGCTTCTCGCAAAAATAAGGCACCAGTTATGAACTCTCACTTACCTCCTCTGTGACTCTCCTCCTCCTCCTCTTCCTCCTCCTCTTCCTCCTCCTCAGCCCAGGGATGGCCACGGTGGAAATAGACACTCTTTGCTAGCGTCTGCACTCAGTAGGTAATAACTCCCTGCTCCGACTCAAAAAAAAGAGCTCCCATTCATTAAAGTGGCTGCAGGAGTGACACCCATCCCCTGGGAAAGCAGTGGTTGAGGCTGCAGTCGCCGCCTTCAGCCGCAGCGCTCAGCCTCACCCCCTCCCACCACCAAGCCCCCTCACCCTCCTCCCACCCCTCCGTCATTTTTTTGTTGCGGGTGTCCCTGAGCTCTCTTTTTCTACGGCAACTCTTCACTTGCCGCATTTCTGTCCTCCACGGATGTCAACCTCACACGTACAGCCTTCTTTTTCTGTTCTTTCTTTCTTTTTTTTGCTCACACCTTTGGCAGTTGCACGTCACCCTGCCGTGCACTCAGACAGGTCCGTTTCCCACCTCCTCCTCCACGCCGCTCTCCCCCTCGGCCGCCCCCCCCTGTTCACCCGCACGCCGCCTGTATCTCCGAGGAGTCCCTGAGCGCCGATGCTTGTACCCGGTCAGTGCGACTCAGTGCTTAATGTGTAGATCATTCATCCAACGGGGCAGGTGTGTAACGGAGGCGGGGCGAAGGAGAGGGCGGGGAGGGCATCGGGAGATCTTTGGGAGGCACGGAAATCAATTTCATAGGGAATTGCGGGAGCACGGAGGCAGAACCTTTTTTCTCTCTCTGAGTCTTTCTCTTTCGTTGTTCCCCGTTTCTCCCCCTTCTCTCTCCCTGTCGTGTTCCCTCTCTTCTCATCTCCGTCTTCATTTCCCTTCGCAGCCGCCTTAAACCTCCCTGACTGCTGGTGCTGATCGGCCCAGGAGACTCTATAGCCGAGCGGCTGAGAGGATCCCAACACAAAAGCCCCGATTTAAGCGATCTATCAACTATTTTTGTATCTAGAGAGAAAAGAACAGTTCAGCCTTGTGAACTGCTAAACTATTCCATTCTATTCTATTCTCCTCATTATATGTCACCTTCCTCTTCTTGGGTCTATTGAGACAATTATAGTTCTTCCAAAACGCTCCTCCATTGGATCATTCCATGGAGTCTATTCTATTTTTCACCCCCCTACTGAGGCCTCCTGGGCACATGTCACATCAGAGCCATCCAAAAAACAAAGATAGCCCCACTGCCGTTGCTACAGCATCGGTATAACTGCAGAGCAGCGGAGACGGAACACATGCATGCCAGCTCTTGCAGTCACCTGTGAAAAAAGGCTGGAACTCCCCAGCCCCCTCTTGCATGCCTGTCCCTGGCACCTGTAGCGAAAAGCGCACGTGCTAATGCACTTAACGGCGTTCGGCAGCGGTTCTACTCCATAAACTGAGGAGAATGATTATTGGCTGACTAACACACACCATTTGACCCGGTACGCTAGAGCAAACAGTAATGTGGGAGACAAGAGAAATCGTTCATCAATCACAGCCACGGATGGCCAGGCGCTCTCCTCTCACCGCCATAATGTTTCGCTGAATTGATTATGGAATGATGAGGTGGAGTAAAAAAAAAAAAAGAGAGAGAAAAAAACCCGCTTCTCGCACACATTCCCCCGACGTGACCGCCCGCCCTTCGCCTTATGATGGCCATTAAAAGGTTTGCACAGATGTTAACGACCCTATACCTGCTATGAAATGTCAGCCCCGGCGTATTATCTTCTGTTTGGGAAGTAGACAGTGATGGAGTGCGATAAAGGATGCCTGCGTGTGCAAGTTAGAGAGCGAGGCGGAGAGACAGATTAAGTAAGTCAGCGACACGGGGAGCCAAGGAGCGGGTTTTTCCACTCCACCAGTACAGAAATGATGCATAACTTCACAGCGTGCCCTTTAATTGCTGCTATTAATATCAGTTAAAGTTTTTAATACCTATTTATTAAAACTTAAACTTTTTTTTCTTTTTTCTGGAGGTCTAATGTGAAAAGAATAATGACTCTCCAGGGCTGCGCTCTATAAAAAGGCCCAGACATACATTTTTAATATTCCACCACTTCATTTGCACGATCTCGCTCCTTGCGAGATTTGTCGGAAAGGAAATAGCCCAAAGGTTCTAATATTAGGACTCGACATTAAAATATGTGCCAGCGCCGCCGTCTGCGTCTCCGCCACTTAGCGAGGACATTTAATCAGCTTTAAACCTGCCCGGCACCGTCCCTGGAAACTTGACGGGCGGTCGTTGGCAAATTGGTGGCGTATTAAATGTAAACAGTGCAGAGGCAGAGGAACGGAATTCCCAGTGTCCCCGCTGGCCTAATTTGTCTGTTTGTTTCATTAAAGCGCCTCCAGCTGACTGATGTTGACGATGCACTACCTGAAATTTGCACGGCAGCGAGGAGGAACGCAGCCACCTTCCCCCGCCCTCGGGAATCCTGCAGTGTCAAAGATCAGAAACTGGCTCTGATGTGGGTTGCCTGCATTTCTGACTTCACCGAAAGTTCCAAAACACAGCAGTGCCTTGAATGCCTTTACTTTGCCCGGGGAGGCGAGTGAAAACAACGTGACGCATGTTAAGCGGAACAGATCAGTGACAAACAAATGATTGCTGCGCATTGTGCGATAAATCACCATGAGCCGCGTTGACATCAGACCATTAACATTTTGGGAGAATAACTCATGATGTCCTACATTTCCTGGACAATGGGAAACAATGAAAAACGTTGACGGCAAACAATTTGCAGACAACGGAAACAATGAAAAACGTTGACATCTGACAGTTTGCAGATGCATCAAAAGTTATGACAGTGTAATGCAGAATATGGGAGTCGCTTCTCCTTTGAAATGAAGGGGGTTTGTGATGATTATAATAAATAGAGAGGAGACTTGACAACGAAGACAAGGCAGTCGCAGTAATCACAACAGTGTCTTCATATTTTATCAGCTCACTGTAATGATCACTTCCTCCGACAGCTCAGAGGGAAAAAGGAGACCTGGATCAGCAACTATATATAGAATCAATCACAGTATGACATTTTTAATAATAATTTTTTGCATAGCAACTTCAGAAAAAAACCCATGCCTGTTGCATAATACACGCTCCAAATGAGCCTTGTTGTGATGGACTTCCTTCCAAAGCAAAATTCTGCGAAAATATTCCGCGAAAGTATGCACGGTGTTTAGTTTATTGGACGAAACATTTTGCGTATGGTAGCAGATTTCTGTTTCCGTGTCGTGTCCCTATCAGTGACGGACATGCCTCCAACAGAATTCCACTGACATGTAAATTTTGTTTGGTTTAATTGATCAAAAGTCGGTAAAAATAAAAATAAAAACAAACAACACCTCCGTTGTTGTTTGTTCTTCTCTGCTCTCTGTGATGTTTACAGCTGTTTTTTCTGAAGTTGTGCCACCAGTGAACCACAGCATAAGAATTGCAATGTATTTAGCATCTCGTCAGTGGCAAACTCGTAGCTGCGGCCAATAATCCTCTGCAACTAATAAAGGCTGCGCTATGGCTGAATGAACGTGCATTGATGACAATCCCATATTATTTTCCTGGCCTTCTCTCGTTTCCCGCATATCCTTGGCCAACCTTCTCAACCCCCCGCCAGCTTTCTGTTTCATCAGTCCCCTGCTTGCGTTTCCCTGCACCTCTGTCTTCACCTCACGGTTGCAGCCGAACAGTATGAAATGAAGCTTGTATAATTAAATATTAACAGGGGGCTGATGAGGGGGATCGAGAGCGAGGGTGGGATGGGAGGCGCACACCGGCTCCTCTGCCCTACTTCTTACTGCTAATGTCCACCGGGAATCACTCGTGTGTCGGCTAACCCGCACTGGCACCTAAAAAGGCACATTGGGTTGAGTCTTGCCACGGTGGTCGTGAGGAAGCCGAGGTCAATTAGCATTAATAGAAACTCTTTTGGAGGGAGAGAGAGAATTCCGGGGGTAACAGAGGGGAGGTTTCATTATTAATCAGGCTGTCACATGCTGTGCATATCTGTTTGGACAGGCGTGCTCAAAAGGGAAGCGGCTGCAATGTTGAGTTTTAGCTATGGCGCAGACGCAAAGTGACTGGGTAATTGTCAGTGCGTCTCCTGGGGGTTGCCGACTCGAGAGGCGAATCAATTAGCTCACCGAGTGGCGAGCCGTTGGCTCAAAACGCACCTGAGTTAGCGGCCTGCCGCGGAGCTAGCGCTAGCTTCAACCCGCAAAAATCTGTCAGCCGGCGAATGAAGCCGGATGACTTTTAATGGAGAAGTTTCTAATTTTACTCCGCCGGCTATTATCATATTTGTCTCGAGCTGACTTCTACATTATCATGCGCTAATAGAAGTGAGGAGGAAAAAGCGAGTGAGGCCTCCGGAGGGGGACCGAACGTGTTCCAGTTTTGGTGTTTGTCGAGGCATTAGCATGCGCAAGCCCTCGTAATCTCGACAATTAGAGTTGATTAAACCGAGATTTATGCGGCGTCTGAGCGGCTCGAGTGGACCACCACGCGCTGCCAGGGTCTCTCCGCTTTGCCGTGAATCATTAGTAGCCTACGCGTAACCAAGATGGGATTTTAATACCGGCTTCTCTTTTTTCTCCACCCTCTTATTGCAACTTATTTTTTATTAGTTTTGCCAACCTCTGTCTCCTGTTTCAGTGTCGGCACAACCTATAATCCCCTCATGGCTGTGAGTCCTCCTGCTTGTGTCGGCAGCGTGTGCAGGACTCCGTCTTGGGGTTTCTGACTAACTCGCAGAAGTGTGAGCTTCTCTTTCCTCTTTGGGTCCAGCTTGAAATGCACTTAGTGGCATGAACACGGTCGTCATCTTCCCCACCTACTGGCTCGACAGAAGGTTTTTATTACTGTTAGAAAAATATAATCATAAACTGTCCATCTGAACTGAAAAAAAAACAACAAAACAAAGGACGCAACGATACTGGAGCCTCCCAGGTCACAGACAGTTGTGCCGTCCCAGTTGCAAGCCCTAATTTGATGAAGAAAATCCCTTGCACACGCTTTCAGTCATGTAAGGCCCAGATAGAGACGCTGTTCTCCTCTGCCTTTTGTACTGACTGATCCTCTCGTCGTCTTTCACTCCCGTCTTCTTTTTGTCTCGAATGCGCTTGTGTTGTGTTCAAATGTGTTTAATAAATAAAATTCTCCCGGCTTAGAGAGTGAGTTGGGAATAAAACCCCAAAAACTTTATATCGACACCGTTCAAAAGTTTGGGGTCACTAACTTATTTCTGAATTAAACTCCATTCTAACCAGTGTTATGAAATAACGATCTTGAATGCTCTGCAATCATTATAAGTGCATGGAAATCAGTCAAGATGTGCTTAACAAGTATGGGAAAATTTTTAGTGTTTAATGAAAACCATTTCCAATGTCTAATTAAAAGTGAGAATTCCAAGTGTGCAAAATTCCGTGGGGACACACTAATAATAGGCTGTTTTAAAGAGGCTGAAATATTAGATTTGCAGCCACAACTAAGTGTGATTATAATACAAAGCTTTGTTCAACTTCTATAATGGTTGCTGCATGTTCCACACTTGATATTCACGTTAAATTAGACATTCTGTCAAAGCCATCCCATAATGTGCACAGCACATCCTGACTCATTTCCATGCACTGGTAATGTTCTCAGAGCCTCCCAGATTATTTCATGAAGCTGCTTGTAATGGAGTTCAGAAATGAGTCAGTGGCCCCAAACTTTTGAACAGCAGTGGAAATGTATAAATAAAACTAAAACACCTGCCAACACCGCTGCGTCTCGGCTGACTGCTGGTGGTGCCTAAACTCCTCCCCCTCCTCTGCTCCAGTCAGACTATTAGTAACCTCTGGGACTGACTGTGTTTCTTTTTCATTGTTTTGCGTGCGTGTCGGCACGTTGCTCAGAGCGCGTGCGAGATCAAAAGTAGACAAGAGGAGGAGGATGAGGAGAAGGACGAGGATGAGGACGAAGAGGCGGAGGAGGTGGTGCGGTCAACTGCGACTGCCCCCTTGATTCCCAGCCTTGTGAAGATATCCGGACATGTCACGCGGCGCGGGGAGGCCGTGAAGCAATTAGGGCTCTCTGCTGCCCCCGGCATGTCAGCGCCAGTAAATAAAGCTCCCTGCCGGCCCCTCGGGGGGCGCGGCGGCGAGCGGTGGGGGGGGCATCAGGGGAAGACAACACAGAGCTGGACTGCGGCCCAGAGCCGCCGAGAAGAAACGCCCGCCGCTGAATCACACAAACTCCCCCTCGGAGGGAGCACCAGGTGGGCAGCGCGGCTGCGTGCGTCTGATGTGGCGCCTGCCGACGGCGGCTAATGGTCCCCGGCGCTTTGGTGTTCCTGCAGCCGTGTGAGCAGGTTAACCATCCCACACAAAACATCGGCGGCTCAGGGAATCCAGGTTTTTTTTGTTTTTTCTAAGGCTCCGCCACTATATATTTCTCCGGCGGACAGGTGCAGGATGGACTCTTTAAGGTCCCGGGCTCGTTCCGCCTTGATGCGCTTTAGCATAACAAGCTGGGAAACTAATCAGTAATCAATCTGTAAAGACAGGTGACCTTCTCCTGGAGACGGACCTGCTGCCTCTTGCCGATTACTATTTATCTATGCCGGCAGACGCGCCTGCCTTCGAAACGGGCACGAGCACACCTGATGATGAACCCTAAGCAATTATTCAACCCTTTATTTTTATGTTTTTTTTATTTATTTGTTTTTTTTTCGCTTTCCCCCTGAACTCACCTCCAAGTAAGAAAAGAAAAAAAACCTCATAATGGCTGATGAAAGTGCTCGGCTTGCCAAAACAGACTCCCCTTCCCTTGTAAAGTTCAAAACTGCGACTCTGTTCATTATTTGTTTTTCTCTAAAACCTCCCTTGCACTGCGCAGAAAGCATTTATTATCTACGGACTGAGGCACAAAAAAAAAAAAAAAAAAAAGGAATTTGCCCGGAGAGAAAATACAAGAAGGGAAGGGAAGGGGGAAAAAAAAAAAAATTGGCAATCAAGAGCAGAGTAGATGATTTCCCCTGCTACCACTCCGGCTTTAAAGAGTAAACATAATAAAAAGTGCTCACCTACTGGTTGCCGGGACTTTAGCGGAGGGCTCCCAGTCACCCCAGTATGAGATGCTCGTCACCTAATACCTGCTTTTGTTAGAGTGACTTCACAGAGGAGTGCTGAAAGACCGCCGACACCACGACCGTCATTTTCAGAGCTGCTTTCAGAGCACGTCGGGCAGATCGCCAGCCAAATTACAACTGGGTGAAAGCGGGGGGGGACAGAAATAACAGATGAAAAGACAGTTTTAGGGGCTACTAAGTAAAGATAATTACATTAATTTGTGTGTTTATGAAAATGGGGTTTGAAGATCCACTCCAAAAGCTGCAAAAATTACTAAGAAAAACAATAATAATAATAATAATTGCACAATGGCACTGAACGCACTGCGTCTCTTTTGCTGTCGCACACGTGCACGTCCACGCCGTTACTTCAGAACGACCGGCAGCAGCATCACAGGGCGTTACTCTTTTGTGTGCCGTCGGACCAAATGTACGACTTCGGCTAATGGGCAGTGGTAATTGCAGGGGGAGGGCTGGGGAGGGGGGGCGGGGGGAGTGAGGGGGAGGAGACTGGACTGTTTGCTGCTGAGTTTGTAAAAGAACGGCTGAACACGCAGCTGCCATCTCCAGAGACGCTCATTAAAGAGGAGAGATGCCAAGGAGCAGCGTCGCGGCCCCCTCTGCGCGCGCACACACACACACACACGTGCACGCGCGCCCACGCACGTCAGCGCTCACCTGTGATAATTTCCTCCCTCCTTTTGGAGAGATTGTAATTTACCGTCCACGTTTTTCTCCTTCCGCGGAAACAATTCTCTCTCTGGCCTCGGAGTGAGTAATGCAAGTTAAGGCGTGAAATTACAGCTCTAACACAATCTCCTCCTCCTCTTCCTCCTCCTCCTCCCACTCCTCCTCAACGTAAAACCAGGCCAGCAGTTTAATGCAGCACGGAGCACTGATTCACCTCGCTGTCGTTAGTTATTTTCAGAAACGCCGCCCAGCCCTCCGCCACCACTGAATGTCTACCGGCTGAATGGAAAAAAAAGAATTCTTCTTCTTCCTCTCCTCCTTCTTCCTCTCCTCCTTCTTCATCTTCTTCCTCTCCTCCTTCTTCTCGTGGCGCTCGGCGAGGCTGCGAACCTGCCCTACGCGTTCAGCCTCCGTAGATTAAAACTGGCACATCAAAGTTGCGCCGAGAGGACAGTTTTGCGAGAGGCTGGAATGAAGGAGCGCCGCCGTCCGCCCCGGGCCGGCGACAATCGCAACTTTAGATTAAGATTTTTGTTGCGTGTCCGGCGACGTCCGATGCAAGCGGCGCCGCTAGTTCAGGAGCAGGACTGGGGGAAAAAAAGAAGGGAAAATAGGGACGCTCGTCGTCGTGGTCATGCTGGGATTTCAAACGGCCTCGTCCACAGGAAGTTGCACCTGAGCTTAATGACGTGCGCTGGTTTGTGCGTGCGCTCAGCGGGATGAAGGCGTGAAAAAGAGAGACGGTTTCAGACTTTCAAGCGTTTTCTCTAATTAGCCGGCTAATTCCTCTGACTCGCTGCCGCCTCGCCGTGGTTTCCGCCGTGACCCACTTTGTGAGGTGAGGAGCTCCGTCACCTCTGTCATCCGCCGTCAATCACCGCCTTGATTATTTTTTTTTTTCCTCTCTGCCTCTCGTCTCTCTCTTCTTCCTCTTTTAACTTCCCCCCCTTATCTCGGCCTTTAAAGCTCCGCGCTTACACCCTCCGCCCCCCCTCCAAACCCAACCCAACCCAACCCACCCGACCCACAATTATTTGTGTGACGCCTTTGATGTCCCACTTGAAGCCAGGAAATAAAAAAAATTGAATAAAAAAAAAAAAAGTTCGGCGCTGTGATTGTTCGCCCGTCGATTCCGGTGTTGCCGCTCGCTTCAGGCTTTTTTTTTTTTCGTTTTCTTTTAAAGGTTTAACGGGAAGAGCCGGAGCCACGGATGAACGAGCAGAGGGTGACATTAGTCTCCCTCAAAAGTTAAACGCTGCTGTATTTTCCGCCCCCCCCCCAACCTCTTCTTCCCTTCTTCAAAAACCAAACCCAACAAATTCTGCATGCGGCGGAGGGTGTTGCGTTTCGCTGTTTTTCAGTGTTTAAGTGCTGCGAGTGCTTTCTTCACGACTTTTCAAAGGGGAGGATTTACCCAGGCATCGTTCCTGCGGCCGTCCACGCCGCTGATTGTGTGTTTTTGTTGTTTTTTTTATAATGTACTTCCTCACGTTGTGGGGTGGTGGAGGTGGAACAGATTGATCCCGGCCACTTCGTGTCTTTGGCTGCCTGTGATCAAGATGGTTTAAAAAGCGGGAAAGAGGCAGGAGGAAAGCAGCGAGACGCAGAGGCGGCACGCGGAGGTTAAGAATGTATCGGCTGCGCGCAGTAACGACGCCTTTTTGAAAGAGCGTTCTTTTCTTTCTGTGTGTTTTTTTTTTGAGAGAGAGAGAGAGAGAGAACTCTTGTCTTTTGGCGTGCTCACTATTGGCAGATCACCTCCCCTGCTGCTTACCATTCAGACAGCACGGCCAAAAGCAAAGCAAACTGTCTTCATAACTGTGTGAGACGCCAGAATTTTCACAGCAAAACTCAGTAAAAGGGATGATTTGCGTAATTCCACGTGTCTAACAGTCCAGTTTAATGTATCAGAATTTAAAGTTTAAATGGAATCCAACAGTTTGAATTAGTGTGTCAAAGTTCGCCGAGCTAAGAAGACTATATGAAAGAACAGGTCACCCAAAATGGAAATATAAACCATTTTGCTACTCAACCTGATGTTAATGGAGGCTCATAACGGAGGTAGAAATTTCCTCCCAATGGCAGCCTATTGCTGTCAAATTCATTTTTTTCTTCCCCTTTTTTCCCCCCAAAATTGCCATCATGTATGCGCCACCTAACTTGCAGCACTCACAGGATGAATGCGGCTCCTCTCCAGGAGGCCGTTTGAAGAGAAATTGAACTCATCGTCTCGCAGACACCTTGATGATGGCAGCAAGCAGCAGCAGAGACATTTTTGGGTCCTCGTCTGTTGTTGTTTTTCTTTAATCATTGAGTTTTTGCCCAGTTTCCACTCGATCATTTCAATTCATTTTCACTCAAGGATGGTTCCTGCACATTAGTCAATGTCACTGCAGGCTGTTCGGACACAGAGACGACACAGAATTGGGTGAAATTTGATGTTTGATGTGAATTTTGATGTGCACCTTGATTTTGTACTGAAAATGGAACATTTCTGTGGCTGCTATGAAGCTAACTGCTTATTTACGCTAACTGCTTAGCCTTTGCTAGATTCAAGCAGAGGAGTACTAGGGCTGTTACCACATTTATCACTTGGGCCTCGAGTCTGTGTTTCTCACTCAAAATTTCCCAAAAAATAATATCAGCAATGTAATCTGCCCCGCATCATTTCCCGCTATCCCGCTGCCGCTGCCATCAAAGCAGCTGATTTATCGTCACAGTCGCAGCGTCGCCCCCTGTCTCTGATCCTCTTGTCATTTGTCGTGACAGTGGAAAATATTGCCCCCCCCCGTCCGCGCTGGTTCACCCCTGAAAACGTTGCATCTCATATTGACTCATTTTAGCATGAAAGTTTAATAAGCCCTCAGCATGGAGGCAGCCAGGCTCTGCCTGTAAAGGCCGCACGCCTTTCTCTCTCCCGTTCACATTCATCTTCCTCTTGTCGTCGGCATTACCTTAATGTATGGCTGCGTAATATTTCATGGCCGTCCCAGGTTCAGGTCCACATTAGAATTTCATACCCTCGCTTGAATTCACACCTCTCCCTTGGTTTCTCCTTCATGCCACCAGCCCCCACCTGCTCTCTTTGGCTCCCCCCCTTCATTCTCCCTCTCTCTCTCTCTCTCTCTCTCTCTCTCTCTCGCCATGTCCTCCTGCTGTCTCCTGATTGATGCCTTTGTGAGTTTGCTACGGACCTCATTACTCTGATCCCCCACCCACCCCCATCATGTCTCAGGTGGGCTTTGCACCGGGTGAGGCGGTGAGGAATTACAAATGCGTCGACGGTTGGTTTGGGGGTCTCGGCGCCCTACTGAGCAAACAAAATCGCCTCGATAAACCTCAATGAATCGCACGCTGTCAGTTGTGCGGCGGCAGGAAATCTCAGGAGAAAATTGTGGCGGCGAGCCGTTGCAGCGAGGAGAGCGGAGAGACAAATATTCCCGTAAACCGCCGGGGCCACGAGGGACAGATAGGCCATATCACCAGGACATACATACCATCTTCCTGGACACACACATTACATCCTGACAGGATTGTGCTGATGCCAGAGGTGATAAGAGTTTATACTGGGATTACTTTTACACCCAAAGGCCTTTAACCCTCCGTGCGTCTTGTGCTGTACTTCGGTTCTTTACGGCGGTGAGCGGCCGTCTCCCAACACTTTGGGGCAGCGTAATTACAGAGTTAGTGGAGCTTCCGCTGTACTCTTATCTCTTCTGTCGGGACACGAGGGAGTCTTCCTCTCGACCAAGGCACCAAATCACCATCGGTAGTGGGGTTCACTCAAAAACACAGTTTGATTTATTTTACCTTCTTGAGACACAAGGAGCCAAAATTTACTAAAGGCCGCTTCTGACAGAACGTCAAAATACTGGGCGGAGAAGATGCAACTAGATTAGATTATTGATCATTCATTTGATCCTTGTCATGGTTTTCCTTTAATTCAAGGTATAAATCCCTCCTGCCAGTGTATTGATGTCCACCGTGCAGGCGCAGCCTTGACTGCACCTGGTGAGTGAACGCGTGGGCCAACGACAGCACAGCCCTGTACAGAGTGAGACTCTACACTGCCAAGTTACAGCAGTCTCTCTGCTCTGCCGTGGCCTCCACAGTAGAAAAACATGTAGCGGTCACTGCAGTTACCCACAGGGTGACAGTTTGTCACCCACAGCACACAAACTAAGAGCACATGCAGTCTGTTTGCCTGTGCAGTCGATTTTGCACGCTGCCCAGGATCCCAGTAAATCTGGCCCGGAGTCGGGAAAACGTTGGTGCTAATTTTTCAGGTAAAGAATGAAAAAATCCCCATCATGCACCTTTATCTCGGACATCACGCTGGCATCCTTAAAACGACAGTGGTCCACTCGTCTCTCTGGGGAGCTCGTCTGACTTATTGCGACTGTCTCCGCCACGGTTTTGCCCTCCGTGTTTTCTGCTGAGGGCAGCGTCGGGCGTCAGCGCTGGAGCGCTTTGACACCCTGACGCCGCTTGAACCGCAGGCCAGAAGCTGTCAGTTCGCCGAGAGGGGGGGGGGGATGACATCGCCTCCCTCATCATCCCACAGTCTTCTGTACATCTGGGCAACTGTGCACGCAAAAGTTACATTTTCTGCGACACACACACACACACACCGCCATTCCCATTCAAATTATCCGTTCAGCGCAGACTGCGTTCCAGGATGTCGTGGAACGTTCTGTCGTCGAGGAATCGTGTCGTCCCAACAAACAAGGGAGCATCAACAGCGCATCTGCAACAACGCGTCAGCCGTCAACGACAAGCGGCGCCCGTTTAGCACGTTCGCCTCCATGAATATTCAACAGGATTCCACAAAAGCGCCGGGAGGGGTGGATGGGAAATGTGGGAATTGATTGCGCACACTGTGTGTTTGCAAAGCCCGACACTAATTGCAGTGGCTGTTTTGTTTTTGTTTTTTTGTTTTTTTTTGTTGTTTTTTTCCAAGTCTTTGTTTGGCGCGTCTGAAAAGCCAGGCGCTGATCGGCAATGGCGCTCATGCGCACATGGTTGCCGTTTGCGGACCGTGTTGCAACAAAAAAATGAAAATAAAAAGATGCGAACTTGTTTCTTTTGGTTAATCAAAGTTTTATGTGTCAGTGTGTTCATCTCCGTCTCTGCGCTCCTTTCTTTTCCATCCCGGAGCTTCCTCGCTCTGACTCAGTCAGCGTGACCTCACCGCTGCTCATCCGTCCTGCTGCCCTCATCTTTTTCTTTTTTTTTCTGTGCTTCTTCTCCAGCATGTTGACATTCTCTTTTAATTTCCTCCAAAGGTCTTCCTGTTCCTTTGCTTACATAAAAAGATTGTGTATCTCTTCCACTAACAAATCCGTGCCTCGCCCACGTTCTCTACGCTAAATGTTGAAACCTGCAACGGGAAAATCATACAAAATCCACCAAGATTAGTCAGAAAGTAATGATTGTATTTTTCTTCAAGAAGTGCTATTTTCATCCCTTCTGTTTGGTTGTTTAAAGGCAAAAACCGTTATTGGTTACAATAAGCACGGTCTATGATAACGCGTTACCGCTGCAGATGGTCCTGAGCCACGTCGGAATGCAAATCGGCCGCGTACGATCATTTTCCTCAAAGATACGATAAATTTAAGCCGCCGTTACGACACCTCAACATTTCCCACCTGGCGACACCGCTTGCACCTGTCACCGAATGCAACGCCAATCTGCTCGCGCTAACGCACTGTTTAGCGCTCTAGCGATATTAGGCCCACCGTGTTTTAGCTACACGTAAAAGACACATAAAACTTTAGCTAGCTCACCAGTGCGTTTGTATACTACAGGCTGCAGTCTGTATGCAGCGCTCTCTCAAAGTAGACCATTGCTTGTTTGTTTGTTTCTGTTGTCTTCAAGGGTAAACAATACAGATGATGAGATTTTTAATTATCACCACAACATTTTTTTTTTTGTCCTCCTTCGCGAAATGAGTCGGAGCGAACGCGGCTGACGGGCTCGCTCCGCCCGTCCTTGATTTGCTGCAGGAGGAAAGAAAAGCAGACGCACAGGCTGCGATGACGAGGAGAAAACTGTTAATTGAAATTGGAAGGAGGGTGTAGCATGCGCAGCACATCGCGGCGCTCTCTCTAGAAGCACTGTCAAACAAATTGTCTGTCTGCTGATAATGTAATAACACAGCTGAACAAAGCATCCTCTTCAAAGACATGGCAGCAATAGGATGCCGGGGAGAGAGTTGTGCTCGCTTTTTCTTCCTCCTCCACACACTTGACAGTTTATATCAACAGCGCTCCGGCACGGATAAGAAAATAATGTTGTGTTTGCAAAGCGGTGCTGAAGAGGAAAGGTGCTTGTTGGGGCTTTATTTGAATTCCGAGCGTTTATGCGCAATGTGCTTATTTTCAATTTTTTATTTTTTTTATTTTTTTGCCCCCGCATCCGCAGCCGAAGAAACGCTGATATGCATCAGGAATTCCAGATTGATTGTGAGAGGCTCCATGTCACAGTGGAAATAACAAAACACCGACTCAATCTCCCCCTTTCACTTTGTGCAGTCGTGCGCTTTCTGGCTACCTGCTCGTCACAGTGGAGGCAGATGTTGCTCTATTCTTTCGTGCGCTGATATACAGATTCACATTAATGAAAATGATAATTATAATTCACCAAAAGTGTTTTTAAAACTGCCAGCTGTAAAATGGGAAACGAGGAAATTAGGAAATTAGCTTGTGACCCTCGGACAGCGGCACTGAAATTCTTGCTTACGGTGGAGGGGAGGAAGAACGAACAGCCGAAACTCAGCTGCCTCTCCTGCAAGTCTGGGTTGTGTTTCGGAGCTTTGCGCCGCAAACTAACCCCGCAGTCGAAGATTAATTGTCGGAATAACAAGATTAAACCTCTCGTCTGACACCTTGCATATTTGATCCGGCGGTGTGAATGCATTAGCACAGTATTAGTGTTACTTTAAGAACGAGCAGGTAATTCTTTACCGTCACCAGGAGGTTTCTCACATTTACGCCGCTTACCTTCCCCTTTCATGTGCGCTTCTGCGATTGCTTTTATGTAAATCTGCCGAAAAATGTTTGACAATTTTGTCCATTCATCACCGACTTCAAATGGCGGGGGATAGAAAGGCTCAGCGCCATTTTTTTTTTTTTTCACTTTTCAAATGTTCTTCATCGGTTTTCTTCAAATGTCTTGCAGCGGCCTGTTAAGTTGCGAGGCCTTCGGATGCTAATGGTTGTAAGCGCTTCACTAAGAAATTGACAGATATACACTTTCAGCACGAAGGACTATTTTGTATGTATGCTTCCTGTTTATACTTTTTACCTGGAGTGCTCACTTTGCTAGTAGTGGTGGGGGGTGGGGGGGGGGGGCTTCTGCTTTGCTGCTAACTGGGAAAAGGTGAAGGACACGCAAGGCTACAAGTTAGCGCACATAAATAAACATGGGGAAAAAACTGTGCACTTCCCAACCCCCCCATCCTCTCCCCCTTTAAAACACGCACTCTCTCTCACACACACACACACACACACACTTGCACTGCACCAAAATAACTCTGATTTAATCTTCAGACCCGACGCGTGCGCGCGACTACGTGTTTGTCAATTCTGGCAAGCACATCATCAGCTCTAATCTCTCTGTAATTGCATTTCGCTTCTCTCACAAATGCACAATTACACACACCAGCATCACACAAGCACCAGACGTAACACCTGCATCGGAGAGGAAAAAAAAAGAAGAAAAAGGAAAAAAAAAAAAATCTCCTCTCCCCCTCCGCCCGCCCCGAGATCCACAGGAACAGAGCTGTTTTGTGGATTATGTTGTGCGTGCCGCCTCTAAATCCCCGCGCCAATGAAAGAGCGGCGCGGTGGAGGGAAGAAGTATATCCCTCATATCCAAGACATACAAGACATACAGCCCCGGCTAGACCTCACCACCACATCCAGCACAACGCTGCACGCTAACAGAGCCGTCCCCAGATGGATCAGAGGATTCCTCTGCTCGCATCCATCCTCACCCAAACACACACACACACATACACACACACACACTCACACAGGCACGCACGCACACATTTGTCCATCACAGTCGTGTCATGTTTCTGGTTCTCAGCATTTACCAGGCCAGGGGCCAGACATAAGAGTCCGCGGAGGATTGCGCGGTGGCCTGTAAGCGCTGCTGGATCGCTTCGTATCGATCTCGCCGCTGCGTGACTTAAAGCGAACTTTTGAACCGATACCTCGCATTGTTCAGCGAGTGGAGGGGAGAGCAATAACAGGAGAGCGTGGTGGGCGGCTCCGACCGAGTGGACGCTAATCGAACGTCCTCTCGGGCGGGTGTGGAAAATGTCAAGGTCGTTTTCTATAGTGCCGTAACTCCACATCAACGCCAGCGCGAGAAAATACCAGGCCGATGAACTGAAAACTTTCTTGACCGCATATAGTGTGTGTGTATTGAATGCTCAGTCTAAGTACAGTCATTTCTGCACATGCACTGGTCCATCCAGGTGAAAACCTGATATTTAAACGACAAATGCAATAATTTAGTGTTTTATTTTTTACAGTAAACTACAACAAACATAATAACTTGTGTGTGTTTGTGTCCCTCTGAAGCAGCCAAGTCAAATATTTCATCAAAGTATTTGAGATTGCGTAAAAAAATTATTTTTGTCCCAAAACTTTTAGAACACTTTCAGCATTAGTTTCCCCCAAACCATTACAGCCCTGCTGAGTAAACACATTGCTTGACAGTTTGACAGGTGACAGCAGTCAACACGGACGTTGCTCTAATCAGACCTCATCACATAGCAGAGACGAGAACCAGTGATCGAACTGGGACTGCTTATTAGTGAGTAATTAAAGTGCTTCTCCCAGTATTAAGTCCCAATAAAATTGCGAAGCACGGTGGACAAATATTCTCCAGTTGTTTTGAACAACTTTATTTTGTTCCAGACTCGTCCTGCCCAAAGTGGAAAACGGATTCATTTTGCATTTCCGCCTTTTTGGCGAACGCAAAATAATCAAATTTCCTTTGACGCTGAAGGCAAACACATATATTTAATAAAGCAAATGTTTTGTTTGTTTGCTTTTTTTTTTTTTTTTACTCAAACAATGAAGCTATGCCCAAAATAATTAGCTTCACAAACGGCGGAATGAGGCCATTAAACGTTAAGCTGTTTCAGCGGCAGGCGAGCGGGGGAGGGCGGACGCTGACAAATATTGGTTTTAAAAACAAATGACGAAATGTGATTGTTGCAAGTTTTTGCTTCCGTTTTTGCCTTTGTGTGTGTGTGTGTGTGTGTGTGTGTGTGTGTGTGTGTGTGTGTGCGCGCGCACGTGGCTTGCCCTCAGACACTCCTCGTGCTGTGGAGGAGGAGGGGAGGGCGAGGGGGGATGGGGAGGGAGGGAGGGAGGGATTCCTGCTGAGGTCGCATTTGTCAGGGGGAACGACGGCGACGAAAGGGGGGCGCTAATAGCGGCGAAAGCGAGGACTGGCGCGCAGGAAGTGGCCTCGGCGGCGGAGGAGGCGCTGCTCAGACGAACTGCTGCAGAATGGTTATGGCTGTCGTTACGACGCCCCTGCATCTCTAACAAGGATTATTGTACAGAAAAGGACGACCCAGGAGACACTTAAATCAGCCTCCTGTGTGTGTGTGTGTGTGTGTGTGTCTGTCGGTGCGGCGCATATCCATATCCTAGCGTGTTTTATGTGGCGGAATGAAAGGCTGCGAGCGCGCGTACGTGCGCGTGTGTTTTACGAGCGTCTGTAAGACCGACTTGTTTTTTTTTTTGGTCGTTTTTTTCAGCGCTCCCAGTTGTGTGTTTAAACCCAACAGGGGAGAAAGCCCAGGAGCCATATGTGCTAAAAGTACATGTCATCTTCAATAAATAATGACAGTTCACAGGTCTTGCAAGTGCATCCTGTTTCCCCCTGTCGCCACTGACGGCGGCAGCGGCATTAAGGAGCAAACACGCTTCTTTTTTCTCTTCTTTTTTTTTTTTTTCCTTTTGCGCCGACAACAAGGACAAAGCGGCGCTTTGTTCACGGGACTCGGTTCAAAGGGTTGATCTGAAACGCGGCCGCTGTCTCGGACGGCGTTCACTTCTCCGGATTCCTGCGGGGGCCCTTTTTTTTTTTTTTTTTTTTTTTTTTGTAGGGCTCGGGGTCGGCTGTCAGAAATCAATCTCCTGCCGCAAAACAGCACTTGGAGTGACGTTTGTCAGTTTGGGGAGCGGGCAGACAGTTAATCTGGAAGGAAGCGGCGGAGAGAGTTGTGAGACGGCAGATAGCCGCCTCGGCTGACAGAGTCTATCTCGGCTCAGGCGTCATCCGTCTTCGCCCCCTGGTGCTGCTTCTTCTTCTTCTTCTCCTCTTTTTTTTGGCTCCCGTGCAGCGCGTCGCACAGCGTCTGCGACCCTTTTGTGCACGTCTGCGAATAAAAAAAACAAAAAAACCACATCCGTCCACTGCGATAAAGACATGCCCCCCAGGTCACATGTTTAATTGCTTGTCAGCGCAAATAGCCAGTTGACCAATCAAACGGCTGCAACTCGCCAAATGCCTTGTTGTTGTCAGGGGTCAGAGGTCAGAATGGGCAGGCTGGTTGGTGAAAAGGCAACAGAAACGCTAATAAGCTCCTGTTACCACCCAGGTGGGCGGAATCGGTGCAACACATCGAACCTTGAGTTAGTAGAGTGAGCCTCCACTGATTCTAATCCGATTTCAAATTTCCATCTTGAGATCATTCTCTCTTTTTTTTTTTTTTTTAGAAAACAGTCGATTGAAAACTGGCCAGTTAAGCTCATTGGCTCAGCGGAAGCATGAGGCAGCAGCAGATGCTGTGCGTGCGGCGTACGTGTGTGTTGTCTGTGTGTGTGTTTAATCTCTACTGGAGAGAGGCAGAGAGAGAGAGGCAGAGAGAGAGGGAGAGAGAGAGAGAGAGAGAGAGAGAGAGAGAGAGAGAGAGAGAGAGAGAGAGAGAGAGAGAGAGAGAGAGAGAGAGGGCAGAGAGAGAGAGAGAGAGAGGCAGAGCGAGAGAGGGGGAGAGAGAGAGAGAGAGAGGCAGAGAGAGAGAGAGAGAGAGGGGGAGAGAGAGAGAGAGGCAGATGCGCTAGTATCAGCCGCGCTCTGTGATTCATTTCACTTCCTGGGGCCTGGTCCTATCTGCTCTTGTTTACTGTGCGCTGCCCAGATAGCATCTGGACAGGAGGCAGACTTAATTGTTCCAGCGCGGTCGGTAATTCTTTTGGCTCCTGATATGCGGCGCAAGGACACTTCAAGAATGAATAAGAGCGTCATCTCTTCAATTAATCTCCGTTCACATCATATAGAGAAGGGAGCTGTTTTTACTTGAGCCAGCCATCTGCTCGCTCGGCGAGCTTTGAAGTCGCGGTGCGGAGACGGCGGTGGCGAACGGTGAGGCGCGGCGCTCTGGATGTACAGCTCGGATGAAACGCGAGGCGGCTTTGAAGTGACAGAAAGTTGGAGAGTTCAGTTCTTAACTAAGATAACAATGGACTTTCTGATTTTTTGAAATTGCGGTCATGGATGTTATGTTATATCTCACTTAATGAAAACTGATCAGATAAATAAAGTCTATCTATCTATCTATCTATCTATCTATCTATCTATCTATCTATCTAGTCAATGAAGGGGTTGTACGTACAGCCTGTGTTATGTCAGCGTCAACCACTGACTGAAAGATGGACGGCGTCTTGGTGATGTCATTTCCTTCTTTCTGAGGCCTGGAGATTTCAGGGTTTCGTGGTCAGCGAGCATCTCGAGCATTCAGTCCATTTTGAAACCAGAGGATTCCATATTTGGATGTGTGAGTGGTACCGTAGCTGAGCAATGATTGGAGCGTGAGTGCAGTGTGTTCCCCATCACCTGCCCACCCAGCTGTTAGCCGACCACAGTTAAGTTAAAGCCCCAAAGATTGTCACATACTGAAGGATGCGAAAGTATTCCTCCGCATCGGCCACTAAACTTTAGTCGCACCCACAACTTTATGGTCATTTTTAATCAAAATTTGACCAAATTGGACATTAGAGCATATTTACAGATTTATTTTTAGTCCATCAAAAATTATTAAAGCAGTTTTTACTGCTATTAATTTAGGACTCTTTATGTATCGACATTTTTTAGTCCTTTTGCAACCAACTCTGGCGGCCCCTGCTGGCCAAACGACAGAATGCAAGGTTTTGTTACTTCCTCGCTGGCCTCCTTTTAGAAAATGGAAGATCTGTCCATCTTTTTATACAGTTAATTGTCAATACACCACCAAGGCAGGAAGGAATGAACGTAGATAGATAGATGGGTAGACAGATAGATAGGTAGACAGATGCAACAGGGGTAGATGGGGCCAGGAGAAGAGGAGAGCTGGAGAATCAGGGGCTCCTCCATCATCCTCCTTCCCTCTCCGCTGCCCTCAGCAGGCTTCGCTCTCTGAATAATGATGCGCCGCTCCCTCCCACTGATTACACTCCGGCACTCCTGCCGCACGTTTTGTCTGACTTTGACCCTTCTCTGGTCGCCTTGTTTCCCTGCGTCCCACTGAGCCGCTGGAGGTCAGAGCACAACCTTCTTGATTGAGGCAGATCATTTGGCGGCAAGCGAGGAATATTTTACTTTTAACAACAACAACAACAGGTCGGCGTCACGTCCCGCCGTTAACGCTGCAGAGCTCCAGCTCGACCTCGTTGGGAAGCAGCGCAAACAGCCCTCCGCTCCCGCGAGCGGCGTTCCTGAGTAGCAGATTCCGGCTCGTCGCGCCCTTTTTTTTTTTTTTTTTTTTTTTGTTTGTTTGTCTCGTCTTATTCCGTTTTACCAGTCGCCATTTGCAGACGGCAGGGGAGAATCTATTTGTGCTTCGTTTGGGTGTTCAGACGAGTTTGTCAGTGACAGCTCTATTCTGAATTACCAAATGTCCCCCAGGTCCTGCAGAGGCTCCAGAGGGGGTTGGATTCACTGCCTTCCCTGCACTGCTATTATATCCCTATTCCTTCAAGGCAGCCAGCACTGACTAATAGATAATAGCTTGTCTATGTATCCTGCACCCGGCGCGTTTGTAGAGACACTCGTGTTTTTCAGGGTTTTCTTTTTCTTTTTTTTATCACTCGGAGAATTTACTGATTTAAGCAAACCAGTCATGTGGAAATTCTGGCTGTTAAAGGGATAGTTCACCACATTTCACCCATATGCGAAACAATGAATGCTTTGTTCATGTCCTTAATGTGTTACGATAGTGGAGTTTTACAAGGGGAATTTGATTGTATTGAGGACTCTATTATTCTATTTTCTTCGACTTGACTCAATAAGGGGGAAAAAAGGGGGGGAAACGTCAAAGACAATGTAAAAAATAAAAGGAGTCAAAGTAAACGTCAGCGTGAAGCAGCAGAACCAGCAGCAGCGAAATTGAGGAGTCGATTGAAATCGATCGGAAGTTCCAGCGCCAGTATTGTCATTAAACATATCAGCAGCGCTTCTTCTTCCTCTCACCTGCTCTGCAAGCTGTTGTAGGCCGTTACTCCTCAGCTTACTAAATGTAGCCCGTCCCACTGGAAAAATCATTCTGTGGAAGAGCAACCCTTCGGTTTTTTTGTTTTTTTTTCCTCAACAGCAAAATCATTAAATCTTCATTTGGTAATTGAGTCGGCGTCTAATCTTTCATCTAACAGCCTCAACTCGTTCCACTTAAAGCACTTTCATATCGAAGCCGACGCCTCCCTCACGAGTTACAAGTAGCTGTTTGGAAGATGTAATGTAGCCTTTGCTGGCCACGCACACACACTTGCACAAACACTAACCTGTCATTTACTGCAGCTTAAACAAAAGTGCTGCCTTCATCTTGCGTCCTGCTGTGCAGCAGCTAAATGGACGGGCCATCGATCGCTGGAGAGGCCGTCCTGCCACCGCCGCGTCGGGCTGCTGCTCGGGTTGTGTGTCACACATTTCTTGACACCCGTGTCTGCGGGGAAGCTCATTCCTTCATGCTCATCCACAGTTTGAGTCACATCCAGTAATTATGGTGCAGAGATACACTCATTATGTCTGGGAGTGTGTGTCTCTGCTCCAACGCACTGTGAGGGGAAAGAGCAGATTAGCCAAGCAAAATGTGGATAATTTTTTTTTTTTTTTTTTTAAAAAGCCAAGCGAGCATGCAAATTAGACTTGTGGTGTTTTGTTTGTTATTAAATATTGTGATTTAAGGGCATAAAATATTTCTATGCTATTAGGCATTTGGTTTTCTAATATAATTCAATTCCTAATGGAGTTTTGCTGGTTAAAGCACTTTTAGGCTACTGGAACAACCTGGAGTCATGTTTGAAAAATTGCTGTGTTATTTTATTCCTTAGGAAGCCGTGTTATTGTTCAAGTTTGAATCAATCCATCAAATCTTTATTTATAAGGCACTTTTCATAAAAAATGAAATGCAACACAAAGTGCTCTCTGAGCATGCCAGCGTTTTTTGTTTGTTTTTTGTTTGTTTTTTTGCAAGTGTTTGGACATTAATCACCCACAATCCTCCCTCACGTCTGACCCTGAGTTTTAATTGCATTCACACCTCCTGTTCTGTTCCTCCAGTTTTTTCTCACCTTTCTCCTCAGATGTTTCTCCTCGATTGCCAAAAAGCTGCAGACTTGACCTACAGACGAAGAAACAAAGCAACTGGCTGATTTTTAACCCTTTTCTTCTTTTTTGTTTTCCAAGTTTCAAATCTTCAATTCATGTTGAATTATTCTCTACCAATACTGGGAAAGAGTTCAATGAACTTGCAAGTCACTTTGACCTGCTATTTCACTTGCTTTTCATCTCATCCTCTCATCCTCAGGGACTCTTTTGAGCGTTTTGCCAAAAATAAGTGTGAAGCTATAGAGAAAGTGAAGTGCACTACCATGACGTCGTCGGAAGCTGTTAGCTGTAATCAAGTGCAGACGTAGAAGAGAGGAGGATGGCTCATAGAAAGGAATGAAAACAGTCAGTCACCCTGGCAACCATTTATTGTGACACGTTTATAGAAAAGTAAAAGCAAGTGCTATTTTTCTCCAACTCTTTTTCATGGATCAGACTGAGGGTCTTTGTCATGAGCTTGAACGCAGGGAGACTCGGGGGGTCGTCTCCCAGTTGAGGTTTGGCGTTGAGACGGCTGCCCAGGGGGGCGTCTGACCTCAGGGCCGGGTCATTAGTTCCAAACCAGTCAGAGGAAATGTAAGTGAACTAATAACGACGCATCCCACTGACCTCCCAGCTCTCGGCCTCGCTGCCGAGCGCTGGAGAGATGAGTCAGCCTCGACTCGAATGGTCAGCCATGAAGAAGGCTTGAATACACAGCCAGCTTCCCTAATGAGCAACCTAATGAGGCCCTGACAGGGCCTCTGTCTCCCACTGCGCCCTTATTTACGTTGTGATTGGCTGTGACGGGGACGGGGGGTCGGGGGGGCCGGGGGGGGATCTGCCAGAATTTGAGGCGTCTATGGATTTTCCTCAGCGGCTCGTCTGGTGCGACTCGGCCGCCGAGCGCGATGGATTTTGGAAAGGCTCCGACGGCCACATCGTGTTTTGTCTGGCGAGATGTTGCCGTTTTCACCCCCTGCTGACACTGTAACTCTCTGTCTGTCGCACATCTAATTATCACTTTTCAAAGCTTAGGCATCTTTGATTTTTTTCTCTCTTTCTTCCCAACCCCCACCGAAGCCTCGACTGCACCGTAAAGCCTCGTCCTGGCTGCTGGAGTCAGAACTCGGCGTCTGCCGGGTATCTGATGCACAGCGTGGACACTTTTTTTTTGTTTGTCTGTTTTTTGCGGTGGCAAAATTTGAAATAAATGAGTGCTCAGTCCTGCCTGTGGAGAACGCATTCAGCTTTTGCGGCGCATTCGTTTGTTTGTTTGTTTGTTTGCTTTGTCTGATGTTAAACAGCTGCGATAATTAGTACCGATCTCGCTTTGATGGTTTCATTTGGTTTGCGTTCTGAAATTTAATTTGCAGGCTAATAAGAAAAAGAAGAAGAGGAAGAAGAAGGAGAAGGAAAAAAAAAGAGAAAAATATATTTCTTTTATCCACGTTCAGATTCTTCACAGTGGTCAAGGCCAGCTCACATGGGGTCAAAACAGACTGCAGGAATTGTCTTCTTCTTCTTCTTCTTCTTCTCCTCCTCCTCCTCCTCTTCTTCTTCTTCTTCTTCTTCTTCTTCTTCTTCTTCTTCTTCTTCTTCTTCTTCAGACACTTATTACGTGTTCTCAAAAGGAAACTTTTTCTGGGTCCTCTAATTGCTCGGAGCTTCCCTCTCGCTGCGGTGCAGATGGAGAGAGGCGGTGGAGGTTTCTGACTGCTGACACTCTTGACACAGTGTGAAACCTCTCTCCGCCTGTTAGCCGTCTTTGAACCAATCAAACGGCTCGGACCCATTCCTCTCTCTCTGTCCCGTCCGCGGCAGATGCCTGGAGACCTGAGAAACGAGCGCTGGTTGCTGTTAGTTTACAACCCCGTAGCCTCTCCTCCATCACGCTATCCCACCACCTGCCTCCTCTTTCATGTGCCAAGCGGCGGTGCCGCTTCAGGGCTGGGGCCTGACAAAACAGCGTCATTATCTTAACGTGAAACGCCTGCCCACGCTTCTCCTCTCATTCATTTCACAGCGAGCCTCCTGGCCCCGGTGTGGGGAGGCGGGTGGGGGGGGGGGTGGGTGGAAAGTGTAGGCGGGAAAGGAGACAGGAACGGGAAGAAGGGAGAGCTCTTTGTCTGCGCGCTCTACCCTTTCCCCTCCCTGCTCTCTGCCCAAATTGTCCCCATCTGCAGCTCCCTCATGGTTTGCCGAAATGTATGACGCCATTAGCGGCGCTCCTGCTAGCAGCGAAGGAAACGAGGAGCGTAGAAAGGGTTCATGAGAGGCAAAGTTTCGCTCACCTTGTCTAGCCAAGTTAAAAACAAAAACAGAGGCTGTTGCAGTATTTAGGGAAACTCGGTTGCTGTACAAAACGATGCCGAACACAGTTTGAAGTCCATTTTAAGTTTCAGTGTGTAAAATGTGGCTTGATTTATGATTTTCATATTGGCAAAAGCTTAACATACTTCCCATAAAATTTTACGCACTGGACCTCTAAAGTGGATGTCAATGACAGTGAATGCAGTTGCCGTGCTTCAGCGTAAAATGTGATTCCTCTTGTGCAAGTCAAAAATTGTATTGAATTGAATCGAATTGAACTGAATTTAATTTAATTGAATTGAAAGCCTTTATTGTCATTGTAGTTTCATTGTTTCAGAACAACGAAATTCAGAGAGCAACTCTGCAACTCCACTACAAAAAATGAAATTGAAAGAGTACACAGTGAAATACAATCATTTAAAAGGCAACAGTTTAAAGTGCAGAATTGAAAGTGCAGAGCATCCAGGTGCTTGGACAGTCGAGGTTCACGCCCCCAGCCCTGCAGTTTGCTCCTCAGGCGGCACCACCGCGCCAGCTCCTGGTGACAGTTCCTTGGTGCGGCATGACACGTCACCCCTGAAGGTGCCGGCGTCGAGGTCTTTGCTGAGATCGTGTGTCTGCCTCGCGGGGACGAGCAGGTGCCAAGCGGCCTTCGCGTGCGCTCGGCGAGCAGAACAAAGCGCCGCAACCCTGACGGTTCGCGTCGCGACTCTTCGGTGGTTTTAATGTTCGTGGCAGGCGGCAAATGTGAAGTCGGACTGGAGTGATTGTCTCCGGAAGATTCTTTTTTTTCTCTCTTTTTTTTTTTTCTTGCCAGGCGCTGCAGCGTGGGCAGAAAGAGAAAGGACAGGGCACAGCGGTAACGGCGGCAGAGTCTGAATCATTCGCTCTTTAATGGCAATCATAACTCATTGTGAAGTAGTAATGTGTTCCACATTAACAGTGTGGGAGCCAACTGTGGCTCATCTGTGCCTAATGCGCTATAGCTACAGGCTAAGAGCTCTCATCAAACACTTTTCAACTATTACTTCCTCCTCTTAAAGTCTTTTGTTTACTTTGCTCGTCCAACCGCCCACGCGGCAAGCAAACTCGGAGAAGCCGGAGCCGACGTCTCGCTACGCAATCTCCGCTCCAAGTTTCTCCAGAGGATGCTTAGCTATATTTAGAAATGGAGGTTGGATTATTATTACATTTTTTTTTTTATTTAATATTATTTTTTTTGATGTGGGGGAAGCGGGATAGGAAAGTCGTACTTCTCAGCGAGCAGATGGCTATAATGAGGCGGTGCGGTGGACACATCTATAGGCAGCATCCCAGGAAGGTGTCAGTCGGGGTGTGAAGCGTGCTTTCACTTCACTGGAGGCATCCAGAGTCCAGGAATAGAACGCAGCGCAGGTGAGGCTTTGCGGCCAGGCAGAGGTGTGAATGAGAGGTGAGGTTTGCGTCAAAGTGAGGAGGATAGGCAAGGATTGACGTGCCCGCCGGTGTCGGCATACACAGACATTAGCCCAGAAAATATTGCTCTGTAAATATGCTCGCGGTGACAGTCGGCTTTACTCCTGTACTTCCACCCACAGAAACGTGCTCGCACCCTAAAACACTGTCGTTTCTTCCCACTGATAATGATCAAATATAATTTGATCCCCTCCACTTGCCACTTTTTGGCTTGGTGTAGCGTCGCTAGACGCTTTCCACTCTTTTAATTGTGCTCAAAAGTGGGTTTGCTTGGAAGGACTATCGTATAGGTGGTCTATTTTGACATCCACCCTGACACCAGTACGACACACACACAAAAAAAACAAAAAAAAACCTCACTCCTGGCTCCCCGGACCGTGTTTCTCCAGCACCATCCACCAGTTCAGTCCTCCCCCCAGGGCTGAAGACCCCCCCCACCCTTCGTCACTCTCCATGCTTGTTTGCCCAAAGCGTGCAGGGATTAGCTAAAGCGATTATCACAAGCTTTTGCAGTTTTGTGAAGATGAATCACAGTAATGCTACACAGCCAATCGCCTTGCGCATTCCTAAAGCCCTCTCCACTTGGTGTTTTGCTATTCACCAAAACTGGAGTAGAGCCAATTAGCTTTGGACCCCACCGAGGTAGCGAAACTTGGCAGCTCGGTCCCTAAAATGTGGGTTTTTAGGGTTGTTTAGAGCATGAGACAGAGATGAGGAGATGCGTCGCGTGCGTGTGGGCACACGATGAGCATACGCTCATCTTACCAAACAGCGTTGAAAGCCAGATTCTGACGCATCTTCTGACCCAACGTTGTAGCGCTCTGCCGCTCTGCTTCAGATGTACAGCTTGCTGTCACACAACTGGCAGGGACATTCCTGCCTTTGGCAAGTTTCACCTCCCCAAAATGCAGTACATCTCAAACCTCATGTTTGCCTACAGGCAACTCCTGAGTGCCAAAAGTTTTTTTTTTTTTTTTCATTCTTTCTTTTTTTTTTATTTTTACAAAGTACGCTTTTCTCCAAAAACTCCTACTGAGGTGCCAAACTGTTTTTCAGTGTTTAGGGTAAAACTCAATGTCCTCTGTGTCTCTGTGTGCTTCTTTTTTTTAACTCCATCATTATCCGAACTTAGAGCTATGCATTTACGGCTCTCCTGCAGATGGTGCCGTCTAATTGTGCGGGCTTCTTCTGCCATTCTTCAGCCTCCTCCCTCCCTCCCTCCCCCCCACCCTCCCTACCTCCCTCTCACCCTCCGTGCCATCTTTCAGCTGAACAGATGATCTCGGCCTCTGGTTTCTCTCCTTGGCCCCGGAAGGCCCTGGAGAATGTTCTCATTAGCTCGACTTGTCAGAGCAACCTGCTAGCGCCGCTAATTTATTTGCCACGCACGACGAGTAGCTCTCGCACAACAGTTGGACTTGCCCATCCCAGCATGTGCTCGTATATACATGTATATACACTACCAGTAAAAAGTTTGGACACACCTTCTCAAGCAATTTTTTTTTGACCAACTTTCTCCACTGCAGATACATACTGAGGACTTCAACGATATGAGCAAAATGTATGTAATGATGCAGCAAAGAAAAACGCGTTAAATAACTCTAAATATTGCTTTTTATCTTACACTTTTATTGTTCCTACATGTGCTCATACGTAGTTTTGATGCCTTCAGTAAAAAACTACAATGCCAATAGTCATGAGAATGAAAGAAAAAACATAAAATTCATCGGGTGTGTCCAAACTTTTGACTGGTAGTGTATGCACAAATGCGACAAGACATCATTTTCTCTCTCTCTTGCTCGCTCTCTTTCAATTCAGTTCAATTCAAAGAGCTATATTGGCATGGTAAACATATGTTGCCATTGTCAAAGCAAGTACAGTATCTCTGTCTTTCTCTGTGAATGAAGCCAGCCCATTGTCAAAGAGCCAGTAGCCTCTCCATCAGTGCGCTGGGGGTCTCCTCTCCTTTAGATGGCCTAACAATTAGCTGCGTTGGAAGGTTTGTGCTGCATCTCTGGCAGTTGTACAAATGGCGCACGTGCGCGGCTTCATCATGTTTCGTCGAGTGTCCTGCGGTCCCGGCGGGGAAAAGGTGGAGCGTTACACCGCTTACTTAGTGTGCAACGCACCTCTGGGAGTTATTCGCTGCCATCGCCTCAGCTGCTGTGCTCTGTCTTGTGCGAGTGCAGTCCAATGGGGCTGAGGCCTACTCCTCTGTAATCCCAGCTCGCTGAAGGCGGCTTGACGTGTCAAAATGCCACACACCCGCACGCGTATTGACACCGAGGACCTCGGGAAAATGTGTGTGAATATCCGTCGGCTTGCTTTTCGAACCCTCCGATTTTTTTTTCCCAGTGTGTTTCCGTCGGCTGAGTGCCCCGCGTCTCGCCACGGTTCGGGGCTACGCGCGTTTATTTTGAGAGAGGGTCTGGTCTCTCTCTGTCAAGTCAATTTATTTAATATCGCAGCCAAATATAACAAGTCACACGTCCCCAATGCTCCCGAGGGAGCGGCAGTAATAACCACATCGTGGCCCATTTAGAGTTTGGCTTTGCGGAATTCTAGTTTTGTGAAGCACCTGGCGACTGTGAAGCACGGCTCAGGATGTAATGACCCGCCTCAGGACGTGTCGTTTGTCGTCCAGCGGGTTTGAGGTGAAAGCTCTCAAATGAAAACAAAAAGATAAAAACAAGTGAGTGCCAGTTGAAGGAACACGCGAGATTGTAAATGAAATAGGAGTGAATTTGTATCTTATGATGGAATTTAGAGCACAAAGGTTTTTTTTTCTTTTTTTCCAGTTGGCAGGGACCTGCTTCCTGGCAGCTGAAATCATCCTTGGAGTCGTGTCCCTGGTCTGTCTGCCTCCTGAACTTTCAGTCCAGTTTGTTTCTTAGTGGAACTTCACTAATTGCATGGTTCAGCCTTGGTCGTTCACCATCATCGTGCGGATTTCAGCGATCACAGCCCGAAGGGGGGAAAAAAGCCCCGGTGATATAAGCCATTACTGCTGGAGAAACATGTTCCTTATCCTTCATACAGATTGTGTAATTACATGTATGTTTTCTTTGCGGTTTAAAAGGCTGGAGGGATCTCTCCGGTTTACGCTCTGACCCTTACAATTGGAAAAACAGAGCCTTTTCTTAAGGTTTTTGATGGAGAGATGTTGATTAGATTTGAGAAGTACAGCCTCTATTTCCTGCAGCAGTTGGGAGAAAGCAATTTTGTGCAGACTGCTTCCTTGGGGAGGCTTGAGAAAACAATATGAAAATGACTTCTTTCTTTTTTTTCTTTCTTTCTTTCTTCACAACAAGCGTATTTGCTGCTTGCAGGCAAATTTTGAAATAAAGGCAAAGTTAAACCCTGTATTTTTTTTTTTCCTTGTCCTGTACTTTGGATGCATTGTCTTTTTTTCTCTGACAATTGTATATATTATGTCAAATCCCATTTTATTGTGCAACAGAGAATATAAGGAAATGCGGTTTGCTTTTCTTTCTTGGACTTTGCCACCGGTAGCACTGAGCTGTGACCAACGTCGAGAACCCCCAGCGGCGGAACGCAGCACTATTATGCAAATTTCTATTAATATGATATAGGCCTATGTACAATACACAAACCAGACATAATACAAAACAGACAATAAATTAAAAGCCGGTTTGAGCTGGCACAGACACAGACTTCTGACACTTTAATGTTCTAAGTCCTTTAATATCGATAAAGCATCACAACTGATCGGTTCAAGAGAGCAAACCCTCCTTCAGCTGATGCTGATCTGTTCGACAATCAAGCATAGAGTCTGTTCAGTGCTGTTTGTCCGTCCTGCTAAATACTTCAAAACGCTTCTGCGCAAAAATCTGGGGCCACGAAACGTTAATCTATACCGCGGCGCATTGGATTATTGGCCGCCGAGCAATTTGACGCAGGGAAACCGCAGCCAGCGAGGCGTTTTAAAGTCCAGGCGGCCACGACCACAGAAGAGGCGGGGCACAAGGGTCAAGTCCCTGCTGGGAGGCGGCGGATGGAGATTTGGGGAGATGAGTCGTGGTTTCAGAGCGTAAATGCACTTCCATTTGTGACCCACTGCTGCAAAGAAAAGTTCTTCCAGTTTGTGCTTTATTCCGCTGCTCCTTCCCTCCTAGCGCCAGAGTGCTTTTTATTTTCTCTCCCTCGCAGAGGCTTCTCCCCGCCTGATCCTTCTCCCTCTTCCGCTGCTTTCTCCCCTAATCACAGCTAAAGCCAGACCTAATTGCCAAAACCTGCCATCTATTTTTCCCTCTTTTTTCTCACTCTTTGCACGTCCATCTTGTCTCACCACATACGGAAAAAGCACTAAAGGCAGCGGGGTTTGATTTTCCGGCCGTATGTGTGTTTCTGCAGAGCAGCGTTCTTCTATAGTTCTGCTACGTGTTGGGTTTTTTTTTGTTTGCTTGTTTGCTCAAAATCTCGGTTGTTTGTGTCGGTGTGACAGGAAATAGAATGACTCACGCATTGTTTTGATCATGTAAGGCTATTTGAGCCCGTACGTGCAATGAGTGTTGTTTGCAGCCCCCCCGCCCCCCCCCAATGATAAAGGCAGCCGTGATGTCGGCTCAGCTCACTTCCTCTTGCTGAGAGCGGTGGCCGGGAATCGATGCCGGCTAATCAAGCACTTCTGTGCATGTTTGGCGGAATACTAATCAGACATTATATAGATGCTGATCAGTCACAAACATGCACTTTGTGGTCTTTGTCGGCGTGCCGGCAGCTGCAAATCTGTGTATGAGTGCGCATGTGTCCTTGTGCATTATTGATTTGCGAGCTTGTGCACGTTTTTGCTCTCAGGAAAGCGGAGAAGGTGAGCGGGAAGTGGCGGAGCGGCCAAGGAGAGAAATATGTTTGACGTGTGCTCCCGCACCGCAATACGGAATGGCTCTTTAATCCCACCTTTCACTTATGTTATATATCAAACCATAAACATGGGTGTAAATTACACGCACAGACAAAAGTAAGGTTTTTCCAGACTTTTCCAGCTGCCTGTAGACCAGGCAACTTTCTCAAACTGTGAATCATTGCAATGCTGTCTGGCAGGTATCACTGCTAGGCCCTTGCAAGACTCTAATGATGCTAGGAGCCCCGTGAAATCAGTTTTATTTTTCTACGGATTCCCTTTTTTTCCAGTTTCTGGTAGACTCATACTCCAATAACGGCCCAAAAAAGTGTTTCCAAATTCGTTGGATTTTTGTTGGCTAATCCAGCAGCTCAGTCTGTGATTATCAGAACATGTGACAACATGTGCCGTAAATACAAAACATCTGTTTGCGTGTTTGCTATGCTCACCTAATGCAGAGTTTTACGCATAGCTGCTAACAGAAAAGCAGTAATTTGTTCATGATGTGCAACCTTTGCCGACAGATTAACAGAAAGGACCCAATGCACCATGCTATTAATGACTATGGCATTATAAACAACATTTTGTCAGCCACAAAAGTCACAACGTCCATTTTGATAATGGGAAGGGTTCATGTGGGCTACACATTACTTGTATCTTAGCTTTAAAATTTAATGTAGAACAAAAGTAGTAACAGCTTTTTCAAAAACATAACCAGACAAAAGTTTGGAGGCTAAAAAAAAGTTCCCAAGGTCTTTCTGCTGTTGCGAATCTCATCCTGACATTTTGGAGAAAGCAGAGCAGTGAAGGAAAATGTACGAGCACTCAACCAAACAAAACACAGAGTAAAGCTGCTTAATTTTGCATAAGACACCGGAGGCCATCTAAATTCAGGACACACTGTGTGGTACTACATCGTCAACTTGTGCAATGCATTGGTGCTGTATGAGCACAAGGCTGCAGGGAGTTTAGGGACACTTTAAGTCAGTGAAATGTAAAGCAAGACAATGTTGAATGTTTTAGTTAGCCAACAGCCTTTTTGAAATTGATCAGTTCTTCTGATTATTATCATGAGTAGTAGTATTTAGACATTTCTTCTGAATGTGATGATGTTTGGTTCTATATTGGAGGAAATGAAGTATTTTTTTAATATTATTAATATTATTCATTGTTTCTTTTTTCAAAAAGTTTCTTGAACATAATTTAAATTAGACATAAATATGTCAGAAATTCATAAAATTAATAACTTAATAGTGGCACTTAACATCACCTGGCATTCATTTTGGAGGTTCTGCTTCTGGCAACAGGAAATGAGCAGTTTTTGGTTGGACGGCTGAGACCAGGGAAGACTGGAGGAGGAAAGGGCCACTTTTACTGTTATATCACCAATTTTGTAAATTTAGTAGATCAAAGCTTGTTGCTGGTCTGTGATGGATCGCTTTTGGTCAGTATTAGACATTTTGGAGCAAAGTGCTCGAGCTTGAACAATCCCCAACAACACAATTATAGATCTGAGAACATTCTTGGCTTTTTATCAGCCCCAGAACGAATTTTGTCAGATTGATTGTTTTGCAGTTTTTCATCAGGAGACGTGTTTATTTCTTTGATTGGCATATTTTTTGATGTTTCGCATAAGTGCTCTTATGTGTGCAAACAGTCAAACGCCATCTGTCCAGTTCTTCGTGCACACAGAGATCTGAAGAGCGCCGTGTGTGCTTCATGTTGGCTCTTGATTTGCCTCTCCTTCACTGCATTACGCTTTCCTTTTTTATCTGCTCGAGGGAAAAGAAGTAGGGATGTCTGCCGTCCGTGGCTGACAAAACACGTTTTTGTTTTGTTGTTTTTTTTTTTTACTTTTAACACAGTTCCATCATACATTCCGCTCTCACTACATCCCACTAGTGGACGGTGGCTGCATCGCCAGGCCAAGGCGGCGCCAGGACGGCCGGCTCTACTCTGATTAGCCGCTCCGCACTCCTCTCTGTTTTCCCCGATTCTCCGTCATCGGCCCCCAGCTTCCTCCCCCTCCTCACTCCGTACCCCACCTGACTCTTTTGCCCCCCCCGCGCTTCCCTCCCCCTCTCACTCTCCCCGTCCCTCCATCTGTCCCCGATCTCTCCGAGGGCCGGCCCAATTAACCTGTTTAAACAGCCATCTGAGCATCTTATCCGTTCTCTGTGCGCGTCTGTGTGAGCGCCAGCCAGTTTCGCCCAGCCAGGATCTCCGCTGCCAGCCATCGCTTCCTTCCCCCTCTTCATCCTCCTCGCACTTCCCGGATCCTCGCTGGGGGAGGGAGGGGCAACGAGGGACCCGGGATCCGATTGGTTTTTCCAAGGGCAGGGTGACATCCGAGGCGTCTGGGCGAGGTGCACTTTGAACACTTTTAGAAAACGGCTGCGGCCGTAAACTGAAGCCCCCCGAGGTTTCCCTCGTGCCACTGCAATCTGCGTGCGAGCTCGAATGCCCCCCCCCCACCTACCTCCTCCAACACCCCTTCCTGTTTCCTCTCCTCCTCCACCTCTGTGTCCTTTCCACTCATTCCGCCGCCTCTCTGAATGCCTCCTTTCCCTGTTTCCGTCCCTCTCTTCTCACCTTCGTCCTGTCACTCCTCAGCAACCCCCCACACCGCAACACCCCACCCACCACCCCGCCGCTCTCTTCCCTTTCAACACTTGTCACCTACTTCCCGTCAGGCTGACCAAGGGGACGCTCCGGCAAGGTCGCGACTCCCCTCGGCGACACTTCCCTCCCTCCCCGTCCTTGTCTCAGGGAACTTTAATTAGGAAACTGTGGAAAAACGCTTGGTGCGCGTGTGTGATATCAGCAGAGCCGACACACTCCACTCCGAGGTGACGCTGACGCAGAAAAAAAAAAAAAAAAGTCATTGGAATGTGTTTCCTCTCGGCGTGCGGTGCGTATAGCGATTTGGTATTTGTACCACGGCGGGGGTGCGACTGCTCGCATTGACTAGATAGTGAAAAAGTGCTGGCTCGGCTGCTTGGCGCGCCGTGGTGTCATCGGCGTTATTTGCCAGATCATTGCACAGCTCGGCTCCGCTGCTTTTAAACGACTTGTTAATGTGCTTTGCGTTGTGCCGTCGGGCTCCGTCGCTCTGTTGTTGGGCGATTTTAGAATCTCTCTTATGGCGCCATCGACCCGGCCGAGTGAGTGAGGAGCTGCTGGAGGTCTGGCGTGCGCGCGCGTGCGCTCTGCTGACGGAGGAGTAGAAGCGACGCCGTCCTCCTCCTCTTTAATTGGTGTGAGAGGGAGGCCTGCAGGGCGCCGGGTGCAGCTCAGGTTGCCTCTTTTGAGCCTTGAATGCAGTGATAGCGGAATAAAGCCTGCAAGCACATGTGGTGACGGCAAGCCTTGGCATAAACAACAAAACAACTGTGTTTCACGATTTCTGTGAAATCATGCAAAGACATGATGGAAAGAATCACGACCAGTGTTAGATTTTCCTCTAAGCTTCACAGAATCAAAGCTACAGCAAACACCCACACAAACAGACACTAAACTAGATGGCCAGAGTGTCTTTTGTTGTCGTTTTTAAATGCCGCCTATGTTGTCACATCCAAGGCCTTTTCTTATTCCATGTTTAATAAGACAAAAGAAAGGTGTCAAAAGTTTGGATTTGAGATGTTTGAATCAAACTCCTCACGCCAGGCGCCGCATTCGCACCAACTTTTACAAAACAGAGCGAGTTGAGGAATTTGCCAGCTCATAGACGGGCTGGAACTTTTTTTTGGTTGTCTTGTCTGAGATGCTTAGAAAAACTTTTCCAGATGATGCTACCTTCCCTGAGAGAACAGCATCTACCGGGAGGCACAGCGGTAAACGGATGTGAAGTCCTCCCCGCGCAACCGTCACAATTGGCTGATGTGATTGTTTGTGACGTGAAAGTTCTGAAAATCCTTGAGAGACAAAATGGAGGAGGTCCCGTATTCAAAGGCTTTTTTTTTTTTTTTTTTTTTTTTTTTAGCTTCATCCTGCGTGCCTCTTCCGACTGTCAGCACGATGCTAATGCATGGCTTTCATAAGCCCTGTGTGATCTATAAACACGGCAGTAATAACGATAAAAGTGGTCAGTATAAGAAAAGCATGTAGGTACTTTATCTCGAAAGTCTTGATCAGCACTTTTCCTCCATGGATAGAGACATGATTTGCTAAGTCATGTGTTTGATAGTGTACACTCACACACACAAACACACACACACACACACACACACACACACACACACGCAACCACTTTGTAGATCTCATCTTCAAACAAGGAGATCTGATTAGACAAACATGCGCAGCAGTCTTGCTTTGTGGACGTTTGTTCGGGTCGGAAATGTTTCGGCAGGCAAAAGAGAGAAGACAAAGTGATGACCAGCAGAGGTTTTTATTTTGTTTTTCCTTTTTGTTTTTTTTTTCTGTTGTGATTCATCTCCCACTCCACTGCCGTCAGTCTTGATGAGCGCCCGGAAGCACTTGTGCTGAAGAGAAGAGCCATCCTGTCTGACTGATCACTGAGAAGCTGTCTGGACATTCAGGCCCGACCGGGGCAGCGACTCGATCACAGACAACACGAAAAGTGTTTTGGCTTTGTCCTCTCAGTAAGAGGATGCTTGTTTCTCACCTGGGAGAAGAGGAAGTGATACTGCACAGAGAGCTCAGTCTCTGACCCTGCAGTCTAGACGATGTTATCCCAGGAAGGGAAGTCTGAAGGTGTGCCGGAGCGCTAAAGGGGTGACGGGAGGTCAGCGCGAGACGTTTTGTCGGCGTCTCATCTTCTAATATGAAAAGCCCGGAGCAGGGAGAGAGCGAAACTGTGCCGTCTTTCATCTCACTGTATGATAACTGCGGAACAGCGGGAGCAGCACCATTAGCTGACCCATCAGCGGGGCAACACATGTACTTTCTTGTATCTGACTTATCCGCACAAAACTTTCCTGCCCCAGGAGAGAATTCTGAGGAGGGATTTCTCTGAAAGATGGAACTCGTCCGCACGGCTCTCCAGGAGGGAGAGCCTATAAGGTGGAACACAACATCAGACGTGTTTTATGTCTGATACGCATGAGCTGACCACTCGTCTTGCAAATGGACTTTCATCTTCCATTTGGACTTCCATTAACTGCACCTTTATATTTCGGGTCAGGGAAAAATTTCTATTCAGAGAGAACTGATAATCATAGTTTTATTTTCAGCCCCCAACACCTCCTGCATGTTTTCTTTTTCTTCTTATCCTTTTTTTATTATTCTATAGTCTGCCAGCAAAACATGTGAACTGAAGTGAGCAGCCCTCAGTGCACTGGCTTCATGGGCTGAAGGTGGAGGGTGAAGACTGATGGTGCACCAGTGAATGTCGCAGCTCCTCGAGTGAACCGTTTGGACACATTGCAGCCCTGATACCATTTATAATGCATATTAATGCCTTGGACAAAACAGAACAAAACAAAACAGTTGGCGGTTGTTGTTGAGGAATCAGTGTTTTCCTCACAGAACAATGCATTTTCAGTTTTTATTATTATGGCTTTCCAAATGGGCTGACAATTAGTTTTTTGCAGATTACTTACTAATTGGGTAATTCAGTCTTGCTTTGTCGCTGTATTGTGTTACTTCAGAGTCACAACTGGGCTCGCTAATAGACAGAGGGGTTTTTATTTATATTGCGGCTCGATGTTCTTCTCTGTAATGGCGGCGGGTTAATTACTTCACATTGTCTCTGTTTGGCCGACGTGCAAATGAGTCAAATGCTTAACTAGGACCAACTCATGGTCCCCTCGGAGAGGTCGCAGCGCCGCCATTCAGACTTGTCTGTTGCGCGAAGCGGACAACGCAGCGCTCTTTAAGAGCCTCACCCGTGTGCTGCTTTGACCTGCAAATGATGGAGGCTAATGCCGACTAGCAGCCGTTTCAGCCCAGGTACTATGAAGCACTATACAAGTGGCCGCTCTCCTATCGGCAATTAATGCTCTCCAGATCTACGGCTTGTGTGCGTCCTTGAGTCTGAGCAGAAGCGGCTTTGATAAAGCCCGGCACCTTTGCGCTAGTTCAGTCCTCAGTTGTGGCCATAGATGTATTAAAAGAACTGGATATCGGAACGGCAATATGGGGACGCTGCAATTTTGTGTCCTGATGTATAACGTGTTAGAAAGGCATATTTAGAAGTGACACTGCTGCGCATGCTCTTAGGGCCAAAAACGTTTTCGCCGTATGCGCTGGGTGAGCAACTACATTGAAATGAGTGGGCCAGCGTATTCGATCCGGATTGTGGCTGAACTCAGATATTCCGTCGCAAGACTTTCTAATCGATCCTTTCTCTCTTTCCCCTCCCACGCAGTGAAGTTTGATGACTGCATGGGGAACGAAGAGGTGGCGTTCGAGAGCAGCGACCCCGTCTTCAGCGTGAGGGCGGACGGGTCGGTCTTCGCCAAGGCCGGGGGAGCCAGCCTGGACGAACCGGCCCAGTTCAAAGTGACGGCGCGCGGCCCGCACACGCACGTCTGGCAGACTGTGGTCCAGGTGGCGCTGACAGAGCCGCCCTCCTCTCAGGTGAGTCAAACACATCCGTGTGAACTCACAAATCACACTCTGACTTTAATATACATCACACCAGAGTTCCCATCTATTGTGACAGATTTTTTATTTAATTTTTTTTTTTTTTTTCATCATTTGCCCTGGTGATAGCGCCAGTCAGGAATGAGGTCAAAGCTCCTCGGGGTTTTTAAAGAGGTAGAGAAGGCGAGAACTGGTGCCTGGTGGGAGGCTGCGGAGAGGATGGGGAGGAGACGCACAGCTAAAAGCAATAGATTCACACTGCCAGGGAATAGTGGAGGGGGGGGGGTTATGATTCCCCTCGGCTCCAAAGCTGCAATTGGAAACGAGGGGGTAGGGGGCAAAAAAAAAACAACATCCGGTGCTCGGATACCTCTGGGGTCTTCAGGCTCCGATTCCTTAAATTAAAAGCCGTCAGAGGCCTGGCTTCAAGCGAGCGGATTGAGCGCCCCCTGTCAGCAGAAGCCCGGTCCTATCGCAGATATCCGGCATCGGTATTTATAATCAGTTGATGATTCATGATAGCTGTAGACCTGATTAGTGGCCCCACTGTTCGCAAACAAAGCTTGATAAGTAACATGCCAGATGAGTCACTCGGCTCTTGATAAGGTCAACGCTGGCTGAGACAGACGATCGCTACCGAGTCATAATGAGGCATAATGGATGAAGCCCTTTTGTTGTTGTTGCTGTTGCTTGTTGCTTTGTTTTCATGTGTACAGATAATTCACAGAGTGAAGCTTTAAAACCAACAGCGACTATGCAGGTTTTCTAAGCGCGGTGAGCAGTCGGGGTGATCCAACCGTAGTTACCGTATCACACCTAAAAAAAAAAAAAAAAAAACACGTGGTCATGATTTACACTGGACTGTGGGAGGAAGTCGTCGGGGTTCTTGGTGAAAACCCACGCAGTCACAGGGAGAACATGCAAACCCCACACATTAAGGCGCAAGGCCTGGGGATCAAACCCACAACCTTGTGGCAGTGACAGTGCCAACCACCGCTACACCGAGATATCACCCTTTTACAATTGTGGTTGGAATTTTAATCAGTAGAATTGCAAATATGTCTTGGAACAAGCATTTTTTTTTTTTCAGACTAGACGTTCAACATTAGAGCTAAAACAGTCCCGAGCATTGAAAGCCAAAGGTCGAAGCTTTCAGCTGTTTTGGATTTCATGCCTCCGTCTGCTTCCGAGGTTGAGCAATAAGGATTGGCAATTCTGTCAATTTTCTTTTTCTTTTTGTCCTACCAGACCCTCAGGTTTTAGCGGGGCTATTTCAGAAAATGCTTAACTTTTGGAGAGCATTTTTAAAAGGGGGCCTTAGGTCCAGTGGGTGAAAAACGATTTCTAACTGGCCCTCCATCAGTCTAAGCCTTGAGTTACTCTTAAACCTTAATAAACAGCGAACCTGAAAGTGCGTGTTTGTGTGTGTGTGTATGTGTGTGGGAAAGAACAGTGGATAAATATTAAATCAATATGAAATGTTTCTTATGCGTGCGAGGTTAAATTAAAAGCAGTTTGACCTCATTTTTTCTTCACTCTTGGGATCATTTAAAATTAGAAAATAGACTTCAGCTGCATTTCTTGGCATTTCCAGAAAAGCAGCGGAGATGCCACAGAGGCAGTCAGTCAGTCAGCCATGGAGTGGTAGAAGCCAATGAAGTGGGCTGCTGGCCAACCAGAGCTCGTTTCACGGTGGAGATGTCACGTAAGGATGCAAACTGACATGCACAAACGGGCCTTCATTGTTCCCTCTCTGGAAATGCCTGCGTGCCGCGGAACATTTATGGAGCTGGTGTGGGGGGAATATCTGGGGACCCCCGCTGCGGGAGGGTGCAGAGGAGCCGCGGTAAAGGAGAGACGAGCAACCAGAAGGACGCGACAGGCGTTACAGACGTACGTTAGTACAAACGTGCGGCGCGAGCGGTTAGCCGAGAGCGCGACGCAAAAATGTGATGTTTCATTATGGAAATGGCGGCTTTGCGCCGTGCGCTTTTGAATAATAACTTCCAGATGTCTGTGTAGCCAGGGGGGCTGGCTGATGTCAAAGCATGCAGTTTTTTGTTGATCTTTTTTTTTTTTTTTTTTTCGGGGTGGGCTGGGATGTTGGGGGTGGTGGGGGGGCTGGGACCACCGCCAGCTGGCTCAGGGCACCAGGACTGGGTGGGCCGCATCCATTTCACACTCAGTGAGTCCTGTTCGCGTCGCGTCTGGTTTCTGAGAGAGAGATTTAGTGCGATCCCGGCGAATTATGTTGATTTTGTGCTTGGTTTTATTTGTTTAGCGGGGCCATCGAGAGTCATTTGCGGAGTCGTTAGTTTTATCTTCGCCTCATGCGAGGCGCCGCACACACATCATGTGAAATTCCTTGCAGCGCCACACTCTTCCTGGCGATGCGTGTCACTGAGACGGGAGCTGCACCGTTTCGCATGCTCAGCTCCTGCCAAAACACATAGTTGTGGAAATCAGCCCTTTGTGATGTCACAAATGGCACTGATACCTCACCGAAACCATTTGCTGCTTCTGCTGCCTGGAACGCCTTTCAGGGAGGCTGCAAAGAAGGGGCCTGAACATGCTGTTTTCTGGAAATCCATCAAGTTTTTTTTTTTGTACTATACTATTTCTATTTGGATGTATCATTTCTGGCTGCTCTGCTGCAGTCCAGGGTGAAAACCAAATATCTTTTAAGTTATGTCTCGCACATGTGGAAAAAAAGTTTCCCATTTTCACTTCTCTTTGCAAACCCATCTTTCACTCCAGCCTGTGGGGGCGTGCATGGGCCTGCGATTCCAACACCTGCATGTACTTCATCAGTGACTGCGCCAGTGTGAATAAGAGACAGTAAATTGGAGCCGCAGGGTCTGATCAGAAAAACACCAGCGCGAGAGAAGAGCCCACTTAAGCCTGTTGCAGCGGTGATGGGTACAGCTCGCTCTCTCTCTCTCCCTCTCTCCCTCTCTCCCTCTCTCCGCCTCCTCTTGCTGCTTCTTTTCCTTTTCCTTTTTGTTTTTCCTCCTCTTCTGTCTTTTTTCGCTCCGCGTCTCTCCACCAGGGATCTCACTAGTACCTGTTAGCATGTGTAGATAAAAGGATCTGGAGCATGACTTATTTAGGCAGGGGGAGGAGAAGGGGGTCACATCTGCCTGTGAAAAAGGCTTCCTCCTCGCCTCCCTCACTTCCTCAGCTTATTACATCCTCGACATGTCTTGCTCCACCTCTGCCTCACATCACTGCGCTGTTGGGATTTGGGGCAACCATCCCCTGCAGTCATACCCAGTGAACCCCTCCCCCCCCCGTCCCACCCCATCCCGCCTGAAGGAAAAGAATACATTTGTCCGGACCCGGGCATCTGCCTCGTCCTGCGCTGCTGACAAACCCAGTTTGTGCAGGCAGGCGTTGTTTCTCTTGGCACGGGGAGGTCTCCTGAATATGGACCGAATGCAGAGGATCGTGTTTTGTTGAACTTGTCTTTCAGTACAGTGAACATGAGTTATGGCAACTCGCACGTTTGGTTGAGCGCTCGGCCGCACAGGCTGGTGACTCCGCACAAGGAGACTGGATGGATTGATGGTTGTTTTGCCGCCGCGAGCGTGAAAGCGGGCTGCTCAGCCTCGTGAGGTTTTTTTCCCCCCACTTTTTAGGACTCACAGCTCCCCTACTGGCCGAGATACACCTACTGCATTTGCTGAAATGATTAACAATGATTACAATTTTTGACATTGTTTCGTTTTACTGTTTTTAAAATAGTTTTGATGATGATTTTTTGTTGACAGTGTCCTACTAAAAGACTTTTCTGGACTTAAAGGCCCCATGTGTAAGATTTGGTGGCACCAATGGTCAGAAAGTGTAGTGCAAACAGATGAGCGGCCTTTTCTTAATGATTTGTAGTCTTACAGATATGACAGTTATGAAACATCTTGGCTATGATAAACAGTATTTTGCAATCAGACTGTCTGATTGAATCTCCAGACAGCAGGTAACCTCCAGGTCCCCCTACAAACATTGCTAGCTCACATTATTGAATTAGCTTAAGCAAAAGTTATTTGGTAGTTTTTTTTTTTTTAAATGTCCCACTTGAACTTAATGTCAGCACAAACTTTATCAGTTCAAATGTACTGTATTTATTTATTTATTTTTACATTTTCTGCATTCGAAAGCAGTAACTTACAAAGTGATAACATCATAAAGCAGAATGTCTCATCTTCAGTGAACCAGTGCAATTTATACTGCAGTCAAACCTGTTTTTATTAGATAATAGATGAAAACTGAACATTAGTAAAAGACAAGGCCTCTATAGTCATGTAATTATCGGTCATCCGCAGGCTGCTTTTCACCAGTTGTTTTCTCTTCAGTTATACTTTTTTGTGACCACACATCTGCATAACATTGATTTTTGGACAAAGGCTGCAATTAAAAGAAAATGCAGCAATACAAATGATCTGTGAGAGAGAAAAGAGAACGAAAATCAGGCAAAGCTAGTGACAAACTTGTTGACTGACTGTGGTCCAGTGAGTAAAGGCATCGGATGAGTTCCCAAAGAACAAAAATTGTGGTCTCGTTCATCATCTCCATGGCTCTGCTGCATGTTTACCGCTGTCTGCTGTGCACGATGGGACGAATTTAAAACCAGCTTTCAAAACTGCCAAAACTCAATAAGGTTCAACTGAAATCCCACTCATCGAAATTCAAAAATAGATCTTTTCAGGTAGTTTAATTTCTTGAATTAACGTAATTTGATTTGTAAATCCAAAGAAGTTTTTTCTCCTCCTGGCCTCGCTGTAATTCGTCCAATAGAAAAGCATCTCTTCTATTCCTTTCTGCTCCGTTGCCCTGCATTGCCTGGTACGAGATGCTTGAAGTGCGGCGCTCGCCCGGCTGATGATACTGAACATGACACCTTCACCCGGAGCTCCCTCTGCACCCTGCACCCCAATCTGTCCAGGGAAGCACGTACACGCCATATGGCAGGATGCTTGACACGTCCTCTTTAAAGCAGCCTTAAAAGCATTTTGACTGGGCGTCCGTCTAATGAAGTCAGCTTTTAAAAGCATTGTTTCTGCAGGCAGATACAAGCCAAGTCTCCGAGGGTTCTTGACCAGGCAGGAACAAACACAGCGAGAACAAAGAAAAAAACAACACTTTTTTCTTTTTTTTATGGAAAGCGTTCTGCAAGACCCTTAACTTTTAATGCGTGCCAGGAGCCATTCCCTTTCCTCCAGCACGGAAGGCTACTTTTGTGTTGTATTTTACTCTGAAATGTCAGCTGCGGAGGAGGAAGTATTGGATAGAGGTAATATAAAATGAGAAAAAAAAAAAATGGAAACAGTATAGAAAAAGAAAAAACAGCAGCCTCTTTATATGTAAATGTATGGTGATTGAACTGCTTTCTGTGCGCTCTGTGAATTCACGAGCCCACATTCTTTTGTTATTCTGTCAAGAGCACCCTCGCACACACACAGACACATACATTTACACACACACACGAATTTGTCTGCACATGCACCAAGACGTGTTGCGTGTGCGCACACTCAACTCAACGCTTTCACAGTCTGTGGAAACTTCTGGACCACGGATCAAATGCACAGAGAAAGGTTCAGGGTGAATTCACACCAGCCCAGTTTGTTAGCTCGAAGAGTCCAGTTTGTTTGTGGAGGTGTGAATTTGCAATGGAAGTCTGATGGCCAGCGCTACGATTTCTTGTTCACTGTACATCTTGTAACCTCCCTCACTGATTCTTCATGCAGCGCCACCACAGGCTAGAAGAGTGCAAAGTGCAGTGCGACGCAAAACTGAGAGTAGCCGAATGTTGTCGGCCCAAATCTGCAGAGTCGTGAGAAGAAGTGTTGTCTGTCCAGACATCAGAACATGTTTAGTGTTGACATCCATGCATTACTGTATGCTTAGTTTAAAAAAAATGAAATTATGGAAATGAAAATAAAAGGATAACATTTTTACTAGTTGATTCCCTTGCAAGGATTGCTGAGTTTTCAATTTGCAAATTCAAATGTAATTTAAATTTTATTTTGCCCAATTTTTCACCCAATGACTTTTCAAGTTTATTGAAAAGGGCCTCGCCACTATTTTACACTGCAAGGCCTCTTATATGGATTTGTAAAATATATCAAATGGATTTATTTTGAGTTTTTTTTTGCTGTTTTTTAATTTTTTTATATATAGGCCTTAAAACAACATAAAGGAACAGGAAATATTCCCGTGTCAAGTTATCTAGCAATGGGATTAGTAAAAGTGTTTTGAAAGAAAAGAAATGTGAAAAAAAATGAAACGATACCTTTGCTTTTACCTGTGGATCACAAAGAGTTTGTTGCCATTTTAATCCCCCATCACAAACTTTATTTGCATTTTAATGCAAAGCTTGGAAGACTTTTTGCATTTTAACGGTGCCTTCTGCGCGGCTGTGCTCTCATTATAGTCAGACATCAACCTTGCATCAGTAATGCCTCAAACTGGCTGATTGAAACTCAACGGCAACGTGCACAGATGTGATAGGCTGCGACCCGGGGGCTCCGCGGCAGGCAGGATAACAATTGACGGTCATATTCACGCTGCGCCGCTCGTACGGCCGTTCTCAACAAAAGGCCTCCGTATCTGCGGCGGCGGGGGGGGGGGATTTGTTTGGCTTGGACGGCGGAAGTGTTTGCAAGGTGGAGCTCCGTTCTGCTGTTGTAACCTGCTAGTGCACCAGCGCCCTAACACAGCCCAGTGCTGGAAGAATCAGTGTTATTGAGACAAGCTGTCAGGGCCCGCTGACTGCTAGGAGACACGGAGAATAACAACAACGCAGCGAGAGAAGGGCAAAGGGAAACATGGGAGCGGGCGGATAGCTCAGGGGAGTGCAGGGAATGCAGCCCATGCGTAGCTGCTGCACTGATGTCCGTGACTGAATTCTCGACAGTTTCTCATCGGCTGCTCCCAGTCCCGAAATCCACTGTAAAATATGAGCCTGGGGTTAATTAATATTGACTGAATATATCATGAGAGCCTACATTCTTACACGTGTAGCTCTGAGTTGCGGCAGCTGAATTCAATACATTTCACTCCCGCAGCTTCGCATGAAATGACAATGAGAAGGCACGGCCGATGTTGCGCGCGCTGCATGGAAAATTAGCTGCGCCACGCACTGTCGGGGATTGTTTTGCAATGTTAAGAGCACTTTAATTGTGCCTTAAAACAAATTTTATGCAATTCGCTGCCCATGCATGTTTTAGCAAATATGTGTTTTTCGTCGGATGTACGTTTGCATAATTATGCTCAGAAATGCCAAATCCCATTCGGTTTGTCTTACTAATACCGATGTAAACATGTAATTTCATTATCAGGGTGCTTGTGTAAAATTCCTCGCTAGAAAGTTTACCAAGCATGCCGTACAGTAGTGGAAAGTTTTCAGACACCCTTACAAAATACCAAATATTGTCACAAAATATTTGCACAATATTGTTTTGTTTGTTTATTGTTTGCAAGACAAAATAAGAAAACTAAATCATTTCACTTGCCTTGCATGTTTGGCAAGGGGTTTAGTCTTATTGAAACATCCACTTTTGGACCTGGACAGAACAGCGCTGGTGCAGTAGTGAGCATGTGGGTTGTGGGAGACTGTACTAAAATAAATAATACTTGAAGGCTTATGAGAGATTCTTAATGCAATACTGCAAAATATATCACAGGCATTGGCAGGCGGTATTTTTGGCCAGAAAAGACTTCAGTCACACTGGACACAGCTGAGCCACAAGGCAAAGCTCTAGATTTACAAGATGTTATGACCCTCTCAAAAGGTCATGAACTCTGGATGGTGACCAACATTATCAGGTGGCCGAAATGAAGTTCATTCAGAAAGTGGCTGGTCTTTTGCCTTTAAGACATCGAGAGGAAGCTCTGGGATCTGAAGGATTCAACAGGGCTGGTTTGACCGTCTGATCAGGATGGGCTGAGGTGTCTGGGCTCCCAGGATTTCTTTGCTGCAAGTATTACACATCTTCCAGTAATCATTGACAAAGCAGCCTTCTGTCAAAAGAAGCCAACCTTACTTAAGTAGCATAAAATGAATGGATGAATGCACATTTAAGTCCTTGAAAAAGCAAGTCTAATGTAGGAACCGTTCCTTTACTGCACATCCATTCAGATAAACGCGTCCGACTATTAATGTACCGTTTTGCCCTGTACAGCTTTTTGGAATCATTACGTTCTAATGTAGATCGTTATCTGTGCTGTAAACAGGCACTAAATGGGAGGCAGTAAAGAGGTTTGCAGCGTTTATGAGCCGTTTGTGCCGAGTGATGTGAGTGAAATAGTGGAGGAGGGATCAGAAAGCGGCAGGTTGTCGGTAATAGTAAGTGCGCAGTGCAGGTAACAGTTTGCCCTTAATCAGGGGCTGCGGCTTCAGAGGACCGGTGCAACGTTGTCTGGGTCGCTTAAACGCTGTCAAGCTAACAAAGACACTGAATTCCATCTGTTAGTTTGTAAAGAAATAATCATGTTTTTAATACAGGTTAGTGTTGCTGCCTTAACCCAGGGCTGCACTTTTCAACTCCAGATACGCACTTTTGGCATTGCGGCATTTCCACTGGCTCACATTCATTTAGATGAGAGGTGATAGGCCTGATGGCCTGGGTATTTGATGTAGCCCCGCTGACTCATTGGTAAGTTAATGCTCATGAGGAGATTGAAAACGGGCTTCTTTCAAGCTCGTTATTTGGGCATCTTTCAAACGGACAGGTTTGTGGTGGTCATTTCTCTCCCGCTGGTGATGTGTGTGTGTGTGTGTGTCTGAGCGCACATGACTGAAACACACGAGTGAGATTCAACTGTCAGTGTCTGCCGAAGGAGGCTGTAAATTCATGCTTCAGACATGCCCTGTGTTAATAGACTTTTTATTGGCAGCATAAATGACAAAGCCTGTAGTTTATGAGCACCTCCACATGCATGCACATATATAGGAAGTGGGCACACACACACTAGCAAGAGGGTTCCGCTGGGAGGTGTAGCTCAGTCTGATGCGTGATGCTGCTGCGGAACCGAACTGGACTCGGGAGTCATTCAGCAATGTTGCCTTGCTTGCTGTTTGATGACTCTCAGTTATGTTTCAAACTGTTTGGAAGTGTTTTGCATTTCCACATATCAAATGTTGGGAGTGGAAAGCATCTCTTGCCTCAATAAGCACTTTTTTTTTTTTCTGTTGGTTTTGTTCTTTGAGTGTCCCAGTTGCAGTCCAGCTAGTTAACTGCAGTCTGATGCCTTCAATGAAAACAAAACCCAGCAGGCCGTCTTCCGCTGTCTCTTCTCCAATTTACTATTGTCATGTCCCAGGTGCTCCTTCCACACTGCCACTGTGACAATACCAGAGGGATGGAAATATTCCGAACTCGTACCGGCTGGTTGGTTGTGGTTTATCCAACCTGCCACCATTTACAGCGGCAGCCATTAAAAGCCGCATCGGGTTAAATGAGGCAGTAGCCGTTTTTACTCATGTCTGAGCTCCCTCAGTAATGGGAGCGGCAACAAACATCTCAATTAAAGGTCCTGTGTGTAAAATTTGGCCTGATTTATGATTTTTATATTGGTAGATGTAAATCCCGTGAATATAATCATAAAAGTGTATGACTTTAGCTTAGGAGGTAGAGCGGGTTGTCCAACAACCTGCAATGTAAAATGTGAACACTAGATGGCAGAATTTTGCAAACTGTACCTTTAAGGTTTGGAAACAAGAGCTTCAGACAGCATCAGGGGATGATCTACCCTCAGACGACACGTTTAAAATGCTTTTTATTCTTCCCCCAAAGTGAAATAAAGTGCTTATTTTACTGTGAAATTATGTTCAGGAGACAGAAAAAAAACAAGTGTCACATCATCTTTCCATCAACGCCAGCCTCCTAAATAAAGCCCTTTTGTTGTCTTAAAGGTCGCGAGGGAAGAGGAGGACAAGGAGGACAAGGATGAAGAGAAGGGGGCCTTCCAAGCGCCGCCTCTCGTCATCAGGTTCTCCGGGGCCGGCGCCAACGGCTCCAGGGGTCTGCGGAGACAGAAGAGGGACTGGGTGATCCCGCCCATCAACGTGGCGGAGAACTCTCGAGGACCGTTCCCTCAGATGCTCGTCAGCGTAAGTGACAGATCTCGAGCCCGGCGGGCCGATCCAGCAGCTGCGATCTCTCCAAGGCCCTCAAGCCGCCGAAAAACGCTGATTGTGATGAACGCGACGAGCCACAAATTCATTAGCGTTAGCTGAATGCTAATTAGCCACGCCGCCCTTCCCGTGATTACGTCGCGATGTAATTATAGATGCAAAAATCTGAAGGTATTGAAACGGGGCGGGTGGGAAAAGTTTCCCGCTGACAGAGACACACACATATGCTACACATACACACACACACACACGCACACACACACAGAGCGGGCTCCAGAACAGCAAAGCGGCTAAACTCTCCCACAGTGCGAGGTCTATTGGGTTCACAGTGAAACTAATGATTATTTCTGCTCCTTCATGCATCCTTTCTCTCCTTTATCAGGCCATTTCAAAGAGGTTGCCCCAAGTTCAATACCATTTCTATGGCTCTTTTATAACAATAAAATTTGTCACACACTACTGAAGCCAAGGCGCCGAATTCAAGACTGAAAAGCGGGCAATTCCCCCGGCCCCGAGTGGTAGGACAGGAGTTCTCCGGCTCCGCCACAGCGAGCACATGACTGGAGCTTGAATATGTCAGTTAATCACATGATGAATGAAACTATTTATGTATGCAGAATACAGGACACAGAGAGTTTCCGACCTCTCGTTTCGCATTCATTTTCATTTTCCTTCCGTGTGGGTACGAGCGCAATGCGTTGAAGGTTAGCGGCTGAACGCGCAGAAACAGATAAACAGCAACGCAAACGCAAAAATCAGACCCTGCCACAGGTGGCCGCAGAAGACCCGCCGCCCTGGTGGACGGAGCTCGCCACTTCCGCTGGAACTCATCGAGCGGCGTCACGATTTCCTCACTGTTTACAAAACACATCACTTTATCCCTTTTGGGTTCCGTATTGTGCAAAAGAAAGCGTTTGTTTTGTTTTTTTCTCCTCCTCGCTCCTTCCTTGTTTCTGTTCTTTGTTTTTCTTACCGGGTTCCAGTCGATCCCCATGGGAGAAGCCTGGGGAGCTGCTTGAAGTGTTGGTTGTTTTGTACCCCCCACACACACACACACACACACACACACACTCCAGACACTTTTTAAGATGAACACAAAAGCGTAAAGTCAAAGAAGGAGGAGGAATAAAAAGAGAAAGTTTGTGAGAGTTGCGGCTGGAGTGAGCACGCTGCGTCGAGCCCGGCATAATGTGCCACTTCAATCACAACCCGCTGAGCCCCCTCACCCCCCTCGCTCCGCCTGCCGTAAAGCGTCCAGACAGTTGTGCTGATTCCACGGGCTCGGACGGAAACCGCAGAGACAGTGAGTTGGGGGTGGGTGGTGGTGGGTGGTGGGTGGGGGTATCAAATGAAGATTTGAAAGTACAGCGTGCAGCCAAACACAATCCACTTTGTGCAGTAAATAGGTCCGTCAGGGGCTGGTGGACGGAGCAGAGAGCGGAGCGTTCAAGAGCAGAGAAGTGATGCGTGCTGATACCTCTGTTGCCGCTGCCCGGCTCCCGTCTCTCTTTAATGATGACTGGAGGGCAGGCGGGGCCGCGGCCCGAGCTGGAGATTTTAACAAGGAGACAGCTCTGGACGTGGGACGGCATGGGAATGACTGCCATGCTGATACACTCACACACACACACACACACACACACATATTTATATGTGTGTGTGTGTCTATACCGTATATGTATATATACATACAGTATATATATATATATATATAAATATACAGTACATACACACAAAGGGGGAAGAATATGAGACATGAGATCAACATTCCAGTTTTTATTTCCAGGTATTTACATCTGGATCTAATAACAGGACACCAACTTTTTGGGGCAAGGAAAAGCATTGGAACAGATAGACTTACGTACAACAAATTACATATGCAAATTGCATAACACTCAGCGTTAAGTTGCAGAATCCTTTGCATACAATCAACGCAAGGAGCCATGTGACCCACTGACTCTTCTATTCTTCTTTTATCATCCTTTTCCAAGCTTGCAATGCGTCCTCTTTCAGTTGTTGTCTGCTGAAGTTTCCACATACTCTATATGTATGTGTGTGTTGTATATGTTAGGCAAGGGCAGGGATCCTTTTGTGCTGCTTTGTGTGGTATTTCCCTCCAAACCCGCGGCTGCTCCGGTCTCATCAGCCGGTGCGAACATGTTGTTCGCTCTCTCTCCCAGCTAAAGCCTAATCGCGGCGTGGATTTTTTTTTTTTTTTTTTTTTCCGGGAACGGCGGCCCCGCCTGTCTTGCTGTCCCGGCTGTGCTCGTCCGTGGCTGTGTGATGCCTCCGCTAATGGTCTGTGATGTCAGTCCCTCTCCTAATGGGCCGCCCTGTCATCCGCCATAGCACTGAGTGACGCGCAGGGAGCCGTCCCTCTCCCTCGCCCTCGCTCCCTCCCTCTCTGCCTGCGTCCCGCTCCTGCCGGTGCCCTGACCAAGTTGCCGTCAGTCGGACAGGCGGGTGACAGCAGCTCTCACCTGTGTCACTTTGATCAGAGCGTCAGGACGGGAGGCCCTCAGCCGGCCGGCCTGACACGGCTCAAGGGGAACGTCGACTCCGCCGGAGTCTCGACAGAGCTGTAACTCTCCAAAAGCGCGGAGGGTGTCAGAGCTCAGCGAGATGTAATTGGGAGGGTAAAAAAACAAAACGTAAAGGTAGAATAACGGCTGCTCCAGTGTAGACCGTGGTGAACCACCGTCGGTCTCATTATAGCTGAGCAGTTTTAGCATCAATGCTTTTGTTCAACAGAGATTGAATGTAAAATCAGGCCTGAGCTGGAATTTATATATAACCAGCATTTCGGTAATGTCTTTGTAGCACCGCCAGTGACTTGGAACTGTGTTTGACCCTTATGTGAAGTCAGTTCCAGTTCCAATCAAACTAGTTCCATTTTACTGTTTTAATTAATTGGATATCTGTTTTTGTTTTTTTTAGTTTTATTTTTTTTGTTGGTTTACGTTACATTTTTGTACTCTGAGCAAGCACATGGTCTTTTCTCGTTTTTCACATGGGCCTCAAACGGTCATTGAATGTACTCGCATACAGAAACTGCAGCACTGGATGCAAATAAATCCTTTGGAAACAGTGTTTTTGCAGTAAGTAATGAGTTTTGTGCATCTTGGTTTGTGTGTTTGTTTGGTTTGTTTGTCTGTGTCTTTTGCCGGCTTCTCGCCGGCGCCCTCCGACATGTTTGAATTGTTCGCCGAGGGACAGGAGTGTTTGTGAGGTGGCGCATGAGTGCTCCCATACATTAGTGACCGCGCTGGGAGTGCTCTCCCTCCCTGACAGAGATGTTCTGTCAGCTAACAGCCAGTTCAGCGATGCTCCATTTTGAGCAATAGATTATGTTTTTACTGGCCAATTTACAGGATTCTGTTGTGGAAATGGCATAAGCCTATTTACTCACAATCATCAATATGAAGCTGCTGTCTGCAGGTCCTGTCTGCAGTTTGCTTGGCCCAGTGTTGTTGTTGTTGTTCATTATCAAGAGGAAAACTAATGGAGGCCAGTTTACACAACAACGTTTTTGGGTGAAACACAAAGAATGTTTGCCCTCCTGTTCACACAGGAGCAGCGTTTTATGATTAATTTGGTTAAGATTAATAAACAGGAAACTTTGCTTTATTGCTTTTCAACCGCTTACATTTGTTTCGTTGAAGTTGTGAAAAATGAGCATCATTTGTAATATGTTCAGTATATTTGCATATACAAGGCAGAAACAATGACAGGTATCCATTTCAAAAATGTGTTTTTAAATGAAGAGCACATAAAACGTTTATGGAGATTTGTTTGTTTTTTTGAATTACCATGATTCCTTGAGGAAGCATTCAACTAAAAAAAGTAGTCAAAGAAAGGTGCAATTCTATCCTTTGCAGCAGACGATTGCTGCGCCATTTTGACAAAACCAGAGCAGAAAAGAGGAACACAGCACTGGAAAGAACAAAAGCATCGAGGAGTGTTAGAGAGGCCAAAACAAAAGAGTGGGAGGGAGCAATTTTTCATAATAAACAGGTGTTCTTTGTCACTCCCTTTCTTCTGCGGCCAAACAGCCATCAATAGCATGTAAGGGACATTGATTTTTCACAGAGGCTTTTTGAAACCTCCCATTGATCCGCGCACTTCTCCTACAGCGGAAAGGCATCGATTTCTCCTGCTTGGGTAAATAAAGACTCAACATAACCACCTCGGCAGCAGCACCACCACCCAACTCCCTTAACCCCCTATTAGAGCAGCCGTCAGCAGAAAAACAGAGAGGGGGGATGAAGAAAACCCTGATGAAACAAACAGCTTAGCCAAGGAGCCAAATGGGCTATGAATAAATGTTTGTCCAGTGAAATGCCCCTTTTCATCCCACTTCTCGCTGACTCTTTTGTTCTGGGGAAAGCGAGACAGAGAGGGTGGGAGTGAGAGCGATGGATGTGATCTTTTGTTTTTCTCCTTTTGGATTGTCAGGTTTTCAGCTTTGTTGTTGTTTAGGTTTTTTGTGGGATTTTTCCAAAAGGTGGTCACAGGTTGTTACAGTTCGACTGTAGCCAGCCAAATGTTTCCTCCTCCCGCCATTCATTTTTAGTGCCTTGGTTCCAGTATGGAAGCCGGCCTCGTTGTCTCCTACGATGCATTGATTTTCTATTAGGTCTGGAAGAGGCTTTTTTTAAAAAATTGATGAAGAAATAAACAGTCCTTCACTTGATGCCTGTGGTGCATTAACTTAAAGTCGGTTGCCAGCCAATTACCCACATCATTGGTTGCTTTTCACCCTTTATTGTCATTTCCCCCCATCCAATCAATGTTGTCCTCTTTCTGCTCCTTCCTTTCAGGCTTCCCTCCCAAAAAACCTTTTGTTGATTGGCTTCAAACCTTCCTCGCTTGGTGGAGAGATCCTTTTCCGAGGGCGGGGCATTTACTTTGAGCACCAAACCGAGGGACGTGAAATTTTGCTAAGCTGATGTCGAGCATATTGACTAATGTTTGGACAGAGGCACATTCCTCTGTCTTCAGGCTGCCCTTAAGACGGAGAGGCCCAGATATTCCGATACTGTGCGGCCGCATCCCTCAATGATCTCGGGGGCCGTTGTATTGACAGGAGAGAAACCGGAGCTGTGAGAGCGATAAGCCAAATAAATGGGTACTTGTCCAAAGCCGCTTCACGTATCGACTGAGGGATCGCAGCAGGGAGTTTATTTTACGTCAGACACCTTAGCTGTGCACTTTGTTGCTGGCGTTTATTTTAATGGAGCTGGGATTAGATGTTGTGTAATAAGCTGAGGTGGGAAGTGCAAATACTTTGTGACTGTGCTTAAGTGGATTTTTCAGGGATCTGTGCTTGAGAGACTGCTACTTCTCCTTCTACTGCTTACGCTGGAAAATACATGCAAAAAAACATTCATGTTGCTTGAAGTGGCGCTATTTGAACTACAATGTTGTGTTGTTTGTGGCTCATCAACAAGCGTATTTTTTTCATTAGAAGAAAAAAAACTTACTTTTAAATTTCAGTACCTTTCAGAACTTGTATTACTTGAGTAATGGAATTTTACTTTTAGTTAGAGTAATTTTTGACACTGTGCTTTTACTCTAGTACAGAATGAGAATATTTTTGCCACCTCTGGTGATGATAAAAAAAAATTAAAAGGAGACTTGGTGTTAAATAGTGCACGGAACGCTGGGCGGTTTCCGTGTGTGATTCGATTTGCGCTGCGCTGCATCTGGCTGCGTTCGCCGCGCACACCTGTGCTCCAGTTTCCTTCGTCTCTCTCTCCCTCTCTCCCTCTCTCCCTCTCTCCCTCTCTCCCTCTCTCGGCGGAGCGCGTTCAGAGAAGTGTTTTCCTGACAGAACGAGAGACCCACCCCCCACCCCCCCACCCCCGAGGCGTCTGCTCTCTCCTCCGCGTGCGTTTACCAGTGATTAATGACTGCTCCGCTTCACCGACAGACGCGGCGACAACAAAAACACCAGAAAGACGGAGTGGAGAAAAAACAAAAACAAAACAAAAAAAACAAAAAAAACCTGAAGAGGACGGGGAAGAAGAAAATGGTGAAAGAGAGAGGAGGAGGAAGATGCGAGAGTGAGCTGGAGCTGGAGGAGCTCGGTGGGGGAAGGGGGGGTGTCTGAGAGGAGGGCGGGAAGATGAGTGCAGGGGAGGTGGAAGAATGAGGGAGCAGGGCTGTAAAAAAAAAAAAAAAAGAACAGCAACAGGGTGGTGGTGGTGGGGGGGGGGAGCCATGAGAAGAGGGACTGCAGGGTCTGTGTCTGTGTTTGTGTTCAGGTCTGACAGACTTCCAAGGAAAACCATGCTCGGCCTCCTTCCTTCAAGTCTAATGAAGCCTTCTGGCTCCCGCCGCCACCCCAGCACCCACCCGGCCAGCACCAGCGCTGCTGCAGCCTGCACCACCACCCCTCCCATCCATCCCCAGACCTCATCTTCCTCTCGCACACCCGGTCGCCAGACAAAACACACACACGCGCGCACACACACACACACACGGGCCTAAATGACTTGTTGTACACGAGCGGCAAACAAAGGCTGAGCAAAGCGAGCGCGGCTCCTCCTTACCTCTGCTGTGCGCTCATTGTTTCGGGGGGCTTTTTGTTTGGTCGTGTTTTTTTTTTTCGCTTCATCCCCGAACAAAGAGACGAACTGAACGAAGGAGGAAAAGCAGCTTCCAATTCTGTCTTCTCCTTGACTTCTGTCTTTTTCTTTCTTCCTGGATTGAGGGATCTCACTCCAGCCCAGAGCTCGGCCTCGGTGAGACCGCGCTGGCTGCCGTATGGAACGTTTAATGAATGAGGAGTAAACTTTTTTTATCGCAGGGCGAAGTAACTCCAGGTTTAAAAAAAAGGGCTGAGATTTTTGACCGGTGAAACTCCGCATATAGGACAGTGTGCTGCTGTATGAAGGCCATTCAAGCAAGTTTTCGGTCGGGCCCACATTGTGTTTTGCATTCTTTCCGAGCTCTTGTTCCCTGCAGAGGTTTCTTCTAACTTGGCAGGGACACAATTTTCAAAACACAGCCTCTCTTCCTCTTTCACATGCACTGGATAAACTTTATCAAGCGAGCGGAAAGAAGAGAGACAGTCTGCGGTCAGTGGGAGAGCGCGCGTGGTCATATTATGTTTTCATTTCCCTAATTTGTTTTCCCTCTGTGTGCGTGTGTGTGTGTGTGTGTGTACACGTTGTGTGCTCTCAGTTGCTTGGCTTTGTTTCATGTCAGCTGCTAAAGAATTCAACTCAAGTTTCATTTTAAACCCTAGATCGACTTTTTCTTCCAACACAAGATTTCTGCAGACACTGCAAAAAAAGCTGTTTTTTTTTGTTTTTTTTGTCTGTCTGTCTGCTTGTTTGTTTGCTACAAGTAGCATTTGATTGAACTCGGCTTAAAACTCAGAAACCTTATTATTGTTTGCATGTTAATAGAGAAAAGCACTTCCTGTGAGTCATTGTGCTAGTGAGTTCCTTTCTGGTCCCCTCTTTCAAGACTTTCATCCCTGGACTTACGCAAAGTCATTGCTGGAGGCACAATGACTTAAATGTATTGGCCACGTTCATTTCTAGTGTGAGTTTGATAAATGAAGGATCGTTTTTAAGTTCAGCAGTAATTATTTTGTAATTGGAAGTAATTAAAAGTTTTGTTTTATGTTTCTCTTTAAACTTAAATGGCATTTCCATTTATAAATAACTGGGCAGACTGTCAAACTGGGTTGGTGCCACAAGCTCCTGGTGCTCTGTGGATTAAATCTCGTCATCATCATTTCTATCCCTTACATTTTGCTTTTTTTGGCTTTTAAGACCTTGCAGTGTGATGGAAAAGTGTGAAGTGCTGGATGCCAGACGTCTTCTGATGCCACAAGCATCAAAAACCACAGGAGACTTCTTTCTTTAAGGGTAGTGCATCACTGCTGAGCACAGTCAGTGCTCATCACCTTAACCACTTATTGTTAGCCTGTGGTGGTGGGTTTTTAATCAGTCAAGCAATATAGCAGAGGAGGACTTCAGAGTGTTTTGTTACAAAAAACTAAAAACATTGCTCTTTAACTATGTTTAAGAGTTTGCACACCTTTTAAAGCAGTCGTCACCTGCGTGATGCAATGAAAAGAATATGACTCAACTTGACACAACTTGTAACTTGACCAAAAAGAGGGAGGAAAGGCACAAAACACTTTAAATTGGAACCAATTGACCAACTTGGAACCTGGATGAACCGACTGCGAACAACATCTGCAAGCTGAATATCTGTGAACCAGTCCTGCTAATTGGTGAAGGCTGTCATGGTAACACACCGGTGCAGGATGTGATGCGTTAAGTGCGGCGCAACACTGCGCTGCAAGTTCTCCCTCTGGCATTTTCTAAAGTAGACAAAAATACTTGATGACTAATATTTATTTTGACAAAAGTTATGTTTTTCCACCTTAAAGGGTTTAAAGGAAAAACACCCTAAAATAGCCAGGGAGCATATCTTGTGTTTGTCCCCCAGTGACAAGTCGATGAATCATGGGTCTTGCGCCCGACACGCCGCTGCTGTTTTGAGGCGGGTCGGCCAGTGAGACATCGGTGTGCTGCAACGTGGCTGGTGTTAGAGGAAAAACATGGGAGAGATTCAGACATAACATTGAGTCATGTTTGAGCCTTCGACTTAGCAGCGCTCAAAGGAGGAGTTTGTGATAGTCTGAATGTATTTTTTAGAAATTCCCAACGTCTTGAGAGCACCCTTTGTGAGGACACAAGTGAGACGTAGCTGCATTGCACCTCCAGACGTGATCGAACTGCGCCGTTACACCATTACAAAGAACGAGCGCGGTTGGAATGAGTTTGCAGAGCACATGGTGTTGCGGAGGCCTTGGCCCGGAAAAACTGGCTCAATGGCAGTGCTTGTATTTGCAGTTAAGTCCGTGTTTGGCTGGAATGTTTTGTTACTGATGAGCTCCTTCTTCCAGGAAGTGCGACTGGCATGTGAAGACAGATTTACAGCGATTAACTTTGGACAGATACAAGGCAGTGTAGTCCAAGTCAGGGCGAGTGTGAGACGTTTAAGGGGCTGTAAACTAGATTTTTAGAGCAGTGTCGACGCAGAAACATTACAATGCAGATTACACGTCTTGTTGACTGTCAAAAGTCTGTTTATGTTAAGCAGTAATGAAAGTAATATACATGGACTGTCGGCATTGACACTTTCATCCCAATGAGATTGATGACGCACTCATTTTTAATCGCAGGGCTTTTGTCCCTTCTACTCACCCGTAGTCAGGTCCTCACGCGGCCGAAGCACATACAGACAGGTAGCGGCCACACTGGGACTTCACCCACACCTCCAGCCGCCAGAATGCGATATACTGGCCGGGACTTGTGTACGTGCCAAGAGCACACACTGCCTTGTTATGCTGCTTCGAGCGCAAATTTGAACTCGAACTTGTGTTTTTGGAGCAGATTGCGTAAGATGCTGCATTCGGCTTCGGACAGAACCTTGTGGTTCTGCTGCGTTCATATTTAATAAAAGTGTTCTTGACACCCACCATACATATTTGTTTTGGATTCATGACAGGGGTCAAGTTTTGTTTCATTTAACTTCTAGGTGGACTGTTTTGAAAGAAATGATAATACAAAGGATCAAAAAAAGAATTTTTTTTTTTTGTTTGTTTGGTTCCCAAGTAGGACATTCCGGTAAGAATTGATTTACATAAGTATGGACATAAAAAGGAAGAATAACAGAATTTTAAACGCGAAAATCAAAACACAATTAATCACAATTAAATACAGGATGTCAGAGATTAATCTCAATTTGAAAAATTAATCATTTGACAGCCCTAAAATATACACATTCAGAATAAAAAAAATAAATGGGACAGTGTGTAACACTGAGAAACTGAGGTTAAATATCCTTTTTTTTACCAGCTTTTTCTTTAATAGCTTTCTGGCATATGGAGTGGGACACCAGGGCAGACCCAGAGTGCTTTACATTGTCACAGCTGCTAATGGAGCCCAGTGATGGAAGAACATGCTCAGCCCTGTCTTTTTGACAGCCCCTATCATTAATGAAACATACGGCCATAAAAGCAATTTGATCGTCTTCTGAATAGCGTGCGATTGCGCGGATATTCAAGAGAAGAGGTGAGCGGCACCCGAAGGGCACATTAATATATGATGCTTGGAAATGGTCGAGGGCAGCTGTGAAACAGGGAGCAAATGGCTTTATGAACCCTTCGACAGCTTCGACTGCGCTTTAGCTGCGACTCGTGCTCGGCCCCGCCAACCTGCTGCTGCCCTCAGAGCCGGAGCTGCAGACCTGCCTGGGCGTATATTAAATACCTTACCAACTTAATTTCCTGCCCTCTAATGAAATTACCGAGATCAATGTAATTACATTCATCAGCCCCAGGAAATGGAGTCTCTCCCCAACAATCTCCTGCCACTGTCAAGGAAAATAAATTCCCACAACATGTCCGTGTGTTTGTCGGCATCATTTGGCCTTTGTTTTCCTCCGGTGTTCGGGGAAGTGAAACCAAAATGTAATTCTCCCCTGTTTAATATCTCATTATTTCAAAATTAGCGCTGCCGAGTCGCGGTAAACACGTTCATCAGGCGAGCTCGGCCAAGGTTTATTTTTCAGGGGGGGAAATTTTCCAGACGGCGCCTGTTTCGCGCATGCCGCCGCCGCCGCCGCGGCAGCAGCAGCAGCAGCAGCAGCAGCAGCAGCAGCCGCAGCCGCTTCTACTACGACTGAGGCTGTAGTTGCGAAACAAAGAGCGAAAAACACAGGGAAAAAAAAAAAGCCGCCTACGCACTCACGCACACACAGACAGCTTAGACACTCACACACGCACACGCTCAGAGATAAACACACACACACTCGCAAATCGCCCCACCACCACCACCACCACCACCACCAGCCCAACCCCCGACGACACATTCCCTGCTGATATGACATCAGGCAGCGCCAGGCGTCCGCTCCCCACCCCACCCCACCCCCACCCCCTGGACCCCCGGGGGGTTCTCTCGGTGTAAAATTAAACAGTAAATCATCTCACCAAAAGACACAAGAGTTATGTGTGAGTCAAGGGCAACAGTTCTGGGCTCTCTAATCGGAGATGAAGAGGACTCCGTGAAGGAGATAAATAGCAGCTTAACAAACAGCCTCCGCCTGGTCCCACCCCACACCCCCCACCCACCCCCGGGAGGTCGGCCTCCGTGACCCGCGCCCATCAGAAGAATGGGCGCTTCCGCTGAAGACTTGCGGAAAAAAAACAACGTGCGGGGAAATTGGAGGAAGGACACTTGTGAAGAGGACTCGGGGAGTCGGGGACCGGAGATAAAGGGGAGCCGGAGGAGGGGAGGGGAAGGAGGATGCCAGGTGGGTATTTAGCACGAGCTGCTAGTGATGTTGGACAAGGTCAGAGGGAAGAGGATTCGCTTGCAGCCGCAGCGGCGGCGGGCAAACAGCGAAGTAGGAGCTGGAGAGGGGAGCCGCCTTCTTCTTAGCGAGTGACACTTCCACCCACGGTTTCCGCCTACGAGACAAACTCCGAAGTGGCGGAGAGACAGAAGAGTAACGGTGAGGTAGGAAGTCCTTGGGCCCCACGTAAGTCACGTGGCCCTTTCAACAATCCCTCTAATCCCACTTAACGGCCTTGTTTTGTTTTTTTTTCTGCTATTTTTTTCCCATCTCTTTTTCTCTCCCGAGGCTGGAATATGAGAGGAATCAGAATCAAGGCCCCTCGCCAGAATAAAGTGATCCTATTTACTCTGTCATTTACAAGAAGGGGGCCTCAGTCAGGCTCTTTTCACGCAGACATAATAGACACCGTCACGGGGTGATCTCGTCTTTTGTGCGCTGGTAATAATAAAAAAAAGAGGGGGCGGGGGGGCGCTGGCGTACCTACACCCAGAGGCTCGGTTCTGGCGCACAATAGCAAACACGCTGTACATCACCGCCGCGCAACATCGTACAATAAAACCCCTGGCAGCGCAATAAGGCGAGCGGCGAGATAAACAGTTTAGCGGCTGATCGAGAGTCGCCCGTATTTTACCGCCGGTCCCATTAACTTTTTGCAGGGTTTCACTCGGTAAGCCCGGTTTAACCCCCCCGATGACACTTTTCGCCTTTTTATGTTTGCCTTTCATTTTCAGGAGCAAAGAAAATTTCCTCGAACGCTCCATAAAAACTTTAACGTCCCGCAGAGCTTGTGAAAGGCAGAGTGATGCACGGGCGGCTCTTTGCGGCGGCGGCGGCGGCTCTGGGTTACGCTTCATCCGAGGTGAGGGAAAAAAAACGCTTCTTTATGTCGGGTGATTTGTGCCGGGCGTAGACGTTGTGGCAATAAAGGGGGCTCGGCGGCCAGCCAGCAACGAGAGCCGGTTTAGGACGTTTTTTTTCTCCCACGGAGGGCTGGAGCTTCGCAGGAAGTGACGAGCAGTTTTTCTGATGTGTCAATCTGAGGATGTGAAGCCATCTGCTTTTGAGAGAAGAGGAACGGCGTGTTTGTCGGCCATCTGCGAGTCGTCGTCGTCCGCTAACAGCGCTCATGCAGGCGTGGGTCGGCAGAGTGCTCTCGCACACACACACTCGCACGCGCGCACAGGCACGCACCTCCCTCACTCTTCCGGGGTTCATCTGTCAAGATGACAGCTGGACTCGCTCAGTTGGCCGGAACCAGAACATCCGGGGAAATGTTTTGAAAAGGCGCTAAGGGCCTGCAGTGAATCCCTGTGTTTGAGATCCTGGGTGGATGTTTTAGTGGTGCTTCTGGCCAGGGAAGCCCTGTGCAAACCAACACAGAACAATATTAATAACAGCAACAGCAACAACAATGAAAATGATTAAAAGAAAAACAATAATTGGATTATATTTGATGATAATAATCATTTTAAAAATAATTTGAAGTTATTCATTTACTTAATTAGATTTTTTTCATCACCCTCCAATTTTCTTGCGCCCCCTGGTGGCCCCCACTTTGAAAACCACTGTTTTCGGATGCGAGTGCTAAGTTTTCCGAACACAGAGCTGCAGCAGGAGCAGCAGGAGCAGCAGCAGGTCCAACTCCTCTTCTGTGTCTGCCAGTGTTTTGGCAAGTGCAACTTTGGCATGGATCAACTACTCCCACCAACCCCCTACCCCCACCACCACCACCCCTAGCCCCTCCACCCCACCTTTGTCAGGCTTCCAGTCAATTCCGAGTGTGCATAGCACTCCCCGCCTCCACCCCAACACGTATCCTCCTCCCCCGCTCCCCCTCACATCTGGCTCTTTAAACATCTGCTTACCTCGTGATAGCTCGGAAGTTCGCGCGACTGTAAGCTGGAAGGGAAACTCTGCACACCTCCGGTCCAAAAAACTTTTCAGCTGCCTGCAGTCCAACAGTTGTGAGGTGTTTTTGTTTTGTTTTTTCTTTCCTGGATTGAAAAATTACAATGCAAGCAAAAAAAAAAAAAAAAATCCCCGACAGTTCATGATCTCACAGGGAGATTTGGGTCTGGTCTGATTTAAAACTAGGGTGGGGAAAAAAAAAAATCTGTAGCCGGTCCAATCACACTCAAAGTGGCGGCAACTTCTCTCGACTTCCTGTTTCTAGATTCGCAGCCAAGAGGGGTCACGCTCCGCTGCAGACTTGTGCTGATGCAGTTGAATTACAGCCACTTTCATTTTTTTTTTTTTTTTTTTTTACCCCCACCCCCACTCACTCCCTCAACTCCTGTCACTCTGTGCTGTCGTTTCCGACATTTTCCTTCTACTCTGCGTTTTCTCTTTTTTTAAAAAGTGGAGGGAGAGAAAGAAGGTGCGTGAACGGAGGGCGGCGTAGAGGTGCCTGGTTCGGATGAGCAAAATTGCAATAGCAGCAGATTTTGTGCCACTGTATCCAACCCCCTCCCCCCACCCTACCCCTCTCCCTCTATCTGTGCAGTAAGTCCCCAACACTCTCCAGTCTAATTACCCAGATTGGGCTTCCTGGGGATGAGGGGGACAAGAATGGGGAAGGGGAGTAAGAGGAGAGTGGAAGGGGGTCCTTGATATTGTCCTTGCCAACCCCTGGGGGAGCGGCTCAAGCGGTGAAACAGGCATCCAGCACGCTCCTTATTTCACAATTTAATCAATCCGCTGGTGAAAGAGGGCGACGGGGAGATAGAGCGGCGGCAGCGGCGGAGGCAGCGCCACTCACTCCGGCCGAGTGGTGCGGCCGCTCTTTGTCCGCCACTTACAATGGCTGCCTTATTTTCATTCTTCCCCGCCTCCAAAGTGGGCAGTGAGGAGAAAGAGGTACGGTCCATTGTCACCTCCTCGGAGAATAGGAAGTCTAATTTGCCAAAAGCCAGTACTATTTAAAAAATAGCAGACTCCTTTCACGTAGCGATAATTGGAAAAATCATTGACTTCTTAACTTCCATTAGCTGTGTTATTTTGGCTAATGTGAAGGAAGGTCTTTAAATATTCGCGCTCTGGCCTGTGGTAGCTATTACTCGGTTAAAAGAGGCATATTGTGCCGCGCTATATCTTCATCTTACGCCAACGATCACACGACGGACACATATGAAACTCCCTCTCTTCGCTCAACCCTCAACGACATGCTATCTCTGTTTGCCTGACAGGTTATTTTTGTTCTATGGGTAGAACAAGACCTTTCCGTAGCAGCGTGGCTCTAACAAGTAGTAGCTGCGTGGCTGCAGGTATTTGGTCAGAAAAGTTATCACAGGTGATCTCACACTGCCCTATGTTTGAGCAAAATAGCAAGATCGCCAAGCCGCGAGACAACGTTGTTGAACTTCAGGTTTGCCCACTTAAAAAAAAGGTTTGCCCACTAAAAAGTAGTAAAATAATAGGATGTATTTAGCCCTTTGCTGAGGCGTTAATTAATTCTAGGAACTTATAAGACCACTGGGAGTGCTTCCAACAGTAACGTAGAAATTACCACTCTGCTGTGACCTATGCTAATGTGTTAGCTAACGGTGGAGTTGTTTGAAGGGCCACACATCTGTTTATGCACACATACAAAGTATGTTGAGACTCATTATAGTTCATTTAGATAGGAAAGTTTCACAAAATAGCTAAGGGCTTAAGGGCTCCTTCCACATTTACCATGCGTGGCTCTTTCTACAGTAATATCTGTACCATAATCTTAGCATTAGCATTAGAGCATACTTGTGTTGACTGAACAAATAGCAAAATACTGTGTGCAGGTTGTTCAACATTGAATATGCAAGGATTGTGTCATGAAAACACATTTTAACCCACCGTGGAAAAAGATGGTTTGTTTCTCCAGTCAATAGTTCTTAAGGATGCAGAATTATTCTCACCATGTAATTCGAGACAATATCTCTGCTGTACTTTCCAAATGTTGAGAAATCCAGAAAAGCAAGACCGCAATGGGCTGGTCAGTGGGGCATCACTGGTTTCTAGAAAGATGTTCTTGTTCATCGACAAGATCGAGACACATTGTTGTTAGAAAGCATCGATAATGTTAATTTTGTCTGATGTTTTTAATCATTCTCTCAATTCGGGCAAACTGGTCACTTCTTGAATCTATGCAGACTGAGAACTGCCAAAAAATTTGCACACTACTGCCAATAATTTCTGGGAAAAGGGGTGAGGGTGGCATTTTCAGTTTGGACTATGCTTCTGAAGAAACCAGACGCTGTAGAATCAGCAACAGCTAATGAAGACAACTTGTCACGTTTTATGTCTAAGGTTTTTTTTTTTTTACTATTTCCATGAAAGTTCTAACTTCAGGCTGGGATGTTCAACGTCAGTCTGTTCTTTGATGCGATACAATGCTCACCTTCAAAGCTTCGACAAGAAAAAGAAAAGAGTCTTGTGTTCTTAAAAAGGCCACAGGAAAGCTTTTAACGCAGCCGCTTTGCTGACTCACGGTAAAAACACACACAAGCTGTCTTTTTATCCCGTGCAACAGCCTTCTTTTGACAGATTGCGTGTGTGTGTGTGTGTGTGTGTGTGACAGGGAGAGAGAGAGAGAGAGAGAGAGAGAGAGAGAGAGAGAGAGAGTGAATGTTGGCCCAAAAAAAATTACCCTCCAGAAAATCTGTCTCTTCAAAGTTCCAGCATACCTGACCTGTCAGCCGTCACTGCCGGGTCACATGCTGTTTGCCGGCCAGTTCTACTTTCATGTGCTGCTGAGGCAATGCTTCGTTTTTGTTGGTGGGCTTGTTCTATCACTCTCCTGTGTTGGCGTTCTTTCGAGGTGTGAAGCCGTGGCCTGGGCGTTTTTCAGAATTTGCTTCATCTCTGCAGTGACACGGAGGCTAAAGAGGCGGAATTCATTAGTTCCCCACCACGGTTTTTAAGGCCACTTTGCTCTTTTTGTACATTTTTTTGTTACTATATGTACAGATATATGTATATAAATAAATATATATACACCCACATATATAGTCAGCCAAAATAATTTATACACACATCAGTAGAAGAAAAACATACATAAATATTTGCTTACAATTTCAGTACAATACATAAAGATATACATACAGAAACTTGTAGAGTCCAAAGGTACCTTGTATTAATATCATGTTGTTGAGATATTTATGCAAGTTTTTCTTTTTTCTGTTGTGTATACATTATTTTTTAATGATTTGCCAGATTTTTTTTTAAAACGGCCTGCTATATTACAACAGTTTGAGTCGTTGCCAGTCAGATTGACAGCGTGAAGCTGCACTTTAACTTCGCCAAAGTCATCAATCACGCTTTGGATGCCTGGATTTTTAAAACGCGCGCATCAGACGCGAGCTGAACCTCAGAACTAACTTTCATCGAACGCAACAATCCAACGTGCCAAGGCTGTTATACAATTTGTATGGTAATGACTTGAACTTCACCCCCGTACGCTCCTGCGAGAACTTCGCAGCCTGCGCATGGTAATTTGCGGTTGTCTGCACATGCTAAACCGCAGATTATATCCAGCCAGCCACACCTGTTCTTCCGTGTCGCTTTTAATGTTAAAAACTTATTTATAATATGCATTAGCGGATATATGCCGCGTCGGACAAGGACAGAACAGGAAGTTTTCTTTAATTATATGTCTTTTCCAGCTACGGTATCTTAAAATAAAGCATCGATGAAACCAGCAAAGAGAAAAGCAATTATAATACACATGGCTGAGCCGGAACTAATGCAGCCATTTTAAATACATTTCTACCGGCCTGACTTGGAGTTGCTGTTGCTGCTGCGTTGTGAATTACAATAATTTTTGGTAAACATTATTGATGTGTTGACAGGAAGTTGTAAATGGAAGCCGTGTCTTATTTCACGAGATCATCAATCACGACGGCACCAATTCTCCCCCTCATTCATCACGAACATATCGCTCTTCCTGTCGTACACTGCTGTTTGATTTTGAAAGGGAAAGAAAAACATCCTGTTTGTAGGGACACAACGCATTTCCAAACTTTGCATTTCTGCTTTTGTCACGGCACTCTGCGCCCTCTGTCCTCTGGGGAGCGTGGTGGGCGGGGGGGCTGCTTGCATAATAACCACGCTGGTGTTGGTGTTGATGGTGTTGACGGTTTTTGTGTTAACACAGCAAATTCCATTTTGAAATGTGCGTGCTCGAGCCATAAGCCTCGGCGTGTTCCTCCCTTTTATTTGCTTATAACACTTTCTCTGCTAATCTGCCATGGTAAGAGATGCGGGGGCGGCCGAGCGGCTTGAATGCCGAGGCAAACGGATGCGGTGGCAATATGCTCAGCGACATCCTCAGATCCAACGACACAGGCGCGGCGGACGCTAATATATTAACTTCAAATGACCGACGTGATATGCAAAACAAATGTAGAAAGCTGATCTGACTGACGGATCCGAGGCACTTTGGTTTGAAAATTCTCAGGAATTGTGCATTTGAGTGGGCATCTAACAACCAATCAGAGCTACTCGAAGATCAATTCACTTAAAGGTCCAGAAAGTAAAATTTGGCTTGTTGTGTGATTTATATTGGTATTGGTATTGATATATTGGTAAAAGCTTAATATATCGCCTATGATTACATTAATAATAGTGTACCGTACACTCGCAGAATAATAAAAGTTAACATCAAAATGATCCACTTAACCTTTAGTAAGTGCTTCTATGACCCGGACGACTGAGAACCTTCACAGACAAATTAGAGCTGGCTTAAAACGTAGGTGAGGCCGTGTCATGCGCCAGCAGCTTGACGGCAGCATTCCCAGAAGACAGTGAGAGACGGAAAGATGAGCTGCCTCAGGCCGTGAGAGCGCACAATGTTGGAGAAATTGCAAAAATGATGCACAGCTTATCCAACAGGTGGACAGCCAGCGGGAGCCTCTGATAGAAATAGACATAGGATTGTCCCTGGTGGTCAGATACAATGGCTGGTTTTACTTTGCGTGTTACAAATTGTCATTGTTTAATCCATTTGTTTGTTTTGTTTTTTTGTTTTCATCTATTAAACATGCAGACAACAACAGAGCCATCGCTGCTCTTTTCAAAACATCTGCCAGCTGTGATCGTCTGCCGACATCAGCCAGCCTTTTTGATGACAGTGATTCCAGACTTGCTATTATTGTGGCTGATTTTAGCAACACTTGTTAACACGTGTGCAGTTACAGCAGTCATGTCTCTCAATTCACGGTCAAATTATGTCAGTCAGGAGCAAAACACACGTGTTGTCTCCGTGGCATGCCTCAATAGTTCACCTTCCATGAAGCATTTTAATGCACATTTGGAGTCATAGATCATTAGAATTTGTGGAAACAGCAAAATAAAAAATCCAAAAAACACATTTGCTGAAACATTATGCGTAGTCACTTGAGGTGTTTTTTGCGCATAATGATTCACGGAAAGAGGTTTTGCTAATAAACTCTGACAATAAACATTTGCCTCACGTAACCGATGAGCTGTTTCCACTTTTTATATCATCCTGTCTAGCTGCACAGCTGCGTCCATTAGATTAATATCTCAACTACAGGAACACAGCTTACAGCTTAGCTTAGCCTAGCTAACAGTAGCTCCTCCAGTCCTCTCTCCAATAGTTGCCTTGTTCATTTGCATGAAACCACCTATTTGAATCATAACACTTGCATCTTTTATTGTTAATTATATGGAAACTTAACTATTGTGTGTGGCTTTATAATAATACTAATAAAAATAATATTAATGGCTTGAATTTTTATAGTGCTTTTCAAGGTTCCCAAAGTGCCATGTTCCACACTGTACGACAGCATCATTTTAGCCTACGACTGCAGTGCAGTGACTCGTACAGGTCAGCAGGGTTGTAGTTAACTATTTTTTTCTCTCTCTCTCTCTCAAGATGGAGTAAGTTAACATCAATTTTCAAGCGGGAGCTAATTCCCCTGCACCCCAGCAACAGTGGTGGAGCGGCGCCTCTGTGTTATTCATCCCCCTCCCTTCATCTCCCCGTCTCTGTTTTCCCCAAAGAGCCGGTAGCATGATAATTTCTCATTTGATTCAGTTTTGCCTGGCAGAAGGGAGCAAAGCTCGCTGATAAGATCTCCTTAAGAAGCAGACAAGTTGTCAGTAATGAAGGGAATTGCTTTGATCCGTCGACAAATAGGTCATTTAGACAGTGTCTGGTTTCTGATGGCGGATGATACAGTCGTTCCTCTATTCCTTCCTCTCTCGCTCACTCGCAGCCCCTCTCGATCAATCTCTGCCGGCTGAGTGCTTCTTGTCCACTTTCACCCTCTCCCAGGGGCGCATTTACTATCGAGGCAAATGAGAGGGGAAATCGCAAGAAATGGGTGAAACAGGAGAGCAAAAAGGAAAATATAAAAGATTGCTGATTATTCAAATAAATGGCTTTGTTAGCAGCCGAGCGAGATGTATTTACTGGATCGCAGAGGAGATTTTCCCTTTTCATCAGGAGGGAATGAGAAAGGGCCGCTGCAGTAACAAGTCCTTCCCGTGCTCATCTCATGCTGAGCTCTTTTTTTTTTTATTATTCATTTTGAAAGCACAATGCCATAATTCTAAAAATCCAAAAGAGACAGCGGGGATATCGTCACAATATCCTGTACCAGCGACGTGCCACAAAAGCCTCTTCAGATCAATTTCCTCGACATTAATTGCGGGATCCTTCAACGCGCGCCCGGCCACGTGTGACATCGCCATTATCTCTGCGTGAGACCTGGCGAGGCAGAAGTGGAGCTACCTTAAATGAACTCCAGTCGGGCGGAGAGCTCGTCTGTCGCTCACTGGTTGCAGGCATTTACATGAAGGATGGAGGGAGGTGGGCTGGTGGTGGTGGTGGTGGTAGCGGTGGTGGTGGCGGCGGTGGGGGGCTAGTTGGCTTGGAATGACTGCTGAAATTATTGCTGAACCCCCCCCCACCCACCGAACCAAACACCAACACCACCGACTGCCGCCACCAAGCAGGAAGTGAAGGGAGGGCGGGGTGATGATACCCAAATGGAATTACCGAGAGCTATCGCTCGCTAACTAGCGAGGATTTATGCAACGCTGCAGAGGCCGACGGATTGGGGTAATTTCATTTTTCATGCATGTCGTTCTGCCCCCCCTCCCAGAGGGACGGCGGAGAGAAAGGTATTGCGACGAGAGCGGGATGGAGTGGGTGGAGCGCCACATAGGAGAGGGGAGGAGTCAGCGAGGCTGAGCGCTCGGGGCCACGTGGGGGGTTGTGTAATAATAATAATTGCTGGTCGTCGCTAATGCGACGGGAGAGGTGGCCCGAGTCACTCTCTCTCTCTCTCTCTCTCTCTCTCTCTCTCTCTCTCTCCCTCTCTCTCTCTCTCTCTCTCTCTCTCTCTCTCTCTCTCTCTCTCTCTCTCTCTCTCTCTCTCTCTCTCTCTCTCTCTCTCTCTCTCTCTCTCTCTCTCTCTCTCTCTGTTTCTCTCTCTCTCTCTCTCTCTCCCTCCCTCTCTCTCTCTCTCTCTCTCTCGTTTGCTCTGCCTGTTTTATTTTTTTTTTCTTTTTCTCCCCTCCAGCAGCAGAGGAGGGTAAATGGCGGCAGCGGCGGCGAGAGTTCAGCCCGGTTGCCAGCTGGATGTTTTGTGGTTTAAAGGGGGGGATGGAGGGGCTTCTTTGAAGTGGTGGCAATCGATGCCCCGCGGCTGCTTAATTATCATGGCTGTCAGCGGTAATTCCCCGAGATGCGCGCCAAGCAATTCTGATGTCAAGCCCCCCCCAGACCCCCCCCCCACTACCCCAACCCCCTCCCCCATCTTCTCCACCACCACCGCCACCACCTCTGTATTCCCTAAGGAAGACGCACAGAGAGACACAGACACGCACAAATAGCGTCAGAGCTGTTGTGACAGCTCCTCAGAAACCCCCCACCCACACTGACCACCTTGGCCACACCTCGATGGAAATGTATTAGATTGGATTACATTAGATTTGATTCAACTTTGTCGTCATGACACATGTACAAGGCAACACAATGCAATTTGGCATCTGACGAGAAGTGCAAAAGCAGCAAGTGCGAATAACATTACACACATCATATAAATACACACACACACGAAATATAAATGATTGTAGATTATACTGTGATGGACAGAGAGGAATGTATGAATATAACTATAGACTACAGATGTACGGGGAATATACACAGGATATAAGATTTATATACATATGGATTGACATACTGATGTATACTGAACGGACTATACTATGCAATTTTGTACAGAATGTACAGAACACACAGAATGTGCGGATCATGCCGAGCGTGTGGTGATGCGTGGTTGATGGTTGGAAGTGGCACCCAGGGCAGTTCTGACTGGAGGGGGGAGTTGACGCCTGTCTCAGTCCGCGATGCTCAGCCCTTATCCGTCCTTGTTAGCCGCGCCAGCTGTTTTGTTGGCGTAGCAGAGCTCTCGGTGCGTGTCAAAAAAAGAAGAAGAAGAAGAAAAAAAAACGCGGCTAAATTGGATCCTCAAGTGGTGAAAGATGGACCGGGAAACTTTGGACGGCGGTGCTCCTGCGGTGCACTCACACACTGAAATTGTCATTGATTAGAAGAATATGGGCCAGTGTGAGTGTGTGTGTGTGTGTGTCCACCTACTGGAGTGAGTGTGTGATTGAGTCAGGTTGATCCCCAGGGGGTTTGGAGGTGGGGGGGGACGGCTGATGTCCACTGGTTGTCATGTAGCTAATGGGCAGAGATGGAATGTTTCCAGGTGTGGACTCTATTTGGGCACTAAATTGAAACTCCTCCAAATGATTCCCAATTACACAGCACTTGGGTCCAAATCACAGGCCTAGCAGTGCACTTAATGCACCTATTAGCTGTCCTTCTGGCAAGGAAAGCACAACCAGCATGCAGTAGAAGATGCTGCTCCCCCGTCCCCTCCGCTTATTATTTAAAATATATATATATATAAAAAATTTCTTTGGGTGTGCGCGTCCATTTCGGAGGCTGTTATTTTCTTTTCCAGCCCAGGAACATCCATCCCGGTCCCTGCCCTGTAATTACACAACAATTACAGCCAAATATTTTTCACTTTGCAATCAAATTGTCTAGCCCACCCCCGCCACCCCCTCCTTTGCTCCCGACCTGCCTGTAATCCCAGCCTGGCTCCAGCGATTCTTAATAAATCACCACCTGACTGTCACCGTCAGCGGTAAATGCATGTTGATTTGATTTCTCCGCCTCCGAAATATTCAATTAAATGTCTCTTTTGAAGCGGTCTAATTTTGCCCAAACGCGACGCACAGCTCGGCCCGCAGGCGGCACCTAATGGAATCCTCCAATACGCGGCTGGCTGGAAATAATGCAAGAATCTAATATATTTATTTGTACGTGTATGTGTGTGTATTTGTTTGTATATATGTCTGCGTGTGTTTGCTGGTGTGCATTCTTTAGGCAATATCAGGTTTCTGGGATTGTGTAAAGGACAAAATGATTAAACTCTGGGGGCTGTGTATCATAAATGCGGTTGCTGAATATAAAACAGGACCATTAAGTGGAGTTTAGCCACAGTAAATGTGTTTGGGTTGGTTCCTTCACCCCGGGGAGAGAAAGTTTGAAAAAATAAAGATGCGAAGCCCGCTGTGCAACACGGGCCCGCGCACACTTGACCGGTGCATTGACTGATGAAGTGATCGATCGCTGCTCTTTCGTTTGTTCTTATTCAGATCCGCTCGGACCAGGATCAAGACATCTCGATCCGCTACAGCATCACGGGCGTCGGCGCTGATCAACCGCCCAACGAGGTGTTCAATATCGACCCCGTGCTCGGGAAGATGTTCGTCACCAAGCCTCTGGATCGGGAGCATCGCTCCTCCTACCATGTGAGTCTCGCCCGCACGGACACCTGACTCTGACCGGAATCGTACCACCGATTAACCCCTTCGACGTTTCCATCACCGTGCAGCACCAGTAGAAAGGTGTCTGGGTCAATTAGTCAGGTTTTACCGCAGGCGGAGGTTTCGCACAGGACAGTAAAATGCAAGTAGAATTTAAAAAAAAAAAATGTTTTATGATTATATTACAAAAAAATAATATTTTTTTTTGTTATGTGTATTGAATTGTGTGCTTGCCTGACTTAAAATGACATTGTCAGACAGTAATCTTCAAATCCTTCAGTATCAAATGTTTGCGCCACACAACAAAGAGATCATCGTCTTCATTTAATTTAATGTGTTCAACAAATTGAATGTGACAGAACTGCACTGAAACATCAAACGTGCGCACTCACTGCAATTACTTCCAGTCTCTTCCGCTGAGCGTCTTTGCATTCGTGCGCTTTGATTTTCTGTTCCCTTTGTTTTTTGTTTTTTTATCCCTCCGTAAAGCAACAATAACCTTTTAATAGAACCGTAATGAAAAACAGAACCTCCAATTTTCACGTTTTGGAATTACAAAGGCGCAGCATCTCTGCGTTCAAAGCCTGAGTAGATGTAGTGAAGCGTAGGTCAGAGAATGTGATAATGATTCATTAAGCTCTCAGCCAGGACTCACACTCACTTTGTTCCTATGTGTTTCTGGCAGAGAAAACGCTGCCGCCGTGCCAAAAGCCGGGGCACGCGACAAAAAGTCCTGCTTCTGAGGGGAAAAAAAGTTTAGAAGAAAAATACTGAAAAAATAAACCTTGGATTAGTGTCAAATGCCGGAAAAGAAAGTAGCTGCTGCTTTCTTTCATATACTTTTGTTAAGAGTATATGTGTATAAAGCAAACCCTACGCGGCTGCAGAGTTAGCCAAGATGGATATGTTCAAAGCAAGATTAAACAGCTGTTGAAAAACAGCTTTTTATTGAGACAAAGCAATTTTGACCTGCACAGAATCTTAATAACTATATTAACAAAACTAATGCTGAGTTTCACTTCTATTGTTGAAAAGTCATTTATATAACCTATGCCTTTGTTAAGTATTGCGCCAAATCATCACTTCTTACTCCCTTGCGCTATTAGAGTTGCGTGATTTACGTTCGTCATTTACGACCAATCAAAATATTGGAGCAAAGACATCCCTCGCTCTGTTTTTAATGTCAACAACAAATGATTGCACAGCACATAGCACATCTGCCAAGGGAAGCAAATGCCAAGCGACTGAGGAGTCGGGACAGGTGTTGGCAAAATCAGGCAGACAAGGTTTTAATCCATAATGACAAGACAAATTCCGGTTGCCAAGGCATGAAAAGGCGGATTGGGATAATAAAAAGTTATACAACTTTATAACTGCAAGACACGGGAATTCAGAACATCGTGGGCGTTATTTTTGTCGATGAACTTAAAAAGTGATATCAATCATTTTTAATACTATATATATGCGTTATGCATTGCCAATAATATGCATTGACATTGCAACTGACAACAAACTGAGCATTTCCACAAAGTCCCGTCACAAATAAACAGAGCAAAGCTGCAGCTTTACCTTGTAGAGCATCATCTCAGGTAATTGAATTGACTTTAAACATTCGCTTAATTCGTTAATAAATAACAACAGCCATGATATATGGATGAATATTCTTCAATTTTCTCCCTCATTCGTCTGTGCTTCCCTTTCTCGTTTCCAAACAGTTGTAATTCCTGTTCTTCTGTTGCTCTCAACCCCACCTTCTGTAAGCTACGGACCTGTTGGTTTGGAACAGCACCAGGCAAAATGAGCAGCAGTGGATCGGCATGCGAAAGCATCATCATATTGCTTGCAGCAAATGCTTGCCAAGGCGCTGTAGATCTTTTTAACGAAAGCAGCGCTTTGTCTTGTTGCCTCGGCCATGTTTTTCTTTTTTGTTTTCTTTCTTGCTTTGATAAAATGAAGAGCGCCGGAGCTTCGACGCAGCGGGCAGCACCTCGGTGTTCCTGCTGCTGGTTCTCTCCGCCTGTGGAACTTCCTCCGTCAACGTGCTCATATGAAAATCCAGACAACAAACAAGTCTGACCTTCACTTCACGTGAACCTAAACAGACCTACAGCAGGTACAAACTCCGATCAATGGGGTGGTTCGTTAAGAAAGGCAGCTGCTTTGCGAAGGGCTGTTTAGGTTTTAAAAGAAAGGCTGTTTGTTGAGGAGCAACATTGTTGGTCACCATCAGAAAAGCTGAGATAGACTGATAGCGTACGTGCAGGCAAATGAAGAAAGCTGTTGCTGCGTGACTTCAAGCCTTGCACGCTCGATACAGACTGAGCTGCAGGAAGGCAGTCAAGCTACATTGACAGGCAAGATTTTGTTTTATCAACACCCGCGGATAAAGCAACAGGAGACAATAACTTTCGGACTTTCTGCCCTTTCATTTGTTTACCGCAGCTCGAGCAAGGACAGAACAAAGTTATGGCCAAGTTGCTTTTTGTTTGCAAAGAATGAGGGTGCACAAAATTCAAAACAAGCAAACCAGACCCATTCTTATGAGGGGGAGGAAGAAAAAAACAAACCCTCTGAGCTTCAGGGTCTTCTGTTATCTTCATCGCGACGCTGGCTGCTTCCATTTGTTTCTTTTTTTTTGTCCTCCTCCTGCCTTTCAAGATAATAACTTAAATGCAAAGCCAGAATTACATTTTTTGCCTTACTTAAACATTGCGGTAATCTCTGACTCCTCTCATTATTGAATCAGGGTGTGGGCAGCATGCGAGACACAGGGACCGGGGTGAGCACAGATAAGGGTCCTGGCTCCTAGTTTACAGCAGGAGCCAGATGTGATATATGATGGCAGCACAAGGATATTGGGTGCAGGGCAGATCAGACAATTGAGCGGAAAACGGTAAAGTCAAATTAACCTCGGAGAGACCCGAGGACACAATTTTGGCGGTGGCGCCGGGTGGGAGAAGGTGGAGAGGAGGAGGACGGCTGGCGCTGAAGAGGATCTTCGTGTCTCCGAGGAGAAGCACCTGATAGAGGAAGCTACTTATTTGATTTCCTGTCACAACAAGCCCAGAGGCGTTTTTTAAAAAACTTATCTGGTTCTTATGCCGTCGCTGTGACTAGGTAGCATTTTCACCCGTCAGGTCTGCACAGATGGGAAAACAGCATTCCCATAATTCTCCATACGTGGTGTTGGGGGGGACCTTAGACAGCTAAAGCTAAATTTTCCATTGAAAGTTTCATAGCTCCTCTCGACGTTCAGCTAGAGCCCTCAATAGCTGCGTTTCCATTGCCCCTAGAATTGCGCAAAACCTAAATGTCGCAATAAAGAACTCGTCATTCTCATGGAGGTGGAAAATAATTTGATGGGAAACAGTTGCTGACATTTCATCAGAATACATATTTACTGAGACAAACGTAAACGGTGGCATATCCGTTTAGCTAACTAGCTAGATAGCTAGCCTTGGTGTTTGATGTTTTTTTTTTGTTTTGTTTTGTTTTTGATAGCTTTCTTTGTTATTATTTTATTTGGTCTGATCTAAGGTGAACATCCGCAATGCTTACGGCTGGCAGGAATGTCGGTGAATAAGTCATTTCGAGGGATATAAACATTCCCAAGTCAGGAGAAGTCAAAGAAAACAACCAGAGAGAACCGACAAAAACATTGTAAAATGCCACCACAGTCTGTCGGTTTGGTCCCCACGTATGAATCCAGGAGTGTTTATTCAGACCTTTTTTCTTTTTTTTTTCTTTTTTTCAATTTGATATTCACTAGCTTTCCTATTCCCTCTGTATTTGTCTCTCCATGAGAGAGAAGGTAGACAGAATTCTTTGTGCAGCATGCCCAAACTTTGTGAAAAATCCTCGTCGGTGATTCCAGTGATCTCAAGACAGCTGAGCTGAATTTCGGATGGGCTGGCTGTGTCTCCGAATCAGAGGGGAGGGAAAAGGTATCAGCACAGCAGCTGGCCAAATATCAAACACACTGATCCTGAAGCAGACACAGGCAGAGCTTCCTAATGAAATGTTCATCCTGGTTTTGTGTCTCTATTGAGATGAACCAAAAAAAAAAAAAAAAAAAAAAAAATCAGGACAAAGTGTTGTCAGGACAAAACAAAAAGTGTGAGTTAAATGCATGATGGCTCTGGCGACTGTTCAGTGAGCATAAAAATAAGTTTTTTTAATGTTTAATTCAACCGAACTGATTATTATCCTGTGGTATTCATGAGCAGGGTTGAACCCCAAGTTTAGTGAACGTTGTGAATGTATTCTTTTCGCTTTTGGAGTTGCTGCAGAAGTAGTCACCTTGACAAATAAGAAAAACAAACCTCTGTTTGGCTGCTTGTTGTTTTATTTGTGTTCGTTCTCACCTTGTTTTGTCCCTCTGCAAAAGTCGAGACTCTTTTCAAAAAACGCAGCGATTATGGAGGGCATGTGGGGACTGATTTTGCATTTTAGGCAACAACTGTGAAAGAAAGAAGCCGGTGGGGGGGAGGATCAGTGGCTGAAGTTAATGGAAGTGACACATTAACACACGGCTGAATTTCACGCCATTAATGACACACAGGTTGCTTTTATATCTCTGGAAGCTCGGGGTTCACTGCCCGGCCATAAAAAACTGCACTGAGAAACCTTTTTATGTGTGTATTACATGCACACACACACACACACACACACACACACACACACACACACACACACACAATGCTTCAAGGTCGGAGTTGTGTGTTCGTAAACACCATTCTATCTGCCTTGTGCAACCACTGGTTATTTGGCTTACCTTTGCCTTTCTTGGGTCTTTAACCAGTCTGACCCATTCTGACCTCTGACCCCTGACAACAAGACAGTTTCCTCTTTTCTTCCCTCTTTTGGTCTTCTCTGAAACCCCCAGAGATGGTTGTGTGTAAAAATCCCAGTCAAAAACAGTGTGGAAAACTCTGGTTCATTGAATATATAGACCAAGGTGCTCAGTGTTCTTTTATAAACGTATTTCTTTCTCTGCTAGTTTGATTTGATTATGATTGTCACAACTGGTGTGTCGACTTATTATTAGATGTTCGGTTTTATTAAAAGCCGTAAATAACGTAATTTTAAAAAACCTGCAAATGCACAATTAGTTGTTTGTCAAAAACTTCTGTGAGCACATTTGGCAGATTTGTTTTGTTGTGTTTGGCCTTTGGCAGTTTGCCAGTCAAGCAAATCAGATTTTACCCCCCTCGGTGTCAAAAAAAAGAAACGTTATTTGTAGAATAGGACTGTAGGATTTTTTTTTTCCTCTCATCAAATTATGTCAAAGACGAAACTATCTGTAAAATTGATAAAAGTCCTCGACACACACATCGTTGATGACTCTATTCTCTGCAATTGTTACAATTATTATACTCTGGTGAACTCTGTGTTGCAGCTGCGAGCCCACGCCGTGGACATGAACGGCAACCAGGTGGAGAACCCCATCGACCTGTACATCTTCGTCATCGACATGAACGACAACAGGCCCGAGTTCAGGAACCAGGTCTACAACGGCTCCGTGGACGAAGGCTCCAAACCAGGTGTGAGAATGTGGCAGGAGGACGAGTGGAAATGAACCGCCAGCAAGGCGGCAGAGGGGCGAGGGTTACAGAAGCAGGAGGAGGAGGAGGGGAAAGGAACCGCGTCTGCTGAGGGTCTGGAGGGTGTGGATGAGGTGGAGGAAAAATGCGGCTCGTATTTCAGGCGAGATTGGGGCTCCTTTGTGTGGCGAGTTCGCCGGTGATGCAACGGCGAGCTTTCAATTCGTCTTGACAGACACAGATTGGCTCTTTCCGCGGCGCCGTTTCATTCAGCAGTGGCCAGAAACCAAAGGGGGGCGCTCAGGCTGGAGAAGGAGATTTGGGATTAAATATACCATGCTCCAGCAGCACCGGGTCTTTTTTTTTTTTTTTCCTTGGCTGACCTCAGAGCTGAGGGAGTCACACAGATGAGCTCTCTGTGTTCACGCGTGTGAACGAGAAACCCGATGAGCTGGAGTTCATCGCACCAGAGGCCATCTAAATGGGAGTCCAGGTGCCCCTTCCTCTTCCTGTTCTTACTCCCCTCTTCTTCTTTTTTTTTTATCTTTTCTTTCTTTTTTTCGTCTTGCCTTTTAGCTGGCCTGCCCCGCGCAGCAGTCGAGCCTTTTTGGGGCGATGCGTGACATTCGGCTGAGCAATGTTCATAAAAAAGGAGAGAGGGGGAGAGAGAGACTTTTTAGAATTTAGAGCTCCAGCGGTTTCAATGCAAGGCCAATTACAGACTTGAATTAGTTTGCAAATTAAAGAGTCATTATGGGGACCTAATCCTGTCAGGCGCAGCTTAGGATGCCTGTACAAAAGGGTCCACATTAAACCCCTGAAGAGCGCAGCTTAATGAAATTACCCCCGTCGATGTGTGACACATTGTGATTCTTCATCTCCCTCTCCGCATCCCTCCATCTCTGGGAGGGAAAGAAAGAAAGAAGTGATGGGCGCGGAGGACTGATCGCCGCTCCGCTCGGAATCAATCTGAGTGTGGCTCCTCTCTGTTTCTCCTCCCTCACTCTGTTCCTGCCGGGTTTTCCCATCCTTTTTCTTCCCCTTTCCTGCCCCCCACCCCCTCTCTAGCGGAGAGGCCTTCAGAGCGCTCCCTCTGGCCGAGTCATTGACAAATGTTGCTTTGAAATGTAATGAAGTTTGAAATGGGAGCTGCGGTTACAATTATCCTCCGACAGGGCCTGTCACTGCCATGATATCACTATCGCCGGCAATTAGAACGGGGCTCTGCAGAAGCGGAGCGCGCCAGGGAGAGAGCGATGTTGAGATCTGGTGACAGGCGCCGATCCCACAGAGTTTCGGCGGGCGCGTCGGAAAGCAGCAAACAAGTGGTGCGTTCATGCGGCGAGGAGCGGCTGATTATATGGCCCGGCTTTACTGTGCAACCCGTTTTTTTTTGTTTTTTTTATTGCAAATGGCGCCGACTGAGTTCAGTCTCAAGGACGTTGTAGAAATTCGAATGACGTCGATTGAAGTCGGTGGAAGTGACACAAAGTTTGCAGCTGCTGCCCGTTAACTTAAAGGATAACATGAACGACGCGGCCATGGGGAAGATGTTTGATAGATGTTTGATAGTTTATCTGCGCTTGTACGTGTAGCAAGGTTTGACACACCTTCATGAGTCGGCAGTGAGTAATTAAATTTATTGTCTGTTTAAGCTTAAGTATGTTAAATTTTATGATCCATTTTTATGTGCACATTAGAAAAAAACATCAGGTGGGTTTTCCAACCTGCCGCCCCTAAACTAGGGAGGATGAGGGGCCTGAAACACACAGTTGCATGTAATATTTTGCACCATGCAGAGTCAATGTAAAGAAAACAGTTTCAAGTCAGTTAAACTGCACATTACCAGCCATTTCACTGAGATAGATTTGATCCACTTATTGTTTTGCAATAAAACAGTCAAAGTATTATTTGTTGTGTGCTAATACAGACGCTGCCAAGATCAAAACAGATTGTTTACTCAGGGTTACAAATGTCACAAATGTTGTTTTTCCTTTCATCAGGAACCTACGTGATGCACGTCTCGGCCTTCGACGCCGACGACAACACGACGGCCAACGGAATGGTGCGCTACCGAATCCTGTCTCAGACGCCGCACAGCCCCATCCCCAACATGTTCACCATCAACAGCGAGACGGGAGACATCGTGACTGTGGCGCCGGGTCTCGATCGGGAGGTCAGTTGAGCGAGACGCAGATTTGTCTCATCCGTTGACTCGTTTCTTGATCCACGCCTGGCCGGATAAAGCTGCTCCACTGCCTCACGACAGCATTTCTTCATGATGATGACACAGTCAAATACACTTTTTAAATCTTTTCTTACCTCTTTTTTTGCCCAGTATACTTTACAGTAAATAGCCTTCTGCTGCGGTCACCTTGTTTATGGAGCCATTAAAATTTAGACAAGATCCAAATGTGTTTATTCTCAAAACAAGGGTGCGGCAGCGACGACTCGCTGAGACAGTTCGTCCTCCCAAACTGTCACCAGTGACAGACTATTAACAACACATCACGCTGCAGTGGGCTGCTCACATTGTGTTGTTTCTCAGTGTGTGTGTGTGTGTGTGTGTGTGTGCACGTGCTCAGGTTTTTTTCTGGCAATTTTTTTTTTTCTTTCTCTCGTGCCGTAACGACAGTGTGGAGGTATCTAAGATAAAATGCCCTTGACACCTGTCAGACAAACAAAAGCCCATATAATCACATCTAGCCTCGATATACAGACACAGGCAGTTCAGGGGTAAATAAACGGAAACTGCAGGGAGCCTCGGAACAACATCAGGACTGAGCTGGTGGGGGTAATAAAATGAGAGTGGAGGAAGCAGGAGGGAAATTGACGGTGGCGATGCGGAGACGTGACAGGTGCCAGGGACAGAAGCAACACAGTTAAGAGTCTGCGCCTCTCATCTCCTGTGCGTAGTGCTGATGCACCCGGTTGCACTTACTGAAGGACTAGACCCCAAATATCAACAGGAACACACACACACACACACACACACACAGTCACTGCCCAGTTTCTAAACATTTGGTTACCTTTGGCTATAGTGCTTTTACAATAATCATATTGAAGAATATGCAGGTGTAACAGTCTCCACTGTGTTCAGGTCCCCAAGGCCGGATAAATGATTTGTGTCAGAGGGTCAAACTAAACGTGGATTATTTTGCCGCTGAAGAGAGCAGCGGAAGACATTTGCTTGTATATTGAAGGATTTTGAAAAATGGCCATAACTTTGCAATTCTTTACTTGTGACAAGGTCAACAAGTTTAGATTATGAAGGGGAATTTCAGAAAAAGGCGATGGTCATTTCAACAAGTTAATTCAGAGAAAGCACCTCAAGCATAAATGGTTGTGACAGAATCAACCAGTATTCGCTGGGACATTTTACCTGCAGCTGTGGAACTCGGGATATCAGGTGGAACAAATTTATACCAAGTGTCCATTTGGTGAAGGGCCAACAGAAAATGTTGAGGAATGGAACGCCCGTTCATTAAAAAGAAAAAAGCGAGCCAGGTGAGAACAGCTCGAGGCTTTCCATTGACACACGTCGCTGCTTGGCGGCGAACTGAAACGCGCCTCATGGTTTCACACTACGTCTCGCCAGAGCCAGCTGGGAGCTGCGCGAAAACATCTTTGCCCAGAGAAACGCCTTCAGCGTCACCATTTGTTCTTGTTTTAATATGAAAATGTGCCATCCAGTTGTAATAAAACTGCCAACACTGCGACGCCCGCAGTCATTCCCGTGTTTCTTTTTTATTTTGTTTTGTTTTTTTGTTTCATTTTGTTGTTGTTTTTTGGTTGTTTTAAACTCTATTCATTGGCACTTTTCAAATCAACCACACAAATCAGTCACAGTTCAGGCTATACAATTATATTTGGGTAATACAATAAACAAAGCAGATCAGAATGGTAAATTAACAAGTTGGACATAATACAAAAACCCAAAAGCTCAACACCAAACAAAAAGATACTTGGAACATTACACCAAATAAAGGGAAAATTTTAGAAAACTAATGAATAAAAGGATATAAATAATCTAAATATAATGATAATGTCAGGTGATGTGATGTTCAGTCATGTTCGTTTATAATGACAGTCACCCAGGAATCTCTCGTGAATTCAGCCTTTGTTCATGCTTTTTAAAAGAAACGTTCCTACATCTTACAAAATTTATTGAGGGAGCCGCTATTATGCATCTGATTCTTTCCACGTTAACAAAGCCTAGGACATCTCTCATCCATAATGTATGTGAGGTGGATGCTGGAGATTTCCTCTTGAGCAGTATTGCGCACCTGTCAAGATGGATATCAAAAGCTGGTTGCGTCAAGGGAGGAGAGTGCTTCATTGGATGGAATGGTGCCAAATATGGCAATAATTGCATTGGGTTCGATCAGTCAGTTCAAGGGAGACTGGAGATTGTTTTAAAGATTCCGTCCCAGTAGGAATGTGAAGCACAGCGATGTTCAAATCTGGAGCTGAGACACGTGCAGGAAACAGTTTATTTTCAAATGTTCAGGAAAAATGGACAGTCAAGGTACTGAAACATCCCAGTCACGGTCATGGTTCTCTACTGCCAAATCCTCAACCGAGGCAGTTATATGCATGTTTTTTTTTATAAAAGACGAAATATTTGTTGCAGATGAATACCCCTGCGTGGCCAGTTTTCTAAGGAGTGTCAGATTTACGGTTCAGGTTGAGTCAGTGTAATCTCTCAAAGCAGACCGACTGTTGATGGGATTAAATCTTCCTGCCTCATAGTCGTTCTGGGGTCCCACAGGGATCAGTGCCGAGTTCAATATTATTGTGCTTATTTTTTTTAACAATTTACCAAGATTATACACAATTACTTGGGCATCATGTTTTACGTGGAGCATCGAGTCTTTGGCTAAAAACGAGAAAAGCTCTTCAATTCTTCATGAAGGCTACCAGGAGACAACCAGCTGTGTTCAGATACAGCATCATGAAGGAGTTCAGATACCCTGAGGTCACCCTTTGGCCCAAGCTAACAAACTAACTGACGTATTTGAAAAGTCTCAAGGGAAAACGCATCCCCACCATTTTACAATTATAAGTTCATTTTTGGCATCGCTTATTGTTTAACAAGTTGGTCTTTTCTCTGTGATACTACTCCCAAATCAGTGAGATTATTGGCTGAGAAAACTTTAAACATACTTGACAGACAGCTGTCTGCACGTATACACACATATGTAAATGCTCTTGTCATCAGGTTAAAAGTTCCTCATAAAGCAGAATAAACTGTGCATAAAGAGAGGTTTTATACGGGCACCAGGCGCCTTCCTGGTTCATTTTTAGTCAGCACTTTGGCCCTTTGAAACTTTCAAAGTCTCATCGTCTCCGTTCCCTCTCGTACGCTGGCGTTGGAGGAGTCAGATAGAACAAAAAAAAAACGGAGGCGTCTATTTTTGGTAGCCCTCCTCCCTTGCGCCTCAGCTGCATCCCCTGCTGTCTCCTTTCCTCTCCTCTGTTCTCTGCTTTTGAGAAACTCTTCCTCCTTTTGCTTTACGAACTCCCACGCTGATTCTCCTCCTTAAGGTTCCCAACCGCTCTTCGCCGGACTTTTGGAGAGTTTGTTGACAGTAGCGGACCTACGTTCCTTCGGAGGAAGCCGCCTTTGCCGCTGCAGTGCTGAGAGGTTCAGAGGAACTCTACATAATTGCTCCCTTGTCTAATTAGCGAGAGTGTGGTGTGTACACGCCGTAGACTGGCTGATGGGACAGTCAGGCAAGCGCTGCCTCTAAACAAGATAAGGGGAAACAGGAGGTGTGTGTGCCTATGTGTGTGTGCCTGTGTGTGTCTGTGTGCTTACGGGTGTTAATGAGAGTGTGAGTACAAGGTTGGAGTTCAGCATCTCGTCTAGCATTACGATGAGAGGAGCCGAGAGGAGCTGTCTCATCCTCCTGATGTGGCACGCTGGCCTAATTGGGATATTTACTCGGTAATTAGCAGGTGAGAGAGGGACCCGGGAATGTAATTGGGAATCTCAGTGACGAGGCACATTATACAGACAGCCAGCTCCGGGGTCCAGACGCTTCCTGCAGCCCATTAACTGCACCTTGGGATTGAGGAGGAGACGGGAGATGCCGGCGAACAAAAGGGAGGGGAAAGGAACTCAAAAGCAGCATATTGCTAATGGGAAGAAGCTTTTTTTTTTCCCCCCAGCCAAGTCACACTGTTGTCATCCTAAATGATGAAACGGCATGTATCGCGGCACTAGCAGGTCCATTAATCCCTGTCAGCTGGATCCGTGACTCCACATCTGTCCATCAGCGGCACCAGAGAAGTATCTTTGATGACGTTGCCTCGGGGAGGCTTCACAGTGCAGCCTTCAGATGCCGTGAAATTCTGAAAGCGTTCGGCCGAGGATGTTTGGAGTCATTCATATAAAAGATGAAAAAAAAAAAGGCTGTGGATAACTGCTGAAGGGAGTGACATTTTTTTTTCTTCTTACTTCTTACTCTTTCAGGGAAGTATTCTGAGGCTGTTGCTTTGAGAAAAAATGCAGAAAGAAAAGACAGCTTTGCAGATAACTGTGCACTATTTTCTGGGTTTTTATTTTTATTTATTTTTTATTTTACAGAAAGTGCCACAGTACACCATCATCGTGCAGGCGACTGACATGGAGGGCAACCTGAACTTTGGCCTCTCCAACACGGCCACCGCCATCATCTCCGTCAAGGACATCAACGACAACCCGCCCATGCTGACCTCCAGGACGGTGAGTTGACGCAAAGCGAAGGGGCTGCGCTTTGGAGTGGACGGCGGGAATTGAAGAGAAGAAAAACGACGGGGTGCAGGTGTCATGGATTGGGGAGAGGAGAACCTTGCTGCGAGGCGCCGAGATTTACAGTGGGACAGGCGAGGGTTGCCGAGAGTAAAGGGCACTCGCTCGCTCACGCCTTTGTGCGAGATGCTGTTTCACACACACACACACACACACACACACACACAGAGACACATGAGAACTAATCCATATCATTGACGTTGGTGAACATGAAACGAGAGCCAGCGCGTCTGTAATGATCGCTGCCGTGATAGTGATATTTAGAATGATGATTACATTACACCGGGTCATTAGTGAGATTGAGTTAAAAAATTAAAAGTCTAACCTAATGCACTGCAGCCTGTGTAATGTATCAGCTCTCCAGAGTGAATTAACCGAGCAGAGGATGTTAAGTGATCTTAAGTTTGAACTCTCAGCTTCGCCTTGAATATTTTAAAGGTCCAGTGAGGAAGAATCGGGGATTTGTTGAATCTATGTATATTTATCATAGCAGCAATCCCAAAATGGAAAGCCTATGGTACCGTTCCTGCAGAAATCAGGCTGCTGCTGCTGCTGCTTCTGCTGCTGCTGCTGCTGCTGCTTCTTCTGCATCATTTCAATCATTTTCCTCTCGTCAGCCAAGTCCCTCGAGCAACATTATGGCCACTCTTATATGTAAATTTAAATCCATATTAGTTGCAGACAAACACACAACTGATACCTATCTTAGTAACTGTATATAATTAAAATCATGCATATGTATGTTCCTGTTCCATTTCATGCAAATAGATCCCTGCTCGTGCAGCACATTTGGCCTGTGAAGGTCCCATTTTATGAAAAACTCACTTTAGCAATGTTTTCTAGCAGTAACATGTTTCTCCAGACTGTCAATCAACTCCCGTCAACTGACTGTGCGGCACAACACAATACGAGCCCTTTGTGGTGTCATGGAGAATCTCGTTACCTCCTCCAGATTTTGGACAAAACTGTGTGTTGATTCCAAGTTCTGAGCGAGCCTCTTTGTTTTTTCCACTTCCAAACATGTGGACAGTACAACAAACAATCCGTTTTGGCGGGAGGCTAAAGCCAGGAATGCTGTGCAGCAAAATGTAAACAGCTGTTTTATGAAGATCACTATTGTATTGGGCTAGACTGCTCTACTGAAGTCCAGGTTGAGAAAATACATATATAAAAAAAAATAAGCATGGGTAATGTTGCACCTTAAAGCCATTTATTTGAAAATGGAAAAAACTAGGCTTTTTGCATCTTTTAAAAACAATAATACTTAATGAATTAATGCTTATTACTTGATCAAACAATAAGCACAACAATTCTAACCATTCTTCTTCATGTTATGCAAAAAAAATGCATTGAACATGTGCGAGTGGGGCCTTTCTGGTTAGATCAAGTGCTTTCACAGTGGCCAGAACAGTATCAGCACGACGGCAGGCCGGGCTCCTCTGAGTTCTAGCGGAGAGCTAGCATTAGCATTTGCCCTAGGGGCTATTAAGACCCTATGATAATGAGTTAGCGCTGGCGTAAGCATGTGTCAGCCATAAAGCTTATCAGAGGGCTGCTACATCATACGCAGCAGGCATCTGACTAAGAGGCAGGGAGGTGTGGGTGAGGGGTGGGGGAGCTGGGAGAGTGGGAGGGGCGGGGGGGAACAAAATGCGAACAAAAGAGAGGGGAAGAGGACTTGATGAGTGGACCACCGCATCGACTCCAGGATGAAAAATGAAGAGGGGGAAAGTGATGGGAGAATGATGGGGAGACGGAGAAAGAACGAGGCATCATTTGGCCGCTGCAGATATTTTTCTCCCGCCGCGGTGATAAAGCACACACATGCTGCGTTGTAAATCAGAGGCCTTTCCTGACTCGGCATCCCCGCCCTGATTTAAGACGCCCCGCTGATGGCGCCGTATTGATGACGGTGGCCGGTAATACATTGAATTTACCCTAACTGTACTCCATCGTGTTTAAGTGCATTTCCATCATCGCCGCAGAGGGAAGTTAATACTATCATGGATATTGATGGCAAACTTCAGTGGATGTTTTGGAGCCCGGGATGCGCGCCACCCTCTCACCCATTCGTCCGTCGTAAATCACCCGTTTTTCTTGGCGAGCGAGATAACATAAAAGCCATTTTGTTGAGAATGTGGGCCAGTATGCAAATATTTAGTGTTTGCAATAAAGCCCATATATCTTTCAACATGTCCCAGAAATCTAAAGTTTGGGGAATTTGCCTTTAATGTTGATGATTAATATTTCATCACGCCTATCAGACGCTGGCCTATTTTTCAAAGCGCCAAAGAGTGGGCGCCTGTGTACCAGTATGAAGGATTGTGCTGCTTATCCAAGGATGCATACATGCTTTGCATTATTGCTCAGACAAAGATAGATGAGAGAATTTTGTCTTTTTTTTTTTTTTTTTTAAAGGAACTTATCGCCTTTGTTTGTTTGTGCCTGCAAGGCAGCCAGGGCCGTATCTTGCATTGTATACGCTTGTCTGTAATTATGTTTTGAGGAAAAACAGTCCTGAATTTAAGCGTATTTACGGGACTTGGCGCGGCGCTCCTCTCCCTCGGTGAGCCTCTCAAGGTTGCCGTGATGAGGAGACGGTGTGTCGCTACCCCCCCCCTGTCCTCACCTCACCTCCCCTCCTCACTCCTCTCCCGTCGCCAGCGTGGTGACGGGAGGATTAAGTCGTGGGGCCGAGTCGCAAAGGGTGACAAAGCCAGCTGTGCTCTGTGCCAATCACAACCCAGGACCCGCAAAAAAAAAAAAAAAAAAAAAAGACTCAAGTGTCAAATCCAGAAAAACTGCTCGATGAGACGCAATCGGATCCAGCCGCAGAAACGCACCTCTGTGATTTACAGTATTTACAGCTGAGGCAAAACTCCCACAGTCCTACAGTATACGAGCTGAGCCACTAAGTGTCAATTCAGCTGAGAAATTTTTACAGAGGGAGTGAAAACCAGAAAGAAAACAACCACCCAAAGTCAACCCCAGGGAGGTTTGCCACACACAAATGTTGACTCCAGTTGGTTAGCTCGTCCCGTCAGCCACGTCGATGACAGATGTTCGCGACAGTGGTTAGCTCACCTCACAGCAATAACGTTGTGGGTTCGATTCCCGAACTCGGGGACTTTCTGTGTTGTTTCTCTCCAAGTACTCCAGCTTCCTCCCACAGTCCAGACACGTGCATGTAGAGGCGAACGTGATTATGTGTCATGATAAACAGGTGGTATTCATATTCTGTACATAAGTAAATGCATTGATACTTGTGTAAAAAAAAATAATAATACTCTGGTTAAAGTAAAAGTACTGATTCAACTCCTTTACTCAAGAAAAAGTCTAAGTGAAAAGTTAAAGTTCTGAAATTTGCGCCTGCAAAAGGTAATTTCTTTTTTTTTTTTTTTGCATCGATGAAGCAATACAGTCGTTGATAGTTTTGCAGAAATGAAAAAAAATGTGACAGAAATAATCTGACCCCAAAGCTGGGGTATTCAAAGAAATCTCACTCTAAAATATGAACCTTTTGTATTTAACTGAATAATAGCATAGATCAAATAGCTCAACTTCAACCGATAATAAAAAGTACCATCTTCTTTTTAAACACCTTTAAACAGCAAAGTAACAAGCGTGTCTTTCTAACATTCAAAGTGCAAGGTACAGATAAAAATAGAAAGTTGTCAGAAAAAGAAACACTCAAGCAAAATACGGATACCTGAAAGATCTACTTAAGTACAGGAACAAAGTATTTGCACTACGTCCCACCTCCCGCCTCTGATGATAAACCAGCGACGTGTTCAGGGTGCAACCCCGCCTTCACCCAAGGAGAGCCGAGATAAGGCGGCGGCACCCCCACCACACCCACCACCACCCTCCCACTCCCAGCCACCCCGACAGTAGGAGGAGGAGGAGCCCTGGTGGAAAATGGATGGATTTAATAACTGACATTTATTCGCCTTAATGGTACGTGATTTAAGGCCTTCCCTCCAAACCGACCTCCTCCGGAGATAATGAGAGGCGAAGCCCTAAATTGGGATGCGGGGGTAATAAGAGCAGCGACGGACTCCGTCGCGGCGTTCCATCAAACCTTGTTAACTCCTGGCCCCGGAGTCGTTACTGCGCGCTGAGAGGGAAGACGCTCGAGGGCCCTCAGGAGCTGGAGAGCTCATCTCCGAAAGTTGACGTTATTGAATCGGTCCCTGAACCGAACCCGCAGCAATAAACCACTCAAGTGCAAACACGCGCGTACTTGTACACCCACTCGTAGACACACACACGCACGGACTCCGAGGTGAACAGCCGGCCTGCTTACCCGACGCAGCAGCAGCAGCAGCAGCAGCAGCAGCAGCAGCAGCAGCAGCAGGACCTCCTGGACTCGCACGTTGTCTTGAGAATGTCACCGAGTGTCTCCGCCGCCGCCTCTCAATCTGCCCGCTGCTGTCGGCTGTTTGCCGGGCGATGCGGTGTGAGGCGTGGGATGGGGTGGTGGTGGTGGTGGGGGTTGTTGCCAGACTGGGTATTATGGTCTGCTGGAGTGTTTGGTCTGGGGGCTTTTTGCTCTTTGATATCCTGTACAGACGTCTAAGCGGCTCAGTGGCTCCTCCACGGCTGTTATCTGCAGCGACGCGCCGCTACTCGCCACACGTCCGTCGCCTTCCGGAGAGGTGAAGTCACGTAAGGCGCGGCCCGCTCACCTCCTGATCCCGCGTGATTGGTCGAGTACTGGTGGGTGGTTAATAGGGAAATAGGTGTGTGTGGGGAGGGGGGCGGGGGAGTTTATTTTTTTAGCAGGCTTGTGGCACCGTCGTCGCTGTTGTCGTCCGTCTTTGTGGGTTTTATCCCCTAAGCCTGCGGCTTTGATCCGTCCCCACCATAACGGACGCATGACAGACAGCGGCTCACTCCTCATCAGCCTTATCGGGACAAAGCACATGTGTTTGCACAAAACGGGACAACTGAAAGCCACTCGTGCGCGCTGAAACAGCTGTTTTAACGCTCCACCCTCAGTGTTCTTGGTCCCCGCTAATCCGTCCTCTCCCCCACTTTTCTCGTTCTAGCTTTGGAAAGGTTTTAAAAATGTAGTCGCCAATAAGGTAATCAGGAAAAGCCAAAAAAAAAAAAAAGAGAGAGAGAAAACCCTGGAAGTGGACAAAGTGTTCACACTATGCTTGCAACTTTCAGAGGTCTCAACATGAAGGATGTTTTTGCACTTGTCAGCTGGTTTGTTCATATTTTGATTCTATTTTGATTTTCAGTTCTCCGGTGAAGTCCCAGAGAACCACGTGGACATCGTGGTGGCCAATCTGACAGCAATCGACGCCGACCAGCCGCACTCGCCAAACTGGAACGCCATCTACCGGATCATCAGCGGGGACCCGTCGGGCCACTTCACCATCCGCACTGACCCCATCAGCAATGACGGCATGGTCACTGTGGTGAAGGTAAGAAGGCTTCCATCCAAGTCCAAAGAAAAAAATCTTCACTGTAGTGGTTGGACTTGATTTAAAAATTAATCTAATTTATTTTGGCCTTTGTAATCAATTTCGTATTTTAATCGCATTTAAATATTTAGAGGTTGGGGACTTTTCTTGGTCGTATTCGGTGCTTACTTATTGTTCGTTCTGGTACTTGGGCTAGCGGCTAAATGGTAACTATACTGTACATGGCCCAACTACTGTTCTACCTTCCGCTTGTCAGTCAGTGCGCCGCTATAATCCGTATGTCAGAAACTCGTAAGAAACGTTCCGTCTTGTCTAGAGTATAACACTATAACACATTGTGATTTTTTTGGCCATTAATTATGAAATAAATGCAATGACGTCCCAGCCCAAATTTCTTGTTTTGGGGGCTGTTCTAAATTTGATTTGTCTGCTGTGATGGATTCTGGATCCACAGCAGTTCTAAAAAAGAAAAATGTGGAGGTAAAGGAGTTCAGGCTCCGAAGGCGGCGCCTGCTTCATAAACAGCAGGTTCAGCCAGCAACACACACACACACACACACACTTAAACACAATGGTTGGCTAGACCACTGTAGCAAATTAGGTATTGATTTTTCAATTACGAAGGCAACATTTGTTTGTTTTTTTTATATGCTTGTAATATTTCTAGCTGGGGAGGTCAGCGGCAGAAACAACAAAGCCGTGTCTCACAACAAGCCCGTGGTTGTGGGAGTTGTCGGGGGCTTGAACGCACCGGGAGGGCGGATGGGTGGGGGGGCCGGGTTGCGGGGGAAAAAAACTATAGGATATTCAGAATGCCGTTGCTCTGGTAGGTTTTCCAGTGAAGTGACCTTTAGCATTTGTATTCCTCTGTTCATCCACGAGTCCCTCATTGTAAATGAGCTCACCGCACTGCACATGTTTTTGTAAAAATAAATAAATAAATAAATAACTTGTTTGCTTGCGTGACCCCGGAAACCCGCGGGTCTCGTCGTGTTTCTGGCAAACTCGCGTCGAAACACGTCAAACCCCCACCCCCCACCCCCACAATTCCCACAGCACCCTGAGCAGTCGGCGTTGGCATTTCGCTTCTCTTCATTATCTCTAGATGACTGCCTTTTGTAATCCATTCTGCTCCCTCCCTGATGTAAAATTCAGCAGGCGGCCCGGTAGCCGTGAGCTCCCGCCGAGACCCGTGGGAGGTTATCAGGAAATCATGAAATGAGAGACAGGACGCCCCCTGGGAAAGAGCGGAAAAAAAAAAAACACACCACGCCGTCTCCACCAGTAAACAGAGGAGCCGCAGCGGCGCTCTCGCTCTTTCTCTCGCTCTCTCTCTCGCTCTCTCTCCGCTGAGGTCAAGGGGTCAGCAGAAGTATGCGGCGGCGCCGCTACCTTAATCCTAATCCGGGCGAAATGAGCCGCGGCGGCCAGGTATTCGCCGGCTTCCCTCAAGGCGCCGCCGCCTCCTTGTAAACAAGAGGCCGAGGTCTTAACCAGAACATGTTACACATTTATGACGCTCTCCAGGGCGGAGGGGGAGGGAGGGAGAAGGAGGGGGAGGAAGTGGGGAGGAAGGGGGGAGGAAGGCGCCAGATGCATTTCCATCCTGACAAGCGGCAAATGAGGAAAACGCACAGTCCCACGGTCGCTGAGATCCGTAAATCACGGATTATGACAGATGCAGGAGGTGACAGCGGAGGCGACGGCAGGTTTCGGAGGACAGAGAGCGGGGAGAAAAAGAAGGGGCGTGGCCAGCGGAGGGTTAGCTGCGGGCGGAGGTTAGCGGCCGGCGGAGCAAATTAAGGAAACGGAGAAACAGAAGAAGCGATGCAGCCGAGGTGGAGGATGTGAGCCGCAGTATTGACCTTTCACCCCTTCCGCCCCCCGGCTTCCCTCAGGCCGTGTGTGTGTGTGTGTGTGCGAGCGTGCATGTGCGTGCGTGTTTCAGTTAGCCTAAAGCAATACCGCGGACCCCCCTCCCTGTGCACGGAATACCGCTGGCTTCAGATCAAAGGGTGCCTGAGCGTGACGTGCCTGTCAACCAGTTTCCAGTCGAAGCCTCGGGGCTCACGCATGGATTTACACCGCCGGCTCCAGAAACGCATGCCGCCGGCTGATTAAGAATGTGTCCTTTTTTTTTATTGCTACCAGCAGGGCGGCGCTGCCACGCTGCACTGTGCACTCATCGTCCGAGAGATGCGAGAGACTTCCTGTCTGGAGGCGGTGGCTTCCGTTTTTGCCGCCGTTTGAGCCTCGACGCCGTCAGTCTTCGTCGGGAACGCGCAGACCCGTCGCTACGTTCTCCGTTCGCCCACCGGCTGCGCTCGCGATGCGCAGACGCACGGCTTCCATTCATCGTGAGGGGGGAACCACTCGATACGACATCTGCTTGTTTATTGTGCCCTGCGTCGTCAACAAGCGGGCTCAGCGCCACTCCCGATGCCGCCGGCGGAAAGAGGAGCGTTTTGACGACGGCCCTGTTAGCGCCGTTAGCGCCTGTTAGCGCCATAATCAGCATAACACCAGCAGAACAGCCCCCCCGATCCACCCCGACAACACACAACAGGCGGGCGTGGCCAACTCGTAAAAAGTGGAAACAATTACAACATCAGCAGAGGCAGTAAAAATCAATGACCGAGCACAATGACAACATGCTTTTGCTTTGTGATACGTCCATATAAATATACAGTATATATTCAGAACTATATATTTTTTTTTCCCTTTGGTACATGGTAATCAATCTACCGGCCTATTTCTAAGTTTCTCCAGTATTTTCTTTTCTTATCAAGCTTGAAGCCGTGACACCACTGCTGTAAATGGAAAATAGATTTTTTTTTTTTTTTTTTCTTATTCTTTTTTTTACCTTACAACATCCAGTCAATGTTCTGCCTGTGTCTCGGACACTTATGGATTTCTGCCCGGTAATATGAGTTGCACTGGATTATAAGGAGGATCATAAAGAGGAAGCAGATCAATTAACAGGATTATTTTGACTGATAAAAAAAAAAAAAAAAATAAGCAAAAAGGCCTTAATGGCTTAAACGTTGATTCAAGTCGACGCCGGCTGAGCGGATACTTTTTTTTATTTGTCTTGTTTTTATGCTGACATTTTACTTTACTTTTAGATGTTTTAATTTAGACTAATGCGTGCAGGGTGTCCAAAAACAAGCACCGCGCTAATGTTTTTACCTTCAGACGTTAGTCTTCGCTTTTTTATGTGTTATTTTATTAAAGTTCAGCTGTTTTCTTATTATGACAATAAATGAAGTGGTGTCTTTAAGCAAAATGGCAAAACAGGAAAAAAAATATAAATTGTGCATTTGTATTTTTTGCATTGTACATGCAGATAGATGGATGGATGAATGGACAGACAGACAGACAGACAGATAGAAGGTGTTCCTGCTCTCCCTGGTGTAGCTACGGCTCTCCTCCCTCACCTCTCCGTGTCCTTCCCCGTCCTCCTCAGCCCGTTGACTTTGAGATGAACCGCGCCTTCATGCTGACGGTGGTGGTGTCCAACCAGGCCCACCTGGCCACCGGCATCCAGTCGTCGCTGCAGTCCACAGCCGGCGTCACCATATCCGTCCAGGACGTCAACGAAGCGCCGTACTTCCCCAACAACCCCAAGCACATCCGCTTCGAGGAGGGCGTCCCCGCCGGCACCAGCCTGACCACCTTCTCGGCGTCAGACCCCGACCGGCTACAGATGCAGCAGACGATCTGGTACCAAATGTGTTTTATCCTAATTCTTAAACGTTTTCCAGGTTGTAGGACAACCCGGTTGGTTGGTGTCCTGACCTGGAGAGAGCCTTGTCTGGTGCTATCAGTGAGTAAGTTTCAAAAGAAAAATCTTTTGGATGGGTTCCATGTCAGTAGTTAGAGGTCAGAGTTCAATCAGGGCATTCCACTTTTGGAGCGCCCTCCCCCCTCTCCCCACACCTTCCCCGTCTCTCGAGCCTGGCTGTGCAGGAGCCTGCGGAGAAGCTCTGAGGAAGAGAGGATGAGGTTAATAGGGAGCAGCAGCCTTTGGGCTAATCAGAGGTTTGTCAGATCTGCGGGTTGCCACATACATGCAGATATGCACACACACACACAAATGGATATACAGAGAGGTAGACACAGAGGGAGGTAAAAGCGAGAGACAAGGCGGGGAGGGGGAAGAATAGAGGGAAAAAAGCGCAGCTGGCTGGAATCCAAACACCTGACACAGCATTATGTCCACCTGCAGTGTGTCTTCTCCCCGCCGAGCCTCTCCGGATTTTAATTGTGGACCAACCTTTAAACGACCAGCAGACGGTTTCCTCGGCCCCGGCTGTCTGCCTGACAGCAGCAGTAACTGCATTACGCCTCTAAAAATAGATGTTAAATCACCCAACGTGCAACAATGAACAGAGGAACTTCCAGCATGAGACGGGATAGAAGGTGTTCTTAGTGGTCTAAGGTGTTCTTGGTTAATAAATCAGTGTAGTGATTTCATTCGTAGAGCGGTGCAGTTTTTTTTTTTTTGTTTTTTGATGATGATGATGATGATGATGATGATTTTACCCCGACGTTCCAGCTTGCGTGAGAAAATTGTTAGATCGAGTGTGACATCACAAAACAGGGATTAGCGTTTATCCTTTCTGGTCATTAGATGATGCTAAATTTCACACAGAGCTTTGGGATAACGTGCGTGTTTGTGTGTGTGTGTGTGTGTGTGTGTGTGTGTGTGCGGTCACACGTAATGTGGGCACGTCGAGATTCACGAAGGGTGTGTTTGTGAAATTAACCAACCACCCCCACCACACACACACACACACACACACACACACACACACACACACATGCACTCACACTCTGGCAGCCTCCTCCCTTCCCGTCATCTCCTGGGAAGGATCTTAAGAAATTTCTCTGCTAATTTCCCTGCAAATGAGAGTAAATTGGCTGTGCGTTACAATTTCGGATGACACTAAAGTCACCAGCTGGGTTCCGTCTCCCCCCCTCGTTGAAGTGTTGAAGTAACCTTGACCCTATTTGCTCCCCCACCCAGCCCTCCATCAACCACCACCCACCACCAACCTTTCATCCTCTTTTTTTTTTTCCTTCCTTCCTCCAGCAGGGCAAAGACTGCAGCATTTTAAATCTTGGAAATAGTCTGACCTTTAACGAGCACACTGCGGTCTGTCACGGTCTCTTTAACACAAACACAAGCCGAATCTCCTTCCTCTTGCTCTCCAGCGCTCGAGGAAGCAGGACTGCAGATAGCAAATCCGCCACCTCATTTATTCCAATCCATCTGGATAGGATCACTATCACTTTCCACAAAAAGGTGTCTGGTGCGCCGCCGCTGCAGCAGCGAGGACGCTGATCACAGCTGCTCCTTCCTATCTTTTGAGTTCTCATTATTTCAGAGAAACTCATTTTTGGCAATCAGCTGAAAACTCTCTTTGGGTGTTGGCTTTTAAATGTCCATCATATACCCAATTTTTTTGCACTTAAATGTTTATAATCAACACGTTTTGGCACATTTTCGTGGATTCTTGGGCTTGTTTGAACTTTGTGTCACCTGACTTCTCAAACTGCTTGCCATAGTAGTTATATATTTGCAATTTATTAGCGTCGCCATTCCCGCTGACAACCATGTAACTTCAAACTTTACACATCCGTCCATTTCCTGAACTCAGTTCTTCTAATGCCGGAGGGGTCCATCATTTTTCATTTTTGAAAAATTTGCGACTCGTGTCACTGCACATCTTCGGCGCTAGCCAGCGAGCCACACGTTGGCTGATGAAGGCTTTAAGCTTTGGCTCTGGAATTTTTTGAAACCAAACACCTTTATACCATGTTGACTTTTGCTATGAGAAATAGTTCTTTGTCTAAAATGTAAATAAGTCGACAATTAAATCGAAAATCGAAAAAATGACAAACCACTCAGGCACTCTGGAAATGTGTGGATGTGTTTTAAAGGTGCAATGATGATTGGAGGCACTTTATTTTTGAAATCACTAATATCTAAATACCAAATCAGGCAATTAGAAAACTGTCTAAACGAAATCGAAAACTACACTAACAAGCCCAAGTAGGCACGAAACTTTTGCCAAATTTGCCAAAAAAGTGCTTAAAAAATATTGCTTTAATTCTGTGCAGCTGGCCACAACATAATCCAAACTCTCCATCAAAAATAGTTAGCGCACCACAAGCCAACCAAAAGACTCCAGAGTAAATTGAGAGGCATCTGAGACAGAGAAAATGTTGAGGAAGGCGAGCCGACTCCAGGTCAAGGTTTGCATTTGACAGGTGCTTTTCAAAGCAGGGACAGAACGACGCCGTCGTCTTGGAGGCTGTAAAGCAGGCAGGGGCCGGACAGCCAAGGAGTGAGGCATCATGCATCACTTGCCAGACACCCAGCCAGTGAGGTCGAGGCATGGGACTGGAGACACTGGCATAAATGATTATCTGAGCCGCCTTGGCTGAGCCTGAAACATGCATTTTTCATCCTCAGGGTCAGGGGTTTGAAAAATAAATGTCATCCCTCTCCAGGCGCCTGCTCAAATTGCTAACTCGCCGGGGGCCTAATCATATATCCATCTGTACCCGCGTGCCAGGCAGCGAGTTTGGGAGGAGGATTGGAAGGGAAGCAGTGGAATTACCAGGCAGGCTGGAATACTAAAATCCTCACGCCGAGTTTAGCTTTTTATTATTTTTTTAAAGCGGCGGTAGAGTAAACAAGTACTGTTTGTCTTAGCGTGGAGGCCAAAAATTGGCAAAACATTCGAAAGTTGGCGGTGGGGGACTGGCAAGTGCCCACAATAGTGTTGACAGTTGGGACATGTAAACAAAAACAGTGCGAGTGCTTTCGCAGCCATCACTCCAATGTCCAGAACGGGCCTACCGGGTGCCATCAGGAAGTGGGGGGGGGTGAAAGTGAAAATAACAGTTTTAAGCCCCACCACATTGTGCCCTTTACTTGTCTGGAGCCGCGTCTTCAGTGCAGAGCTAATAATGCTGCGTAGTGTCTGTTCGCCGCACTGGAAATTAGCCTCACTTGCAGAGACATTCCATTCAGGAGTTGGCTTGCTTCATAAGGTTTATTACGTCTGCTCAGAGGGCTGGGAGACTTAATTAAAGTGTGGTGGTGGTGGTGGTGGTGACGGCGCTCTCCGCTGTGTGAACAAACCTTTGTGTTATGGCTTTTGTCAGCAGAGAACACACACACTCATTCTGCTCATTCTGTCGCTTGGGGGAAAAAATGAGCAATGGCGGAATTTCAGAGGTCAATATTGAGGAAATATCTCAGGATTTATGTTTGTCACATTTTGTTGAAGGGTGTAAAATCATTTTTTGCTAGGTTTGAAGAAGTTTGAAGCATCGCTGTAGATTTGCATATTTTCTTTCTGGCCACGGAAAGTGATGGAACTGCGTCGGGTGCAATATCGTTGAAGTATATTGTGCATGTAAAGCAGTCACTTGGAATTGGCTGTTGCTTTAAAGTTTTTGCTATTGTGGAAATAAGTGTTCAGGCTAGCTTAGCGTCATTGCTAGGGAAATTGACACGCAAACCGAGTCTGGATGGAGTCATAGCCAGATAAAGAACTGTGGTTTGTTATTTAAAACAAAAAAAGAATTACTTTTTTGTAGGAGTGAGAACATTTCTGCAAAGTTGTTTCCTAATTTGCTTCCATCCATTCAGATGCTTCAGTTCGCGTGTCTTCCATTATTTCTTGCTTTGGTAGTGAAAGTGCAAATTGTGGATCTTTTCACTTTTTACAGACGGTCAATAGAACCGCCAGTGTTTCTGGACCGCTTTGATTGCTCCATTGGTGTGCTGCATGTTTGCAGACTTGGATGCTTGACTGTGAATGCACCCTTTGCGTTTATCTATTTAGTCGTTTACTTAGTATAAGCACCCTTTACGTTTCCTTGTATACCTTTTGTCCCTCTCCCCTGATTGCACTCTTGGCAAAAGATTTGCACTGTACGGCCCTGAATGTAAAGCCATCCATTTAGCACTCGCAAAGAACATATTAGTATATTTTGGGTGAATATGGCCATTTTTACTTCTCATTCCCCATCCAAAGTGATGTTCATATACACCCACTGGACAGAGAAAAGAGGATTTTTTTTTTTTTCTCTCCCAAGGCCCAGACAGTGGGAGGGTTATCCTTCCAAGGCGAGGCCAACAGAGATGCAGTTGGACGCAGCAGAGCCGAGGATATCAAGCCCGGTCTTAATGAGCGTATTAAAACCAGATCATACGGCCGTGCTGCTACTTCTGAATGTCACTTCTCCCCCCGTCCCGCTCGCCTCCCGCCCGCCTCCTGCCCTTTCCCCGAGTGGCCCGTCCTCTCTTTCATCGCCGGCTCCCGCTGCGACCGACTCGCACTACTCCTGCTGGTGATTTAGCAGTCGGCCAGTTAGCGGCAGTGGGCTCGGGCCAGACTGTGTGAAGCCGTCAAGAGTGTGGGAATGTCATCTCTGTGATCCCTTTTCCCTCGCACTGCGCTGCGCCTGGGATCATGCCCGCTGCCTGCTGGGAAAATACCTCCTCCCTCACCACGGGAGTGAGATTATGCTCTCAGTCCGCCGCCACCCCTCTCCCCACGCTGCCCCCGCACCACAACCCGTCTTTTTTGGCCTCTGCGTACGTGGAAATATACATGAAGGACATTAATAAACAACTTAGCCGTACACCGACGCTGAACGACGCCGCTATTCAATAAGAAATAAAAAGCGAGGTCGGGGTCAACCACATTGCAATTTAAATGGATTTGCGAGCTGAAAGTCCACCTTGCCCGACAACGCTGACCCTCGCGGCACCAAACTGACTGGAAAGCGCAAAGAGAGGCGATGATGCAGAGGTCTCGTCACGGAAGTTCAATGCGGTTCCGTTCCTTTTTTCTGCAACAAGCGAGGCTGCATGCAAAGAGAGGCGGCGGGTGGATGAACTCTGGTGTCGCACACGGGACGCGACGAGGATGAGAAGATGCAAGCGGCCCATAAGAAAATGTGAATGCGGCGGGGGAAATTTGGCGCAGGATGAGGAGACGCGGCGGCGGGGGTCGCGAGAGACCAGAGCGAACGGAAGAGCGCGGATGAGCTGAAAGCCACGAAAAAAGCCCCAAAAAACAAGATCAACAATCAATCCTGAGACCTTATCGCTCAGTCTCTGCCCATTACACAGCCGGCAAAACACGCCCACAGGAACCACTGAGCAAATGCACGCATGCATGCACTATATAAGGCCGTCAGGCAGTTTATCCTTCCGCAGAATAAGCAAACACATCCCGGAATATATGCATGCAACGCACACAAATGCGGTGCAGCCGCAGCAGTGTTTAACCAGAGAGGTAATTGACTTTGATGCCTGGTACACAGGAGTGAAAAATGAGGTTAAATTGACTGTAGGCTGCAGGCTCTGGAAGAAAAGTCAATGAAGAATTAAACTGTGTGACGGTCAGGCTGTTGGGAGTTTGCAAATGTATGTGTGTGTGTGTGTGTATGTGCTCGCGTGTGTTTTCGCTGGAAATCTATGTGCGCACAGGCCCGCGGGGAAAAAAAAGAACTTCAGCGGGGATTTGTAAACGCAGAAAGGAAGGAAAAAAATCGATTTGTCCTTGTGTTTCTTTAGGTATTCAAAGCTGAACGACCCTGCAGACTGGTTGTCCATCAACCGGACCAACGGACAGATAGTCACCACGGCCATCCTCGACCGGGAGTCTGCCTACGTGAAGAATAATATATACGAGGCCACTTTCATCGCAACGGACACTGGTAAGAGCAGGTTTGCAAGGCGCCTCTCTAATTATTGAGAACTGTTTGGTTCGTGATGAGGCTACTGACTTCGCCTTTGTCATTTCTAATGAGTCTCGCTGTAGCGTTCATGCGCAGTCCTGCAACATTAAAGTGAAACCATAAATACTGCAGTACACCTGCTGCTATTCCAAAACAAAAAAAAAAGCCTTTGAGTCAGGGGGAATCTGAGGAAGCTGCAACAGAACTTCATGATACTTTTACCAAAAAATGGACACTGTTGTAGATCAAGCGTCATGTGTGATTCTTGATTACTGATAGTTTGGGCACATATTTTTCTGTGTTTGAAGTTGCTATTCAGAATTCTTACTATCTTAACAATAACCAAATTTTTTTTTGTTTGTTTTTTTTAGGCAGTGATGGTCATTTGAAATAGCCTAATTTTTAACTTCCTTTTTCAAACAAAGTAAATAAGGATTGAAAAAATACATTAAGGTGAAAAATGTTAATTTTACTTGGTAATAAATTTGTAATGAAAACTGGTGCTATGGCTCATAAATAGCCTCTCTGGTTTACTAGAAGATGCCAGGTCTTGTGAAGAATAGCAGACACTTAAAACATGAAAACATCCCCCAGACTGACTTCAAAGCCGTGTTCTTAACAGTTTATGTACTCAAACGCAGCTGTAGAATTGGGAATTTGAGTGACTGAAATATAGTCAAAGTACCCTTGAGAAAATGCGCTCAGTGTTCACCCCTGTGCAGCTGGAGGGTTTTGGAATTGTGAGACGTTTGGAAATGGATGGAGAAAAAAAACATTTATGGCTGAAATGAGGTGAAATGCAGGTTGAGGATTGGAAAGAAAAAAAGAAAAAAACCCGTGAAAAACTGTTGCTGACTGCTTGATGAAAATGAAGACATTTGTGTGGATTTAGAGGGATATATAGACACGAAAGCTCTGCCGAGCCCAAGTGCGGTGCAGCAAAGTTTGAGTCGAGAAAATCCCGGATTCACGCAACTAGTCACACTCCTGATCCTCTTCTTATCTTCTATCCATGACTGCCTCCCCCATCCCCTGCTCACAATGTGGCACATATATTTGTTCAGCCTCAAGTTTAACCGAGCGCAAATGCAATCGCAGCAAACAAATAAGTTTCCGCCTTCTCAAGTGGAAGTGAGTGCTCCTCTTCAAGTGAAAGCGAAATGCTTTCTTCTCCTCCCAAATTGCCTTATCTGTGACGTGCAGAGCGCTGGTGTGTTTACCTTAAGTCAAGCCGCCTTTGAAACACTAGTGTTTTTTTATAGTTCCGCGCCTGTGTGGAAAATTAAATAATTTTAAACACATCTGCAAGAATTCTTTTTTTTTTTTTTCCCCCTGAGATGACTGACAACGTCAGACACCGTGACACGCAGACTGCTTTCTAATAGGAAGCAAGAGGCAGCAGGATTAGAGGTTGGCAGATTGGACTTCATTTTGTTGACTACTTCCCTTTTCCAGCTTGTCATCTCAGCACGTTATTTGTGTTTCTGATAAACATGTACGCACCCAATTCGCAGCCCCCGTGATTCCTTTCAAAAAAAAGAAAATTGGCACTGTACGGAGCAAAGAGCTAGTGGCACCCGCACTCAGCCGCGGCACTGCCTCCACCGTCTCACCGCGAGTTGCATCCGTGAACATTTGAGCCGCGGTGTTGTGGGAGTAATATCAGTCATGACCTTGCACAAGTTCTCTACGCGATCGTGAGGCATGAATAAACAGAAAGCACGGCCACCCTCGACAGCTAGCTACCAACACAGCTGTTCATTAGCTTCTTCTTCTTATCATTATTATTATTATTATTATTAATTTTTTATTGGTGATTTGCTAGTACACACTGGAGACAACATTTTATTATCCATTAACAAAATGCAGACCACATGAATGCCTGCTTTCAAAGTGTTGTCACAGCTACCATGTTAGCTAGCTAACAGATACTAACATTAGCTAGCACCAGTGAAGTCTTCATCACTCCACATTCATTAGTGAACATGGGCTGTGTTCCTGTCAGCGCTTGTTGTTAAGTTCAAAAGTATGCAAGCACTGTTATAGAGTGTTCTTTTTCGCTATTGATGGTTGTCAAATCAGAGAGAAATTTTAAACGAGCACAGAATAGAGGGCAAAAAAATAACAAAGAACGTTCAGGCAGATGAATGGAACGCCCCGAGGAGGAAAGGCTAACGGGGGACAGGTGAACCAAATCAAGGCTCCCAAAAATCACGGGCGAAGAACAATGATAGGAGGCGTAAAGAAAGACTTGTCCCCCGAGGAGAGAACCCTTAAAAATAGAACAAGATACTTGACTGAACCTCGCGCCCTGACGAACCTGACCCGTCAAACACCAGGCATTAGAAGTTGGCAGATGAAGTGATGCTGTTGGTTTGTGCGTCAGCCTGACAATTTTGTTGGCGGCGGAACGTCAGCAGACGTCGCACCGCAGAGGGAATTATGTTAAGAGGTATTATAAGCCAAGTTAGACAGTCGCCCGGCACAGTCATACTGACGCACACCTATACAGTTGTTTATTTGCCCCTTAAAAACATACAGTAGGCAGCTAGGACTTTTCATTTTTTATTTTTTTATTTATTTTTTACCGTGCCTAGCATTTCTGAGCTCAATTCAGAAAGAAGAGTTCATACAAATCCTTTTGAGGAATTTACACAAACATAATAATTTATTTAGCTGGTTAAAACCCACATAATTCGCCTATCAGCTGTGGCAAGCTGCTTCCAAATGTCCCCCGTACATGGCTGGGATTAACAAACCAGCAGACTGAGAAGGTCCCTGTGTTTGTGGGCACGCGTGCATGCGTGTGTGTGTTTGTGTGTGTGTGTCTCAACCTGCCTCTTTACACAACCTAGTGCGCAAGCTTTAATGCCAAACGTGGCCCGAATTAGCATATAACATTTAGAACCTGTGCAGTTACACTCTGAGTGTGATTTTCTTATGATGGGACTTGATTAAATCTTCAAGTGGTGACAGTCAGACACGGTCAGTGTGTTAGATTCCTTTAGATGGATCAAAGTTTTAAATAATGATTTTTTTTTTTTTTTTTTCAAATGAATGGGTTTTATGATCTGGTCACTTTAAATCCGTATCCACGATGTCTATCTTTGGGAGTGGAATATGATTATAGCGTACAGAAGCGTTTTGGTAAAATGAGAGAATCAGAGGTGCGACTTCCATTTTTCTCTAATCTGAAAAAAATAAACTCTTAACCCTACCCTCCCTTTTTTCGGAACTTTCAAACTCCATGAACTCCGTCGCCACATCCGTCAACCATCACTTCAGAACCCCCCACACCCCCCCGCACACCCACCCACTACTATCAATCATTTGAAAACTCAACGGGGGGGAATATTAATCAAAGCGACGGCGACGACGCTCCCCAACCATCGCAGCGTCTCGCTCCTCCCCGTCGGCCGACGTCCTGCTCCGTTGCGATATTTAATTGGCAGATCCGTCAGCTTTGCATAAATCTTTGGAAATTACCCCCACGCTTATCTCGTCCCAGAGGTGGCCTCTGGGATCGCCCCGATTCCGAGCAGCCGCTCAGCCAGCAGGCCGTGCAGGGGAAATGACTCGTAATTGGAGGCAGCCAAGGGTCGTCGCCCCCCGACACTCACTCAATAAACAGCCCTCAGCTTTATTCTGCTAAGTACTCTTTTTTTTTTTTTTTTTTTTTTTTTTGTCAGGGCTTCCTCTGAGCTTTTTTTTTTTTTTTCATTCTGCCTATGCACGCACGTATGTGTGTGTGTGTATGCGTGTGTTTGTTTGCACTTGCGTCAATATTGTTAAATCTTTCGGAGTTTCACGTGAGACGAAGCAGCGCGTCATAAAAGCCAATTAAACGGGACAGCCACTGTTGGCTCAGCGGATGTGTCGAGGACTCCGAGTGCAGGTTTTCTTTTGGAGACCAGGCAAGAGAGAACAGTGTGTTTTTTTAGGCAGGGGGGAAGCAGAGGTGAAAACCAAGGTAGTGGTGTTGTAGAATAAAATTCCTTCACTGGTTTGGCGAAGGCATGAGAAGGTTTGAAAATATTTGCCAGCGGCTATGTCTAGCCAGGGCGTGCATGAAATACATAGAAGACCTGTAGGAAATTGTCTCAGGGCAGTTTCATCCATCCATCCAACCGTCCATCAGGACATCTAATTATTATAAAGCTTGTGTTTCTACAGTATTGCCTGTGCAATGTTTTAGTCCGAATACGCCCACAATTGATAGAATTGCTACATCGTAGAAAAAAAAAATGTAAAGAAGAAAATTTTAGAAAATAATTGTTTCAAATCAAATTATAACTCCACGATGAAATATGAACAATGAATACTTTATCTAACATGCAAATACGTTCATAAAAACATGCCGAACGTTGGCTCTGAATCTAAAAAGACTGAAAACCACCTCGAGCGGTCGCGCAAACGTTTGTCAGCAGACCTTTCTGATTGTGCTGCTTCCATAAAAATTCTGTAAAAAAAATCAATGGAAAGGCCCTAATTGAAAAGCTGCGCTAATCGTTCCGTAAAAAGGGGCCTCAGCGAACAACCGACCGCTAACATGTAGACGCACCTCGGCATAAAACACTTCGATTAACTCGTCGGCCGTTGTCCCCTCGGCCGTTCAGCAAATGAATTGATTATGCTGCCGCCAGATGTGCTCTTATATGTCGAGGAGCGTTCTCTCTCTCTCTCTCTCTCTCTCTCTCTCTCTCTCTCTCTCTCTCTCTCTCTCTCTCTCTCTCTCTCTCTCTCTCTCTCTCTCTCTCTCTCTCTCTCTCTCTCTCTCTCTCTCTCTCTCTCTCTCTCTCTCTCTCTCTCTCTCTCTCTCTCTCTCTCTCTCTCTCTCTCTTACGCTCTCTCTCACTCCTCTCCACAGACAAGGACTTGTTTGATTGTGTGATTGTTTGACAGACATCATTATTGACACCGGGCCTGCTTGCGGCCGGGCGTGTTGTGACTGCATCAGCTGCGATGGGTTCGATTTGACTGTGAAGCTAAAATGGGTGGTAGTGGTGGAGGTGTGTGTGTGTGTTTGTGTTGGGGGGGGGGGCACCCACCCGCATCGCTCCTCCAACACCAGTGCGGTGAATAAAGCACCTTCGCTGGGAGGAGTCAAGTTGCTTCTTGGGGGTTTTTCTTCTCTTTCGTGATTTGCCTCCCCTCCCTCGCCGCCCGTCCCTCCTCTCCCTCGGCCGACTCGTCGCTGCCTTTCTTCCCCATCTTGATGCTATTTTCTCTCCCAACCTCACCCCCAACCCCCACACCACCCCCTCCCCTTCCCTTCCTCCTCTGCTCCCAGGCTCTCCGCCCGCCACCGGCACCGGCACGCTGCAGATCTACCTGATAGATATTAATGACAACTCCCCGGCTCTCGTACCCAAGGAGTCCCAGATCTGCGAGCGGATGAGCAGGAACGTCAACGGCATCAACATCACGGCTGCCGACGAGGACACGGACCCCAACGCCGGGCCCTTTGTCTTCGAGCTGCCCAGCGTTCCCAGCAGCATCCGACGCAACTGGACCATTTCTCGCATCAACGGTGAGGCCGCGTCCGAGTGGACCAGCGTCAGTGCTTTCCAACAGCTGAGCCACCGAGCAGATTATTTGACCTATTCACCCAGTTTGTATTGACATGATATATACACACATGTTGTTCTGAGAAACTTTATTGACAAAACTATTGGGAATATTGCCAGTGGAACACACATAAGTTATTTTTTTTCATTTCGCCTAGTTATTAAATTTTTCAGTAGTCCAAAACTTTTAAACAAATGTTTTACAAATGTCACAGACCCACAAAAACTAAAAAAAAGTATATTGTATCTGAACATTATCAGGAATGTAGGCACAATGAGCAGTCTACGACTGGACGCAGTAGCATTTTCACATCTTCCTGGTTCTACAGTTTTGGGGAATAATTGTGTGAAGAACAGCACAACACGAACAGCACACTTAGCTTGTCACTGTGTAACAAAGGGTTTCAGAATATCTCATTTTACCTTGCGCCAATTGAGGTCAACTCGTGATTATACAAGTGTACGAATCGAAAAAGTATAAATGATGCATCGTGATCTTCTGCTCCCAATCGAAAATGAATGGGAACCACCTGCTTGACATCCGACACCGGATTAATTGTGCATGCGTGTGCCATGACAAATCCATGTGCTGCACCTGGGTTGTAGCAGCTTCCGGTGCTGCTTCACGAGGTGTCGTCTCTGTTTAGGACCCCTCAAAGTGATTGTGAAACTATCAGATCAGTGTTGACTTCAGAGTTGCTTAATTTATTGCCAACTTTAGCCACTTGCTGCCGTGCGATTGGCCGATTAGCTCTTTTGCGCTAACTCCACGTCTCACCACTCGTCCAATGCAGGCAATTACGGCCGCCTGGGGCTGCGCTACCAGGTGTACCTGGAGCCGGGCGTGTACGAGGTGCCCGTCATCGTGATGGATTCGGGCAACCCGCCTCTGTCCAACAAGTCGGTCATCAAGGTGAAGGTGTGTCCCTGCGACGAGAACGGCGACTGCACGACGCTGGGGGCGGTGGCGGCCGCCGGCCTGGGCACAGGAGCCATCATCCTCATCCTCATCTGCATCATCATACTGCTCAGTAGGTGTCCGCCGCTGCCAGACACACACCCAAGCGTGCCTATGCATGAATAAAGGAAAAAAAGTTGAAGTTGAGGGTGTGTGTGTGTGTGTGTGTGTGTGTTCGGCTTTGATTTGACTGCCTGTCAGGAAACTGAAGCTCAGGGCACCAAACGTTAAACATTTACAAGGCTGTAATGTGAGAACATGAGGAAAAGTTTGTATAATGTATCATCACCTCCACGTCTGGAAACCTCCGCAGCGCCGCCCGACAAGTTTTCCGTCTCCTGCTCGTCTTCTCCCGCCCTGGTAGGGTAAATATCTGCCGCTGTCTGTCTTGCCGGGTGATTTTCCTGCCGGTGGCTGACTTTGTTGCTGCGGGTTGCACTGTTCACACCGACAGCTTCTATAGACGTATTCACTTTGAGCCGTGCCGCGTCTCCCAGCGTAGCCGGAAAACACTGAATTGTGAATCGTGAACGACGCTTTCTTTTTGTTAGCGCGAGCACAAAAAAAAGAAAGAAAAAAGGGAAAAAAAAGCTTCCTTCAGCCCGTCGACCGGGTAACTAAGGGCTCAAAGTTTCAGTCTTGCCTGATTAAGAAAGTTCGGCATATGACAACGTCCCTGATCTCATTGGTATCAGAGCCAGAACCTCGAATAAAACCTTATTCGTTTAACTTTCACCTCTTTATCCTTCAGGTGTGCAAAAAAGTTTCTTCTTCTCTTTGTGAGTTATTTCTCGCCCCGCCAAAGCGAGGTCACCTTATTTATTGTTCGGCTCGCATTCAACGGAGCCGGAACAGAGGAGTTTTCCAAAACTTTCTCTCTCAACGAAGCCAGAGGATACACAGAGAAGGAACATAAAAGGCTGAAGAAATCTACCCAGCTGACTTTTTGTCGCAGTTTCACAGACGTCGCTGTCCCCAGAGTGAGACAGACCAAAAAAAAAAATGAAACTGAAGGTCTTCTGACCTTTTTTGGAAGTTTCTGGTCTCTTACAGAGTTACAGAAAAGTTTTTACCGATCCAGCAAAAGTATCTTGGAGTTCATCGTACCATATACCACAATGGACGGGTTCAGAATTTCAACTAAACGCTGTATAGCTCTCGGTCATTATCTGAATTTTGTCGCGGAATCACCTTGAAGCACATTTAATCCGCCTCTATCAGAAGAGTCTTTTGGGTTGAGGATGAAAAATAAAGACTTGAAAATGAGTTAAGCAGTCGAAGTGAAATACAGAAAGGCCTGGTCTTGGTGTTGGTGCAGTGCTATTTCCTCTCTTGCAGTGAAATGGTGCAACCTTAAGTGAGCTGTTTAAAATGTGTAGATGATACTAAGCTAAACCCCAAGCTTGCTTGTAAGGAGTCTGTAAACAGAGGGCAAATAAGCAGCTTTCAGGTTGTTGGTTAGCTAATTAATTAATCTAATTAAAAGTAATTGAGAGAATTCCAAGTGAGCGGAATTCTGTGAACACACTGAAAGTTGCCTGTTTTAAAGAGCCTAAAATATAAACCATGAATCTTTATGTTAATCTTCTGTTGCCTTTATGGTTTATCGCATACAGCCAAGTGTGATTATAATACATAGCTTTGTTTTAGAAATATTGACATTTTTTAGCAAATTTGCCATCCCATAATGTATTCAGCACATCCTGACTGATTTCCAATGCACTGGTGATGTTTTTAGAGCATTCTAGTACATTATTTCATAATGGAGTTCAATGCAAAAACGAGTCAGTGTTCCCTAATTTTTGAGCGGCAGTGTACATAATGAGTTCACTTTCCATAATTTGTTATTTTAAAGCTACCACACTGGATTCTGGGATGACAAGCAACGCTGTGAAAATTGACGTACTAGCAGCACGGGACCTTTAAAATTAGAGTGATACTATTGTCAGCTTGCCAGCAGGCCGCCTTTGGCGCGCAGCTTAATGCGGCAGCAGACCTCGGGCTGCTGCTGTGTGTTTTTCATGCTAATATCGCACCTCAAACGACGCTGCTTCTGTTGTTCTCACGTGCGCCTCTGCAGGCATGGTGCTGCTGTTTGTGGTGTGGATCAAGCGCAGGGAGAAGGAGAGGCAGACCAAGCAGCTGCTCATCGACCCCGAGGACGACGTCAGGGACAACATCCTCAAGTACGACGAGGAGGGCGGAGGAGAGGAGGACCAGGTGAGGTCCGGGGGGGACGCTGCGCACCCGTTCACCCGTGCTTCCCGCGCGCGTGCCCTCACGACCTTTTCCCGATCCCTGTGGCCGTGTAGGACTACGACCTGAGCCAGCTGCAGCAGCCCGACTCCTTGGAGCACATCATCAGCAAGCCACCTGGTGTCCGCAGAGTGGACGAGCGCCCCATCATCCCCGAGTCCCAGTACCCCATCAGACCTGTGGTGCCTCACCCGGGGGACATCGGGGACTTCATCCACGAGGTGAATTTACATAAAGCAGCACCACCAGCGCGCACCGGTCTCGCATGCACTACACTAGGGTGCAAGCTTTTCCACTAGCCTCCCCCCGAACAGCATTAGCTTCTAGCTGGAGGCCCCCTTTGAAAACTAACACTACAAAATATGTAAAGAAACTTCAATTTTTAGAAGTTTTTCCTTCTTTTTTTGCTATTCAGTAATTGTTAGGTTTTTTGAGAATAAGAATGCTGCCAACTTACATGTCGATAACCATGGCCATTTTGCTGTATGGTGTTCTTAGTGTACACTGCCTTATATTTCCTTTTTTTTTCGTTTTTTTTTGCAAATGTATTTTCTAAAGCCGAGCTGTTTGATTTCTTCTTCAGTCTTTTTGTCACAAATTCGTCTACCTACCTAGCTTAGGTAGTGAGAGGAGCAAATCACCTTGATGAATGGCGCAAACCAGCACGTCACACACACGGCATGAACTACAGATCATATTTAATAATAATGATTTAACAATAATTAGATTATGTTTGATAATGATAATTAAAAGATAATTTCAGTCCTTATTTCTATGATTATTTATTTACAATATATCACATTTTTTTCTGATCTTTCCAATACTTTGTGGCCTCCCTAGCGCCCCCGGTGGCTATCCTGGGGACCACCCACTTTTAAAATCACTGTGGAACCGTCTGTCTCCAAGAGGCTTTATTTCTTCTTCTTCTGCTTCTTCTTGTTTTTTTCCCCTCCAATCCCTCCCAGCGGAGAGCCGTCCTCTCGCTGACGCCTCTCGCTGATTTGACAATTAATGCGATTATTCGCGTCTGCGTGACGCTCAGCCATCTCAACCTCAGCGCGCTGACGGGGAAGCGGCGTCCGGTTCTGTTTGTCTCTCGCCGCGCGAGCTGTATGTACACACGCGCCCACTCACGCACAATCTCACACATACGCGCACACACACACACACACACACACACTCAGGCAGGCAGAGCGGCGGGACAGTGATGCGAGAAAATGCTGATTGACAGACTCGTGACAACACGTTCACACTCGAGAGGTGTTGGCAGCTGTTCAGCTTTGATCCGTCCGCCCTTCCGTCTCTCCCTCCTTCCCCACCCCCCACCTCCCCACCCCCTCCTCCTCTCACACTCTTCCGCTCCCCCCCTTCCTTGCGCACCTGAGCTCGCTGCAGCAGGCCTGGTAGAACACGGCGCACACGTCGATGTTTTCTGTGATTCTGCCTGTAATAACTAAACTGAGTCAATCTCACCTGCAGCTTCTAGCTGGTGAGGTGTCGTTCGCTCACAGTAGGCAGGGACGTCTTCATTGTCAGCGGGCGATCGCAATGTGATCGACTAGCTGCATTTCCATGACAGTTTTTTCGCAAAATAAAAGCAATTTTTCCTAAAATTTCGACAAAGTACAATTTGTAGATTTGCAGGTGCTTCCATCGAATGGTGTGAAGTGCATAAGCCGTAATTCTCGTAGAATCTCGTCCCGCGAGACCCCACTTTGAGGAGGATGGAGTTACAAAACATTTTGCAATAAATCTACATTTCTATGTCGTCCGATGTCAAGAATGGTTGTTATAATTTTTCTCTTTGATTACTTGTAAAAAATATTCCGTCTCCCCCTCCGTCCAAACGTTATGCTCGATTTTCACTTGAAGTGAACTGGACACGTGACCCGGTTAACATGACATTGGATGGTACTAATTCTGAGGAACTAGTCCTTTAAAGGAGCCATATGCAATATTCAACCTAATAGACAAGTGCAATAAACAAATGTTTATTCTAGTGCGAGCAGCGAGTGCCGACGTCGACAAAGGATAGTCATGTCTCACATCTTCCTGTCTAACTGTCCAACTACACGGACATCTTACTGCGCGGAGCTCTTGTTCCCCATCTTTGATGCTCATGATAACATAGCCTAGAAGAAATGTCAGCCTAATTTGGAATGAACAGGCAAATTAGAGAGAGTTCATCCTCTCATTAGCAGTACTCTGCTCTAAGTTCATCACTCGATATTGTCCAACATCAGAGGCCGCACAGAGAGCCAGTTTCTTGGGTAGAACGTGCAAAACCAACAGCACATTGCATTGAAAAAGCCCCCCACCTCCCCACAGTAAAAGCTCCAATCCTGGGAGAGAACTTCTAAATCTCTTCAGATCCAATGCAGTCAGCTGGCTGCAGAAAACAGAACAATTATTGGGTTTGAGGGAGAAAAAAATACACACAATTCACAGCGTCCAATATTGACAAGGGGTAAATTCAGCCCGCGTGAAGTGCAGCCCCCCTTTTGGGTGTTGTTAACGATGTAGCTGCGTGTGTGTGACTCAATTATGAATGTGATGAATGCTCGGAGTGAATCTCCGCGACTCCGTGTTCGTCAGACTTAATGAGAGGAATCCTCTCCTTCGTCCCCGCTCTCTGGCCGCTTATGAAAGTGGTCCTCTGCAGGTTTTTGCAGTCGTAAGAAATTACACGACACGCAGAGGGAGCGTGACCGTGAAGGTCATTAAATATAACCAGAAAGTGCTGGCTAAGGAAAGAATACGATAATATAAAGGATGAGCTCTCGGCTGCTGCTCTCTAACCGTCCAATTTAATTTTCTGTATTTAGTGAGACTAACCCGCGGCACTGAAATCTTCATTTTTTTTGCTGTCGGTTGATTTTATACTCACGTCCTTATTAGATATCAGTCAAACTAACTCATCCAACTTTATTGTTACTGCATGATCTTTACTGCTGAATAACATCTATTTAACAGTGAGTTACTGACATCTTTTTACACTTTTGCCCTACTATGAACACTCGCCGTCGACCACATTGTGCTCTCAAAAGTAGCAGAATAAGTCCTCCCCCATGCAAATATCAGCTTTTAAAATCGTACATTTGTTGAACATTGAACCACCCAGTAGCAGACAGCACTTGAAGTAAAAATAGAGCTTTGAACACAATGATAACTTGTCGCAAAAGGCTGATATTTAAATCCCCGGAGAAACTTCATAATCTTTACATCAACACCTTGAAGCAGCCCATTCTTTGCAATGAAAGCCTTTTCTCTTCCGCCTTCAAGAGCACTAGGAATGAGCTCTTTGGTGACGTTGCTTTTGTCAGTGATGCCGCGAGGGTTTTGTTCTCCGCGTCGCTTTGTGGGAGATTTCAAGCGGAGGGAACTGGTTTCAAGTCAGACACAGCAAACGGCAGATTTACATCACGGCAGCAAGGTGGCGTAGTCAAAGAAATTCCACAAAATGACATTTTCTTGTGAATGTGTGCGTGAGTATTTGTGGTGCCGGAACATAACAATGCACTTGTAGTGAGGTGGAGTATATTTTAAAATATGCATACATACTTCAGTTTCCAGGGAACTCTTAAACGTGGCCAGAGACGGCAAGCTATGGTAGTAGTAATAATACTTTTCATCTTTTGATTCTTTTGGAATTTAGCAAGTAAACATAATTGATTTTACTTTGGTCATTCATTTGGAAATAAATACCTCCAATGTCTTAACGTTGCATTCGTGAAAGCACCACTCAAAGTCGTCCAGGCTGATCCCCGGCGCTCTAGAAGTCCATCCGCCGGGCTTATCCCTCGATGCAGACGTACGTCGCTGTAAGACAAACAGATGAAGTGAGGTACGCGGCCCCGGCTGTGCGAGGAGAGAGGAGAGAAACCAAGAAAGACGGCTGCTCAGCGAGGAGAACAAACAAGTTGTGATGTGGGAGAAGCAGGCAGAGAAATAGGCAGCAGCACAATCGTCTTCCATGGCCCTCGTTTGAGAGAAACATCTTCTGATGTTGGCTCCCAGAATTGTTCCTGGCTATTGGTCTGACGTCAGGGTTTATCGTTTCCAGTATGTTTATCTATATTAAAGTAAGAATTGTTCAAGTTATTGATGCTTTGACTATGAGAAAAAATGAAATCAGTGATCCTGCCTTTACCAAAGAATTTGTATCTGTGAACACTGTTTGCCTGTGTATACATATAATAGAATAGAATAGAATATAACAGAATAAAATAGAATACAATGTCTATATTAATCCCACATTTGGGAAATTGCCGTAATTACAGGGAAATATAGTTAAAAGAGAAGGAAAATTATCTTAATTAAAAGTTAATAAAGAATTAAAGAAATAAAATAAAATATTGTACATATTTTATGTAAACACTATGCAATATAAATCTTCCAAGAAACTGTCTGACAGAAAACCTTCAGTGCTAAGGTTCCATTATAACTCAAAACTCATATTTTCCAAATTCATGGACCTCCGTGTCACATCCCTGTGTTGCGGATTTCAGATCGCGAGGACGGAGGAACCTGGACGACTCCACATTTGCAATCCAACGCCGACCCTTTTCTTTGCATCGTCATCGCGCACGCGTGTTGCTTTCGCATGCCTGGCTGTCGGACATCACCGGCGTCTCTCATCTCCTCACTTGCAAACGAACCGTGACCGATTGGACCCTCTGCCAACTGTCTCTCCTGCGCCCTCTGTTTTAGGGTCTCCGAGCGGCTGACAACGACCCCACGGCCCCTCCGTACGACTCCCTGCTGGTGTTCGACTACGAGGGCAGCGGCTCCACGGCCGGCTCTGTCAGCTCCCTCAACTCGTCCAGCACGGGGGACCAGGACTATGACTACCTCAACGACTGGGGGCCTCGCTTCAAGAAGCTCGCCGACATGTACGGAGGAGGCGATGAAGATTAAAAGCCACCTCGTCGCGCCCGTATTTAGAAGAAAAACAACCACACACACACACACCCACACACACCTACACACAAAAACATACATACCTACACACACACACAGACACACACACTTGTCCTGTCAGCGGGTCTGCCAAGCTCCGCCCCTTCCCTTTTTAACACACGGGGCTGCTACGACCTCATTGAACACGGCGTTAACAACAGCATGTTGACACGGACCGACCGACCAATCAGATTAGCCCCCACGGAAGACCGCCGTTGTGAGTCCGTCCTCGGGTTTCTCTCGTCAGCCGTCTCCCGCTCCAAGGCCTGTCAAAGACTGCAAAGCAGGCGCTCCGAACTGCGCCGTTTGTACTTTTAAACTCTTGTGGTTTCTGTTCAGCTCCGCACTTAACGTCTTTCCTTCATTTTATAGATTTTTTTTCTGTTTTGAAGGAGTCAGATTTTGGTTCCCCCCCTTCAGTTACTGTCGCTCTTTTGTCCCCCACTTTTCCACCGATCCAAGCCGTTCCCTGTTCCTGAGGGTTTTTCCGTTTTTCCCTCTCTGCTGGCCCCCCTCCCTCCCCCCCCACCGCCCAACCCACCACCATCACCACCACCTCCCACCTCCCCGCTTCTCTCTGCGGAAGCGTAAAGGTTGAGCGGTTTGCTTTGTCTGAGGGGAACAAAAGCAGGGGGGCGGAGGGGTCGGGGGAGGGGGGAGGAAAAAGAGCCACAGATATGAAAGCCCTTCTTGCACGGAGGGCCCCCCGGTTTCTTCTTTCTTGAACTTGAATCACTTAGAACAGAAGCACTGCTGTTTAAAAAGTGCCTTCAGTGGTGCGTATTTTAGCCGACTCCCGCTTACTCAGGATTGGTTGCCGTTTATCCCGGGCGCACGTGCCCCCCCCACTCAAATCCCTCCCGTTCCCGACCCTTTAACTCCGACCTTCCATGCATCATTTTTTTTCCCGTCCATGTCCTGCAGAGATGCGATAGCTGCAGGAGGTTCCAGTGCCAATTTCGGAGCGCTGACTGTCTCGGCAGGGCGCTGGTCGGAGACGTGTGCTGTACATAAGTCTACAGTGTCTCTCTGAAGGTTTTTTTTGTTTTTGTTTTTGTTTTTGTGCGCTTCCCCTAGATCACAGCCTCCTTCGACGTGATTGGTGAAATCACAGAAACACCTCCTGGATTGTCTTAGAGGACTGCTGTGTGTATTTTTTTTTGTTGTTGTTGTTCAGTAGCAGCTGTGTTTGTTTTGAGGTTGTGTAATGTGTGTGAAGTATTGAAGAAGGCTGTTCTACGGAGCTTTTAAGGTCACTTTTGAGAAGGTATCAACTGTGCAGCCAGCGGAAACGGACGTGGCACTAGTCGCGTGGTGAACCTAACAAAGAGAATTCTATCATCTGCGTACACATGAAGTGAACGTAGGATTACCGTGAAAGCTCCCATAGCGTTACATGCAGAGTTTTGATTCCCTGCTCTAAGTCATGTTCTCACTTTTGTCAATTTTGTCTCCCCCTTTTTGCTGATTCTCTGTTGTGTCTCAGAAACTTTTAATATACAAACTTCTGTGCCAGTCCCTGTCACAGAAACTGAGCTTCAGCCAGGGATTTAGCGTCCTCGCAATCTGTCTCTCTTCAGGCAGCATTTCATTCATCTGAAATTTCCTCCTGAATTTTTTTTTCCCCTTTTGGCTGCGAGTCCAAGAGGTTTTGAAAACAAATCGGAGGAAGGGAAAGTCTGCTATGAAAGTTCTGCACTTTATCAAAGCGAAGCGAGTCGAACCGCAGCTTCAGCCATGGCCTCCCTTTGAAAGAGAGACGTTTTAAGAGGACCTTAAATATGTGGAGACAGAGCCGCCCATGGGCTTTTGTTATCATGTTTCAGCTCATGTGTGATGAAGAAAATGTGTTGCTTTAGTTTTTGTAATAAATGTTTTAAATATGCAAAACGTCTCATGGCGAGACCAGAGAGATGTTGGTAAGTGATATCCTCACTTGTAGTCAAACTTCATGTGGACGCACCACATTTTCTCTAATTGTGGAAATGATGAGTGCTCATGGGAAATTACGGCAAAGACGTCCTACAGATGTGATGAGAAAGCTCCAGCATTTCTCTGTTTTTTCTCCCGCTGGTCCTCACCTGCTCTGGGCTGATAAAAAGTTTAGTTCTCACCATGTTGAACTCGACATCAGAGAGGTGAATCTGGGAAAAAGATATAAATGGAAAGTTTCATTTTTCTTGTACGATAACTAAAAGTGAAAACCTGATTTGGCTTTTTTTCTACATCCTTCTTCTGGTTCTAAATCCCGGATCATCAGCCCGTAGACAGCGTTTTATAATGAGAGTCAAAACTTGAACCATTTGTCAAATCACTTTCAAGCGAACTAATCAGAAAGCCTGAACCACGGCTCCATTACTAGCTACTTTTATAGAACTCTTGCCAAAGCCAGTCGTAAAGAAAAGTACGCAGGAAACAACAGCTTAGAAAAACCCTCAGTGCTGTTTTTATGACTGACTTTTGGATATTGCGTCGACCTCGCTGATGGCTTAATATCTTGCCGTGGCCTTTCTTCTTCTTCTTCTTCTTCTTCTTCTTTTCTTCTTTTTCTTCTTCTTCTCCTCCTCCTCCTCCTCCTCCTCCTCCTTCTTCTTCTTCTTCTTCTTCTTCTGTAGTTTTTCAGAGCAGCTTGGATTCCCTGCCTCTTTATGTCAAAGAACCTGATCTTTAGACTGTTTAAAAAAAAGTTTCCCAGTTGGAATTTGCAAAACGGATGTTGAAATTTAAGGATTCCAGCAATTATAGCAATTTCCTTCGTTATAAATACAAAAGGGAAGGTTAAATTCAACAAGGTTAATGGGGAAGGCATCTCACCGTACACGCATCAACTCGTGAGGTAACAACTGCTGCATTTGTTGCACTGTTGAAAACACTTTTGCATCTAGAAACAGTGGAGGACCGGCGAGAGGATAGTTGCCGTACTAGATTAAAAATCCGACACCATCATCAGACGAAGCCTTTTCCGCAGCTCACTGGAGCTCTTTTCTCTGCGACGGTTCTGAAGAAATTCTCGCCAAAAAATAAACACAGCTGTTTGTTGTTCTTTTTCGGCACAGATGTCGCGTTTTTTTCCATTCAGTAACATGTATTGTGTGTGTCTCTGTGCTCTCAGCATATCTGTCTGTTTTTTTTTTATTGTGTTGTTTTATTTTTTTGTTACCGGGCAATGTATATACATCACCACCGAAAGCCATGTGCATCTTAAGGGAATCTGTACGATTCTGTGTGAGCTTACAGCCATACCTGTGCCGCTGTTCCAGTCGACGCTTCATCATGGTGAAAACAAGGTTTCATTTCAGAAAACCAATCTGTAAAGTCTATACTAGCGCACACTCACTGATCCTCTAGGCCTTACTGTATATATGTGAGTGTTCTATAACTATAGGGGCCGTGTTGCAAGCGGCCACGCGGCTCTCGGCCTGCTTCATCACTGAAGGCCGGACGATGTTGGCAGAATAAAGACGTGTCATGAAATGTGCTGACGCTCTCTTATCATACATTCGCCAGGCCCGATATAGCGGAGGGCTCCCTACGTGTACACACACAGACACAGACACACACACACACACACACACACATACATTTCACACAGACTTTTGTAACTGTGTCATGCAAACACATCTGACACGGTGCCAGGATAATGAATGTTATCAATGACTTGTGACACCAGAGGGCAAATCGCGAGCTGGAACGCTTTGAGCGCCACCTATGCGGGGATATTTTAAGAAAAGGTAGTTTGCGCTGTCGAGTCGGCACACGATATTGGAACCGGAGCGGGACGGCACCTACACAAACGGCTCCTCCGCCTCTCCGACTGGTGTTGCTTTAAGGATACCAGGGACACTGCCTGAACATGGACGCACACATGACGGGAGGCTCCAGCGGAGGCCGATGTTTTGGTTGTTTCTTTGGTTTTTCAGTCCCGCTTTCTGCTCTTTTTCGAAAAAGGTCCCACGGTGGCGTGTCACATGAGTTTGTTTCAACAAAAAAAAAGAAGAAACCTTGCTCAAGTCCAAGTGTACATAATGTAGTATTTGCTTGAAGCTAAACAGACCGAGTTAGGCAAACTGTACCTGTACAATTGGAGCTTTTTTTGCATGTCTTTTTTATAACAGACAGATGAGTTCTATTACAGTAACCATTCAGCATTTGAAAAACGTGTCGCAGCCCGCATGACCGTGGTTGCAGGCCAGAAAGGGATTCTGGTGTACCATACTCGCATAGTCTCAAGCGAAAGGCCGAGAGAGAGAGAGAGAGAGAGAAACAGAGAGAGGGGAAAAAATAAACTAAAAAAAGCTGAAAAAAAAGTATTGCACAGTTATTGAGTCAAGAGACTTTTTTTGTAAATTGTCAACAGCACAAGTATTTTTTATTGTTGTTTGTACCATTTTGTAAGAAAATGATGGAAAATGAAAACCAAAAAAAACCAAAACAAAACGGGAAAGAGTCTGTTGTTTCGAGCGTGTGTTTATAGTGCCACTGCAATCTTGGTTCCAGATACCGTACAGTAAATGCGCAGCCTTGCAGATCAACCTTGTAATATAGACGCTGAGCTGGAGACTCCCTGTCAGCATAATGTGTTATAAATAAAATTTCCCCTCCTTATAAGAACACCGCCTCCTGTGTGTTTCCTTCTCCCTGCCAACTGTGCATTTCCTCACGCTTACATTGTCTTTTACTTGCTTGTGTGCTTGTTTCGACCAGAAATGCTGTAAGTCGTTCAGGACCGTTGAAGGATGGGGAAATTTCTGGTAAGTTTTTTTCAGTGTATACCGGTTTGACTCCTCTTTGTCCTGTAAAATGACTAATTACTACAGTAGTTATGTAGTTACATGTGAAGAGAGAGTGTTGCTGAATAGAAGGCCTCTAATACAGCAGATTTAATGAAATCAACATATGTAAAATATGCACTTACTGACCACTTTATCTGGCATGCTATTATAAAGGCACACTATTATGGCCATTTTCAGATTCAATAAATACATTGTACACATGTAACCTTCAACCAATCAAATAACAGCATCTCATAGTATTTAGGGATGTAAAGTGTAGACAAGAAAGACCAGACTAGCGCCAGACTTGCTGCTCTGTTAAACTGCCGATCCACTGGGAATTTCACTCATATCACTGAAGGGTTTACAGAGAATGATCCAAAAAAGAGAAAACCATCTGATGAGCCGCACAGGATGGGGAGCAGTCTGCAGAAGACAGTCTCTTGTGACACCTTGGAGCAGACGGACATCATCACCAGAAGAAACACTTCAGACTGTCTCACCAAAATTTAAAGAAGGCGTTGACCTTCGATGTCTTATGAGTCATAGACGTTTTAAGAGGGAAGAACAGAATTTGATGTAAACAAGTTGAAAGCTTGGATCTATCCAGCATTGTATCACCAGGTGAGGCTCGTGCTGCTCCTGCTGCTGCTGCTGCTGCTGTTGCTGCTGCTGTTGCTGTTGTTGGCGGAGTAGTCCCAGTCAGTTCTCTGTGAGATTCCTTGGGATGCGGTGAAATGGGTGACTGACATCACAATTTTCTTTTGTTTATTTCTTTAATCTTTTGATCACAGTCACTCTCCTTGCAGCTTGCACACTGGCACGCGCCTCATCACCACGGAGGCCAATGAATGCGGATGCATCTCACTGTACAACCTTATTTCTCTCTCCTCTCTCTCTTCCAGAACGTGAAACACTCCCATCGTGTTGGATCCTGAGATTCGACAATTAAGACGTGACGTTTGTGCCACCATTTTTTTTTTTTTTTTTTTTTTTTTTTACGGGAGCTTTTTTTGTTTGGAATGAGTTTTACTGCGAGCCAACAACAAACATAAGCTGAAATGATCAACACAATTAAGGCCTCTAGTTTGTCAACTGTGCCTGACAGCGCAGTCTTCCAAGGTAAGATAATGAAGTCTCTCCCTGCCAAGGCAGATGAGCCAGGTATGAACAACACAAAAAAGAGCATCTCAACTTCTTCCATTTTTTTTCCCCCTCACGATCGTTTGCTCCTGTTACTCGAAACGTCTGTCTTCATCTCACTGTGTTTTGGTGTTTTTCATCGACGGGAAAAAAAAAACATCTTGAACAGATGTTGCTGTTACAGGAGCCACTGTTTAAACACTGCAACGACGTGGATTTGTTTCATTCTTCTTGTACTGATTCCCCTTGTGTGTTTCTCTTTTTTTTCACCCCACACTCTCTGAAGCTGAATTACAACTGCACTAGGATAAAAGCATGTTTGATCTGGTCAGCTAAGAATACAACAAATTAAATTGTTGAAAAAAAAGTCATGAATTTGTTTCATGTGTCACACTTCAAATCAGTATATACGTTTCCATTAGCCCTAGAATTGCGCAAAACCTAAATATCACAATAAATAACTGGTATTGGAAACACCTAAACCTCAAAAGACTTCTTAAATATGGCAAAAATGTTTTGCCGCTCTCATGAGGTGGTTTTTCAGACGTATAGATATCGAGGTATTGCAAAAGTGTCATAGGAACACTTTTTTCGCCTTTACATGTCACCAAACATGATGTACGGGGTCACGTGGCCAGTTCACTTCAAGTGAAAACGGCGCGTTATGTTTGGACGGAGGCAGCGACGGAACATTTTTTACAAGTAATCAAAGCGAAAAATATATCAACTATTCTTGACAGCAAACAACATCGAAATGCTGATTTATCGCAAAATGTTTTGTACCTCCATCCTCGTCAAAGTGGCGTCTCGCTGGACGAGATTTTACGAGAATTACAGCTTATGCGCTTCACGCCATTCAATGGAAACACCTGCAAATCTCAATTATGCTTTGTTGAAATGTTAGAAATATTGCTTTTATTTTGTGAAAAAATGTAATGGAAACGCAAATAGAGACTTTTTTTTTTATTCTGATACAGTTAAATATGATCAAGTCAATATTCTGCAGCGAAAAGGGAAAAAAGAAACCGTCTATAAGGTTCCGTGTTCAAAGTCTTAAAACGAGAAACAATCTGTCATGGCAGTCGGTGGAGCACGCGGGGCAGAATTAGATGACCCTCCCTCGTTCTGTTTTTGCACAGCGGGTCTATGAACCAGCAGCTGACTGCGTCTGGCCCTCATTGATTGACCTGTCAGAGTGCGCCGATGTGCACACGGACAGAATGAGCCCCGCTGCTGCACGCGGGTAAACAAATGTCTGCTCCGGCCCCCAGGAAAACTGAGGGTGAAGCCGGAGCCGCTCCTGTTCTCCCAGCAGTCGCCCCCCTCGACTGACAGGATAGGTCAGGATGGATTAATTCACAAAACAGCCACATGATTATTAGAGCTGCACCATGCTGGATTTTGACCCTGCATGGATTTAAGGGGGTTTCCAGATGATGTGGCTCCTTGCTTCTCTGAGCGCCCTGCCGGGACGTGCACAGTCTGCGGGTGTTCGTTCACTTTGAGATACTCAACATTAAACTGCCGTTTTGTGTGAAAAGTGGATGATGAGTGGTCTTTGAGACTTTTCAGTTGGAAGTTAATGGAGAATTCTGCATTTAAGAATGAAAGAAAAGTGCTCTCACCTCTGAGACCTTTAGTTGAATAAAATCACAGATTTAGGAGGCGTTTGGCAAATTTGAAGTAGGAAATCTAGAATTAGACACGGACGGAGCACAAAGGTCAAGTAAAATGAAGTAAAAGTCGAGCAAATGGTGTGAGACGTGGAGGAATTTGGTCGACTTTCTGACCCCATAACAGTGATTATTTTTCTTATTAGAACCACTTTTTTTTTTTTAAAGTTCACTTATTTTTCTACTAGATATGTTTGATGTTAAGCGGTTGATATGATGTGGTGCTTTTAACAAAACTACTCTGTGTTTCCTGTTAATTAGTTCCTAAATGTCGGTGTTGTGGCCCACAGTCGTACTGTTGCAGTGTTACCAGTATGATTGGTGTCTATTTTACCCCTGAATGATTTTCCATCCTTCTGCAAGTCCTGGTGAGCTCTGAACCCTTAATGTAGATCTTGCATCTTTAGTATGTTGCTTTGCCAGCTGACTGTGACTGACTGCGACTGTGACTTTTTCCATCAGTGGTTTTTGCGGTGTGGTGCGTTTGCATGTTCTTCCTGTTTCTTCCTGTCTTCTCTCCAGTCACTCTGGCTCCCTCCCATATTTCCAAGACACGTTCGTCTGCGTTCCAATTTAAGATTTTTAGATGTATGTATAAATTATATAACTGTTAGAATTTCAACAACATTAATTTATTTTTGTGTCATAAGACACCCGTAGTTAGGAACTTCTCATTAGTCAACTAGAACATGATATAGTAGAGCTTCACCAAGTCACTCCATGGAGGTTAGAAACAAAGCGGCTTAAACCTCCTCATGTAATCAGCAGCAAGAAAACAGCCCACATTATATTTATTATTATATTATAATGTGTAATAATATACCTCTGGAAATGACCAGATATGGTTTCTTGCCCAATAAAGGATTGACTTAGCGACTTGTGCGTTCTGCACCCTGCCATACCTGGGTCTGGGCGTTTGGATTTGAGTAGCAGCTGAAGCTGAACGTTGGAATCAACAACATTTACACACTAAGTACCAACTTCTCGTCTGTCAGAGGAGGCGGATTCGTCTGGAGGAGGGAGGCCTCCTCGTCAGAAACGGCCATATGCATGTGACTGATGTTCCAGATGGCTCTCATTATTATCTCAGATTAGAAAACACACTGCGGCTAAACGCCTTCCTCCCACCCACCCACCCAGCCCCGAAATGTCCTTTTCAAAAGATTGACATGCAAATGCATATTTATGCCCTCCCCTCTGGGGGGCTCTGTCGCAGTTGGACCGGTGGCCCATCCATCCGTACCGTTTCCTCATATTCTCCGTCAGTGACTTTCATTTCGTCTATGATAGCCAGAGGAGGGCCGAAGAGGATGCGGGAGGGAGGGAATGGCCCAAGTCTGATTGGATATCCATCTAATGGGTGCTTCGGCGGACTGCCGGAGTGCCTCTGGACCCAGACATGGAGCGCGGAGTAAAATAAAGATGGCAGGAGGTAGGTCTGCAAAGTGAGCCCTCTCGGGGTAATGCACTTATTCGCGACGATGCAATGTGTACCGCTGCCCCGTGTAATAAGGATAAACAAATAACCGTACCACATTGGCTTTATTGCCTTACATCACTGTAGATTTATTCACAGCAGCGGTGGCCCTATTGTATGCAGATTGCCTCCTGCCCCCACGGTGAACTCCGTGAACGTCCAATCCCCTCGGAGAGGAACTTGACCGTGAGGGAGTGGAGTTCACTCTCGAGAGGGTCCGGACACTGGGGAGGCCAGCCTGTTCACCAGTCAGTCTGAGTGTTGATTTGTCTAGAAAACACAATGGACAGCTGGAACGTGTCGTAATAACCCGGCTTGCCGGATGGAATGCATCCTTCCAGTTCTTCTGGGAAAGAGGCTGCAGAAAAATCGCTTGGTGGCAAAGACCATTTGACAAAACTTCTGGCTTTCACATTATATAAAGTGGACAAATTGCTTTTTTTTCTACTGTTGGTGCTGAGGGCACTACAACTTTCCCAGAGGCAGCTTGGGATTGAAGTGAAAACATTTTTTTCCCACTAAGTTAAGATTTAAGTGTCATTCCTTGTTTCTAGTCCTAGTTCTGATAAAAACCACCTACGCTGCAGAATCCACAACTTCTCTTCTTCTTCAAGACATTGTTGGTTGCAAAAAAAATTTTTGCACTGTCGTTGGAGACAAATTCCATTTTTGCATTTGCATTTCTTCTTCTTCCATTTCTAGCTAAATGAACACTGATTTGTTACAGCCAGAGAGGAAAAAACGTTTTGGATTGTTGGATTGGAAGTTGGCGAGATGGAAGCGCTGGACGTCTCAGCTGCGCAGCCGAGAGGTTGGCGTCTCAATATGAGACCTTTTCAGTTAGGAATAAAGGCATCTGAGGATGAGATGGGAAGTGATAGCGTTTCGCTGATCAGAGAACAGCTGCAGCTCACCGCGTGATGGTCAGTCAGGGACGGAGATAAAGGAGTGAAGCTCTGGGCCCGTCGTACCGCCTGAAATCAGATTTAGATCCCGTTCCTGCATCCAAATCATATTACTCCCCACGGCTATTTGCAGAGTAGCTATCTACGAGCCACATGCATGCACACCGTCAACACGATCCAGCCATCTGTCAGCGCGAAGCTGCAGCCGTGGTGGAGCTGCTGCCTTAGCAAACTGCTCTGACATGCTCTCCGCTGCGCGCCTGCTCAGCTTCACGGGACAGATGTTTTGCTCTGGGAAAACAGGCGATGAAAAATGGTTGCGTTGGCAAATTCAACCTTTTAAAAATGAGCGCAGGCAGCACATTTTGATATCTCTAGATCAAAATCCTCTGATGTTTCTTCTTCTTCTTCTTCTTCTTCTTCTTCTTCTTCTTCTTCTTCTTCTTCTTCTTCTTCTTCTCTCCCCCGCATTTAGAATGCTGTTATAATAATAACAACATAAAATAATAATGAAATCTTGAGAACGCTCGAGCCAGTTTGTATTCGACTAAATGCTTTCTACAAAAACAGCCAACATGTTTGATTTATGAGATCTTAGAGAAACCGAAATAGGCTTTCATAACTAATATCTAAAATTAAATGTCTGAGGATACAGAAATGGGAATTGAGGAAGAAGCACAATGGGAAATAAGAAAACCCCTGACATTAAAAAAAAAGTCCTGCTCTTATTGTTTTGCTCGATGTTAAATGGCTCACATTCAAATCCCCGTTGTACTCTCGCTGTTGCTGCAGAATCTGACGTTTTCTTCATCCTCACTGAAGACGGGCTCTCCAGAGCTTTCTATCACCCTTATGGAGGATTTTTCTAATTGGCTCTCTAACTTTGCCTGAATTATTTCATGCTTTGTGCTACCACAGAGCTCTTTAACTACACTTTACTTCTGGCACTGATTAATCTTTGCATACGTCGTGAAGGCAATTTACTAAGATTGAATTTAAAACAGTGACACAACAATTCCGGATCTCTGTTGACGGTGCAAAGCGTAGCAATACTCTGTTATGACAAGAGATGTGAATGCAGCTATAACAGTAATGATAATTCATTTCATATTTTTTTTTGCAAGCTTGTGTCTTGTTTTCATGTTACTGCAAAAACTGATTGAAATGTAATGATTCTCTGACAGAGTGTGAGTGCAGTGTAAGCTTTAGATTACATCAATGATATAGTTTATAGTGTACCTGTTAATTGCATCGCTGTATGTAGTCATCGTAGAAGAAGCTCAGCAGAATTTGGATATACGGCTCAATGACTCGGATTTCAGCTCAGGTGAGCTCTGAAAAAACACAGAAGAAAAAATACGTATGGTCTGAGTTTTCAGCAAAACTGCTCGAGATTAGTGTTGAACTAAACAGTGTTGTCATGCAGTAACCAGTTTGAATCTGGTGCATTCATATTTGACAGTTGGCCCAGTTACCTTCAAAATTTCTCTTTCTCTCGTCTTCTTTTCTCTCTTTCTATGAGCTCTTTACCTGACAGCATGAGATAAATCTAAAGAATTTTGGAAACATTGTGTCCGACAAGGACAAGTTAAAAATAAATATATATAAGAACCCCAAAAGTAATCTTCAAGGCTGACATGCTGGGAGACCAAGATGTGTCTGATATTTTTGTTTCTGCACAGTAAATTTATTTATTCTGAAAGAAAACAAATTGTTTGGTTATGCAAAGCCATTTTCTACTCAGATACACTTTATGTGATTTTATTATCCTCCAAGATTTATACATTCTCATGTTATTTGCAGATCTCATAAAAAGACGCCGGTTCCATCTTCTCGCAATGTGCCTTTCTGTTCAATTGCTCAGCAGGCCACTCCAAGGCAATTAACCTCTTCACTTCTAATTCTAATTCCACTTTTTATAGTCACTTAGCTGCAGTTGATACGAATGCCGGGCCTTTATGAATGGCCATTACCGCCAGCGTCTCCATTTGAACTCGCACAGCTTAATTACTATAAAGGACAATGTCAGAGCAAGTTCCTACGTTCAGCCACCGGTGGACTTTCTGAACTTCTGACGTCCCTTCCAGCTGGGAGACTGAGGGGCAGGTCAGGATTCAATCATCACACTTGATCAGCAGCAGCAATTAGAAAGAAAAATGAAAACAAAAAAAGAAAGAAAGCAGGCTTTCAACTTGTGTAGTCCTAAAGATCTGAAGTGCTCAACAAAGCCCAAGCAGCCCGGTGCACGCGCTAACTGCCGGGCCGTGGCTGTAATTGATGGACACTTGGCATGCTCTGTGCGTCTGTCGATTTGTAGAATCCATAAAAAGAGATGTTGAGGTAATTATGTTTGTCATGATATATTGAAAGCAAGGAACGGGCGAGCGTCGGAATGGCTGACAGCTGTAGCATGCAGATGCTATCGGACCTCTTGTCCGCCGTGATAAAATGAGAGAGGGTCATTTTAACAGGTAGCAGCTGTTCATAGCTAATTTGTTCAATTAGGCGCAGTGGATGCAGGTTTCTCTGTCCTGAGGGACCGACTCGCTCTCCTCCCAGTGCATTCAGGAGGAGCTGAGCAATGGAAATCCATATCAAACAACAAAGGACGGCCAAAGTAAAGCAAACCACCAGCAGGGCCAAACCAGGGGCCGCGGCGATAACAGAACGCAGAAAGTGGAACAAGTCAAGTCAGTGCTAATTACTGTCAGAGCCTGCTGTTTTGAAACTTTGCACGGCAGCAGGATCCCCAAGATTTAAACTCTGAGATCTTGAAAAAAAAAAAAAAAAAAAAATAAATAAAAAAAAACACTCTACTTGCACATCTCACACGTCTTGGCAAGCTCCAGTGTGAAGAATTTCAACTCGGCCTAAGAAATGTTCAACCTTCTCATTCTAGGAAGTAACTACTGCGAGCTGCCCTTAAAACACGATAAAGAAGAAAACAGGAAGTAACCTCGCTAGCATCAGAAATACTGACGCTGTATCAGAACTGGGTGGAATTTTCACATTTAAAGAACAAGAAACTACGTGGAAGATTTTCCTTCTCCTCTATAAACATGTTTTCAATTGATTCTCATTTCTGTCCGTAATTTAGTTAATAACACTGCAGCGCTTTGCGGCTAGCCATAGCGCTGTGACAAGAAGTGAATGCCACCCCTCACACTAACAGGAAACAGAAAGTCTGGATCTGTTGCTGCCTCGCTAAATTGGAAATGAAAAGAAAATGTCATTGGTCCGCTTGAAAGTAATAGACTTTTGCCAACAACTAACTTTTAATGTCCCCCTCCCCAATTTATGAATGATTTCTGTGGGCTCGTAACCCACATGGATTTGTGAAGGGAAAAAAACATTTTCCCATGGTCCCCGTAGTATTCAAGCCTTCCTAATGGGACATGTGAGAAAATGGTATCGCAGATTCAACATCGCTGACATGTTGTCAGAAACAACTGCATAGCCCTGGCTGCCTCTCCGGGAGCGATAATGCCATCCAGTAGGCAAGAAAAATGCTATAAGGGATGATGGTGATCGCTCAAAATTGTGAGGCTGCAGAGGCCGAGATTGATTTAATGCCATGGAGTTTCTCCTCAGCGCGGGTTCACTCTGCCCTTTTCGACATAAAAATGATTTGAGAAACTGCCTCTCGGCAAACACGTCACAGTGCGCAATTGTCAGCCCAGCATTTAAACCCACTCCAAACAGTCAATCATGTGTGGAATAGCCAGATGTGTCCAAGACCAGAGGAAACCAACTGAAAAGAACCAGCTAACAATCAGCCTTGTTTTTGTTTTTCGACTTGTTTGTCAAACAAAGGTTTTCTGAGATAATTTACTCATGACTTTAAAAAGCAAACGTATGAAACAACACTTTCCAAAGCCGACAATAATGTTATCTCATGCCACACAGTCCTTTTGTGTTCTGAGATGACTAAGATTACAGATAATTGTCTCCTCCAGGTTCAGACTCCTTTGCACATGTGGTGCGGCGCCGCCGTTTGAAAGCTTCGCCGTCTTTTGTTCAAATTCAAAATCAAACCTCGCAGATCAAACATCTCTGCGACGACACAAATCACTTCTTTTTTTTTTTCTTAGTCACCCTGTAAATCAAACTTGTATTTCTTTTTTTCATTTTTTACATCTGTCTTCTCGTTTGCCAGGCTAGAACCCGTACATTCACTTTTAGATGTAATTACACTGGGGGAGCTTAGCGCTGCATTCTTTTAATGCGGCAAGAGGAAATAATTAAATACCTAATTAAAATAATTGGCAAATTTAACAAGTTAACAGGTCAAAGGCAACTTCTCTTTTGTTGATGTTTTTGTTGTTTTTATTTAAAACACTTATGCAGGTCATGCAACTTTGCTGGAAAATAACTAGGAAATAATCTTATTAGGTAAATATCAGCAATTATTCTTATTTTATCATACTGTGCATATTGTACATTATTATACTGTCATTGTAGTAATAAGCAGGTGGGAGTTCCTTACCTTGTGATATCACAGACTAATTCCGAAATGCATCATACAAATGTTTAACTCAAAAAAAAATGCATCACATTATTATTTTTTCTCAAAATTGTACTCACAATACCTCGTAATGGCAACATGAATAAAAATGCATTGGATTTTTTTTTTTTTTTTGCCAATTCATTAAAAATAGAGAACAAGGCTATACCATGTACATGAATATTTGCAGCCTTCGTTGAGAAATCAAAAATTAAGCTCAGGTGCTTCCTGTTTCCACTGATGATGTTTCTGTTTGATTGGAGTCCACCTGTGATAAACTGAGTTGATTGGACGTGATGTGGAAAGGCATACACACGCCTGTCTATATACAGTACAGCTGACAGCTCATGTCAGAGCACAAACCGAGCCATGAAGTCTCAGGGATTGTGTGTAGTATCAAGGTATCTCAAGTATTCATTGATGTACTTTCACTATTTTCAAGCCTTCCTGGTCTCACCTTACAAAGGTATTGTTTATTGTCCACAGTGGAAGCTTCATTACAATGCCAATGCCAGGGTTAAATCCAGAAGGTACCCTCCCAAATCCTACAGTGTATTATCAGTGGTAATTATGATGCTTTACTGTTGCTCTTTTTTTCTTTCCAGTGTTCCACCACCACAGTCTAACCAACAGCACTGCAGCAGCCTCTCTCCCTGCTGTCTTCCTCCTGTATGGTGGACGTGGACATCCCTCAGTGAGCGACAAAAGGTACTTTAATTCATACATGAAGTTATGAATGACGTTTTTTAATTCCAGGTGATAATTACAGGGCTGGCATCTATGTGCTATATATGAATCACGAGGCAGATCCGGCAATATTGTGTTTAAACTGAGAAGTTTTTCATCTTGTTTTGTATATTTAACTTCTGAAAGAATGTAAGAATGTGAGAAATTATATGCAGCCATCGTCGCGGCTGTCACTCAAAGACATTATCCTGTGAGCAGCCAGCAGCCTCTCATTATGCATATCAAACAAGACAGTGGAATTGAGTTTGGTGTCCCAGAGTAACATAAGCAAATATAGCCTGACAACTCATATTGGAGAAGACTTAGAAGTGTGCCTGTGCCTGGATATTGAGCGCAACGGTCGGCAGGCACGAGATACCTTGTCTGCAGGGGGAGCCGAGCAAACAGCAAACAGCCTGAAGCCTCAAATCCACCAAATCTGAAGGGAAACAGGACGGTGTTTTTGTCTGATCCTTAATGGACTGGACCGTGTGTGTGTGTGTGTGTGTGTGTGAGAGAGAGAGAGAGAGAGAGAGAGAGAGAGAGAGAGAGAGTTTTGATAATAATGAAGTACTGTATAATAAACCAATAGATTGTAAGTTTAAACAAACTGACCTGTCGACTTTATGAACATCAAGTTATATGTCTCAGTTGTCTCAAGTGATGCTGGTCGATGGCTCCTGGAGTCCTGAGTCCTGACCTCAGACTACGTGGACGTCCACGTCACGCTGCTTGGTTCAAAGAAAGACCAACAGTGCCCTCTGATGGCGGCTCTTCGCTTTACACCTCAGGCACGCTCCACTGGCTTGAGGGCAAGAAACGGGCGGAGAGGAGGGAATTACCAAGACCATCCACAATCTGAGACGGCATGTGCATTTTTGGAGAATGGGCTGCCTGCTACAGCAGTACGGACAGGTGAGCAGAACAAAATGTTTGTCCAATTTATTACCAATGCATGGTTTATTGTCGCGCGATTGCTTAAATCTGAGGTTATTAAAGGGTTGAATAGTCATATTCAGAACATCTGACAGCAGTGAGTAAGAAAAAGAAAAGAAAATTCAGATTAAAAACATTGATATTTCTTTCCATCCTTGACAAGACTCATGCAGACACCACTATTACAAAAAGCTGAAATATATAGAGCGCAATATATACATGCCAACATTGGTCAGTATGAGTTTTAGCATCTCGGAACAGCACTTTAAAAACATGACTGCAGCTCCTTCACTCCTGCACTTTTGAGGGATCAGCCAGTAAGAGAGGGAAGTCTGTCAAAGCATCTCAAGGGCACCAAGTGGATGGAAAAGATTATTTATCATGGGCTCAACGTGGATAACGCTCTCTCCTCGGCCACCTGCTCAACTGTTTTCTCTTCCTATCCGCTGATGGAGCTCACCTTTTTGATCGCTTTAGTTCTTTAGTTATTTTCCTTCTGCGCGTGTCTGCCGTGCAAGAACCCCTCAACCCCGGCAAGCCGCTCCAAAGAAACAGGCTGCTGGCCAAGGCAGCCTGATTAAAAGCACACAAGAGGGCTCTGCCCATGTTAAAGGATCAGAGCCTCCTCGAAAAAAGTACAGTCTGTTCTGTCCCTTTTTTCATCAGTGGGTCCATCTGGGCGGAACAGTGGGACTTGTTCAGATGTAACCCGAGATATGTGGGGCCCCAATTGGTAACTGAATCCAGATTCAGTCCATTCCTTTTGAAGATCAATAACTTATTTCCTCGGTCTTGAATTAATTAAACCGCAGATGAAAACAATTGCACGAGTCAACAATGTCCCCAATCGCATTCTTGTCTTCCCGTTCACGTCCTCCTGGCCTGCTGCAGTTGTTCAGCATGTCTTGGCATTTCTGCAGGGGGAAAGGTGCAGAACAGTTCCTTAGGGTGCAGGACATCCAACGTTGTTGTAGCCCTTGCAGAACTTGTAGTGTGCAGGTCAGACAATTGATGGTCCAGGACACCAGCACCTGTCCTTTCCCTGAGGACACATGGCTGTATTGGATTTGAAAAGTCCAGGGCGCAGGGCCACATAGAGACAAACAACCATTTGCACTCACATACACACCTACGGTCAAGAGAGTTCCCAATTCACCTCATTCATGTTTTTGGACTGTGGGAGGAAGTCAGACAACCAGTGAGAGCTTGCAAACTCCACACAGAAAGGCTACAGGCCCGGTGTGAGGCGGCAGTGCTAACCACTGCACCACATTTGAAAAGTCTGAAAGTCATAAGTCCTCTTCTTCAATTTCTCTCGTACTGTCTCACCCTGTTCCGCCAGTCCTCTTACCTTATAACATCCTTCTTCTTGTTGAGCAGAAGTTTCAGGCTTTCTCGTAACCCAGAGTTGATTGTCTTGTCTTAGTTTTGTACCGAATCCTCGTTGCCTACCTTTGTCGCCATCCTTTTATTTTTATCTCTTTATTGGTGGAGACTAATCTGGGCAGAGTTGCACCCTGAAAAAAGTTGCCAGTTTATCTCAGGGCACATCATTTAGCTGAACCTGCAATTATCCGGTCAATTAAATTAACTGAAAGACAGCTTTATTTATTTATTTATTCATTACTTTTTTTTATTACTATTGATCTCTGTTATTTGAGGTTAATTGAGTATGGCACAATAAATGACTAACACATCAAATTGCTTTCATTAAACTGTAGGAAATGAATGAACTGAATCAATCAATATTTAATATAATGAATTAATGAATCTCACACCACGTGCTGAGACTTGTGGATTTCACCCGAACACACACGGTAAAGTAAATTGATGTGGTATTGTTTTTTTTGATGTTGGAATTGATGAAGCAAAATGAGACAAGGGCTTCCGTTGTCGTTTCGCTCGTATCGTCAGAGTCCATTAAGGAAACACGTCTCATTATGGACAAAACATCCCCTGAACATGTTTCAAGGTTAGAGGCAGAATTATTCTTCAGTGCTTGTCTTCCGTAAGCATATGTTAGTCTAAGGATGATGCATGTTTATTGTTTGCTTGTTTTTACTTTGCTTGCATTGGACACACACACAACCGTAGAGGCTGATAATGCTGGAGTCATGAATAAGAATTCACGGGAAATTTCAGAAACACTATGGTATACTGTATATAATATAACATAATATAATATAATGTAATATGATGAACATGTCACAAAGAAAATGAGAGTAAAATTGTTTGGTTTGTTTTAATGGAGAGCTTCATCTCTTGATCCACTGTAAAATAGCATTTAGAAATTCTAGATCTGTATGTTTAAACACAATAGGTGCCTGTGCAAAATCTATACAATATCAACAACAAAGCATTATATATTTGTTATTACTGTCATGTGTCTGTAGGAAAAAGGGTCAGCCTTGTCCAGTTAGATCAACAGATAGCAAGTTTGCCCATATACATTCTCTGATTTAAAAAAAAATCAAAAAAAATCAAAAAATATGTATAAATCAAAAATTTGCATCAGAATTAGAAAAATTTATAAAGCGGGTATGTTTATTTGATGAAATATATGCAGAAAAAAATGCCATCTTCATGCTTCTCTTCATGACTGTTTACTGAACACATCCTGAGTCATAAAGAAAAATAACACAGACAACTAATTAAAAAGAGACTAACTTGACAATCATTTAAGTTAATGTTAATTTGTATGTTAAATATAATGGAACTTGGGCAAAATATTTAGTCAAACTAGTTATTTTGTTTTGTATTCCAAGATGGGGAATTCATATTATACATCATTAAATTAAAAACACAAATATTTCTTCTTCTTTTTTTTTTAAATGCAATCACACAACACACCCCGCCCATAAAAATATCTCTAATGACAATAAAATTTGGAAAGCTGTGTGCTTTTTTTTTTTTTTTATTTTAGATAAAATTAATTAAGCTTTCTGCTATCTTGCAATAATAATCAGAGACCAAAAACATGATTGTTTTCACAACGTGAGGATTACCTTCATCTTTAGCATTTTTCCAATCAGGAAGTGCAACGATTAAGTGCTGAAGAACAGCTTGTCTAAGAAGGATGATCACTGCGGCGGCGGGGGATCACATGATTAAGATCAATCTCTAATTTAGTGACTGTGCCGTGACAGCGGGGAAAAATCTAAGAGGGATTTGTTTCAAAACGGAACAGTGAGCATGGACACTAGAGCGGCATCTGACTTTGAGCTATTTGAGTTTTGTCACAAACCCTCAGAGCAGGAAGTGCAGCTCCTGCACTGACACAACGAACACAAATACAAAAACTTTCTCACTAAATCAATCAAACTTAAATTAAAAGAAAGGTAAAATGAAAAGACAGAAACACAGAACAAACTGAGTAAATGACTGAAGATGATGATGACAATTTCTGATCCATATGGCTTCACTTCGGAGGCAAGGCAACGCATCACGGGACGAGGTTCGGGGTTAGTCCAAAATAAAGTAGAAATGTGTTATAAATTTAAATCTGTTAAGAAGTTGAACTCAAAGTTTATACGTCGACGTGTTGAGGAAACCTGTGATACTGCAATTTGCTTGTCTTTGTTTCTGAGGAGAGAGGTGGAGGAGCCAAGTTGAGGAGAGGTTTGCTGCTACAACACGGGAGTCGGCTCAGGTGTTTCTCCCCCTCGTGTCAAGTGTTCCGTTTCACACGCTGAGGAGGAAGCGGTGCGACAGTGAGCCGTGTTAGGGCGGGGCTTCAAAAAGCCGACACCTCACCCCTCTCCCAACCCCGCTCGGTGTTCCAGGCGGCTCTCCTCTCTCGCAGTCAGACGTCTTGTCGCTCAGCGGTGGGCGATTAGAGGGAAGAGCCGGCGGAGAGTCTGAGCCGCTCGTCGTCGTCGTCGCGGCGCTATTTGAGGAAGCCTTTGTAGAGCAACTGCGAGTGGCCCGTCCCCCTCTCGTTCTCCAGGCAGAACAGCAGGTCCCTGAGGTTGACTCTGGTGATGCGCTGTCGCATGAACTGCCTGGAGCCGGTTCCGCTGGAGCCGCCGGGCTGAGAGGCCCCTGACCCCGAGCCCTAGGGGTGCAAAATGGGTGAAAGTTTTTTTGTTTTTTGTGGTTTAATTTACCATTTACAGGTTCAGTCTGAAAAATCTGACTTCATTTATTATTATTTTATATTAGTAAAATCTTAACATACTACCCAAAATGACATCAATATACTATAAATATACTATCAATATTTTATAAATTATATAAATATATGAGAAAATTACTAAAAAAAAACACACACACACACACACACACACACACACACACAGACATATAAATACACACACACACACATCTATATATAAACACATACAAAACGCGCTGTCAGATGAGCTTCCTTAAAAATTGTACACACTGGACCATTAAGTTTGTTTTGTTTCATTTTTTTAAAGCTCAGCATTTCTGTGCGCCCCCACCCAGTCTTTACCTCTGCGCTGGCACCCTGAACCGGTGAGTCCATTTTCCGTTTCTTCCGGGGGCCGATGGCGGCCAGGGCCGTCAGGTTGGCTTCCCTCTGCCTGATCTGAGCCAGTTCCAGCTGCTGCATCTGTAGAAGCGAGCGGAGGGACGCGGTCACTCGCGGGGGGAGACCTTGGGGCCACCATGACCCTCCCCCTTGCCCATCCCCCCACCTCCCCCAACCACTCATCGAGGTCTCACCTCTTTGGCCTTCTGTTTGAGCCGAAGCTGCTCAGGGTCCTCCTGCCGCGACCGCGACTGCAGTGGGGGGGGGGGATCACAAATCACGACAATTGAGAATATGTTCAATTCATTTCAGTCGTATTCATTCACTTGGCCGTGCACTGATTTTCTATTCTCCTAAGGAAATGTGGAGTGACGGCAGATCGCTGGACTTTTTTCTCCACGCTTTTTACGACGGCGTCGCCGGGAGCCCGTTACCTTGGCGGCCTTCAGGAGAATCTCCCTCTCCTGCTCCTCCTTCCTCTGCTTCTCCATCTGATCCAGCTGCTCGAAGAACTTGAGCTGGGTGCGCACGTCGTCGAGCTGCTCGTGCTGCTCCACCTCCTGGAGGGTGAACAGAAATGAAGCGGGGGGGGTCAGGCAGCGGCGATCGCGTCCGCAAACTTCAACGACAAACTAAACAAAATCGGCCGTCGATCGGCACCTTGAGGCTGAGGTTTTTCAGCTGAGCCACTTGCGTCACTTTCTCCAACAGATTCTGCAGCCGCTGCTGCGTCGCATGGGAGATGAAGTTGACCACGTCGGGCCCCAGCTCGCTGATGCCAAACTTCTTGCCTGTCGTTTGAAGAGGACGTTTGTGAGACACGCGTTGACGAGGCTGCGCTTTCTTCTCTCAAAGGTCACGGAGGCCTCACCGATCTCTAGAGCTCTCCTGCTCAGCGAGGGGGTGGAGAGGAAGGTCTCGTCTTTACAGGAGCGAGTGACGGAGCCCACCAGCTCCGAGTTGGTTGCCAAGATACGGGCGCTCTCTCCGACAGGTTGACCCCCGCCATGGAGGCCACGTCATTGATATCATCGTCATCCCTGGATGAGGCGGAGAAGGCAGCGCACCGTTTGTGAGTAGAAACTGAGGTTCCCTAAGAACGTTCGGGTTCTAATCTCTTAAAGAGGAAATAAAATAATGACTGTACATGTAAAAAAAAAAAAAAAATGTATCACTTAAAATCAATAGACCTTTAATTATATCGACAATTTTTATGCTCATTAATCTGTTTTATAAACTGAGCCATTAGTTACACTTCTTGAGTTTAATGTGAATGTTAAAGCATCTCTGTGATCAATTCTGCCCTGCTCTGTTTGAATAGCCACATTACACAAGGTAATATGAAGGATTTATTGAGCAGAACAGACAGGGTTGTTGGCAGTGTGTCAGAAAAAGGAAATCAGCTATGATACATTATTATGGCCAGTAGTGGTGTAAAGATAAACCGATTTGAATCGGTTATCGGTCTGTGACGTATGAGATCCGAGTGCATCGGTTGATGGAGCCCTGGATCGGTAAAGATCGGAAAAGTACCGTAATTTCCAGACTATAAAGCGCACCTGAATATATGCCGCACCATCTAAATTTAGGGGGGGAAACAAATGTGTACATATACAAGCCGCACTGGACTATAAGGCGCAGGTGTTTTGTCAGGAAACGGGTCCGCGGAGCGGATCGGTTCGGCGGCTGCGAGCCTGCGACTCTGGACTCGCACCGCGGATCCTGTTTGCAGGGTCCCGCTGGTCACCTCGGATAATTGGTATGGAGTCGTACTCGAAGCAGCGACGCACCGGAGCTCACAAAGACAGAGCGCATAAAGACAACAGAACATACAGACGAGAGCGCAAGCGCGCCGTGCTCAGAAACATTATTTGATTGACTTGTTCTGTGTTCACCCTTTTCTTGTGATATAGAAATGATCAGTATTTCTCTATTTCCTTCTTTGACAGCCAGATCGACTGCCTTTAACTTAAAAGCTGCATCATATGCAATTCTTCGTTTGTTTTCCACAATGAGGGTTTGTGCATGGAAACTTCCTTTGCGCAAACTGTCTTGCTCTCATTCTGTCTCTCGTACTGCATTTGGTTCCACTTTTGCATTCGTTGTTTGCGCGAACTGCCTGTCTCACTCTTTCCCGAGCCCACCCAAAAATCCATCGGTTGAGAAGGTCCCGTAGTGGCCATTAGCTGTAAAAAAACCATAGATTAGCTGCACCGTTGTATAAACCGCAGGGTTCAAAGCATGGGAAAAAAGTAGCAGCTTATAGTCTGAAAATTACGGTAAAAATAAACACTTGGGGTTAAATTGTCCATTTGTATTGAATCGCACTGAACCGAATCGGATCCAATCAAACCAAATTATTAACCATTTTTTATGAATCGTCCCTGAATCGGATCGTAGCTTGTGAATCGAGATTTGAATCGGATCGTTTTGTGAGTGAAAGATTCACACCCCTAATGGCCAGCTATGCTTCAACTAGCTGGACAAATGAAATGAGAAATTAGGATGATAATAATTACTACATTAGGTTCAGAACTTTTCCTTGTTTAGAAAAGTTCTAAACAACTTTTCTAAACACACACAACTCCCCCCCCCCCTCACACACACACACACGTAATTGATGAACTTCATCCACATCACTACTACTAAACAACTTTAAGAAGTGAAAGCAGTATTTTTTAACTTGCATCCACCAAAGCAAGTGGTTATTTGGTGACCAGTGTTTCAGACAGAGTGATAAATAGCATCTGGATGTGTCACAAACCTGAAGGTTTCCCCTCCGGCGTCCTTGAGCTTGTTCTTCTGAACAGCAGTGAGAGGGGACTGACCGACGACCTGAACCGCTTTCATCCCCGAAGCCATCGGTTGCTTCACGCCTGGAATCAGTTTAGAACAACACAGGGCAAATTTCTAACCAGGTTAAGAGCACTTGGTGGTACAACTGCAGAAATATTTGGGCAGGTAAAGGAATGTATTGATACCGAAATGATAAAAAATTCAGTTGCCGTTTGTTTTGTAAGTTTAAAGTCAGTATGTTGTAACCACAAAAATCCCCAAGGTGGCAGCACTTCCATGCTTGCAAGGAGATGGACTCAGATCCAGTTTTGTCTTTTTTCAGTAAAGCTCATTGTGGAATGTATCTAAAATAAATAATAAAGTATAAAATAAAATAAAATATTAATACTATTAATAGTAAACCACTATAAAAACCCTCAGGTTAAGTCACCAGGAATAATTGATGCTTTGCTGTATCTTCCACAGGGCAACTCAACATGCTCTACATCAAGTGCAAAAGCAAGTTCTCAGTGAGCCATTAGTGCCCTTTACATCATCACAATTTGAGGCTTCAAATTTGACAATGTGGTGTTTCTGTGAACACTTTCAAGTCTCTGTAACAGGCAAAAGAAGTAAAAGATAGACTTTTATTATTCCTCAGAAGATTTCTTTGAGACAGATGTGCAACATTTTGTTGTATGTATTATTTTATGTTATTTTTTTCTTTAAAAAAAACAAAAAAAACAAATAACAACAACCATCCCACACCTGTCTGCAGCTGACCCACAATGATGCGGCTGTGAGGTTGTCCTCTGAGTGTCACCACTGAAGGCTGAGCCAGCGCCACCTGCGGCCTTGCCATTGTTGCCTGTTGCTGAGGCACAATCTGTACAGAGACACAATCAATAAGCAATATAAAACAACCTTGCAGGCACATACGGATGGCTCCACTCCTACTTTAAGGCTTCTACTTCCCCAAGCAAAAAATACAAAAAAAAATTACCAGTCCGGCTTTACTGAGAGGGGTCTGCGAGAGGCTGATGACTGTGGTTTTGCTCGCTGCGGTGCTGCTAACCGTGTTAGCGGCGGTGGAGAGAGGAGGGCGTAGCACCACGGCGGTCAAGGTTTTGGACGCCGTGGCTGCTGCTTGGGTGCTGCCCTGAGGCTGCAGACTCTCCTGGATGAAGGCCTCGATGTCGGGGGTCATCTGCCGCAACATCGGGAGACTTCTCTGCAGCCAGACAGGAGAAGGAAGGAGATTATCTTCAGAATCACATTCCCTGACAAAGTTAATGTGAATGACTTTGACACGCAAACAGGTTTTCTAATCCATCCTCTTACAGTGAGGAACAGTGGGCAATGCTGAAGACCTGCCATTAAAACCGAGAGAGGAGGAGGAGATTGATGGCTCATATCAAGCAAGCTGCGCTCGTCTCACCTTCAGGAAAGGCACGAGGTACGGCTGTGGTGATGACTTGAGCTCCTTGTATAACCTGCTGGTGAACTCTTCAGGTTCTAGCTTCCCTTCCTGTTGAGGCACAAAGACAAGCTCAGAAAGAATAAACACTGTGTTTGCAGGTGCAGAATCTACATAGTCTTCAATCAGATAAAATCATCTTAATTCAAGCCAGGGCAGACGTGTGCTTAGATTTGTAGAATCCAGATGTAGTTTATCTCGTCACGCTGTGCTTGCAGTTGTATGTATTTATGTAAACAAAGCTTCCTGATGGAAGGCAAAAAAAAAAGAAAAAAGTGCATCTACCAGCAGCTTCTTGATGAGCTCTTTCACACTGGCCGTAGTCTCAGGCGACTGCTGTCCATGAGCCAGCTTGATCAAAGTGGACAGAAAGTTTCGACACTTTTTCACGTTCTCCAGCGTCTCCTGCAAGCAGGTGCACAAAAACGTACAGTTGGTGTTGCGACGGTGACAAAGGGAAAAAAGGGTTGGTTTCAGGGTTGGTTCTCTTACTGCAGTGATGGGTGTCGGAGCGACAGCCGCCCCCGTGGCACTGAGGGTGCCCGTTCTCTGCGTGACCGCAGTGGCCACAGAGCTGGCCTGCATCGTGGTGGCTGTGCCCAGTGGCTGCCCCGGGGTGGCCGCACTTCCTCCTAGCATAACGGTGTTCTGTGCAGAAACAATGGGATATGCAGCCGTGAGACAAGTGGCAGGAAAATGACAAGGCCAGGAAACAGGTTTGATTTGTGGTCCTATATAGCTGGTCCCCAACTATACAATGACTACTACTACAAGGACTACTACTACTAATAATAACAATAATAATAATAATAATAATAGAGACCAAAAAGAAGACAAACCAGATGCCAAAATGAGAACATGCTTAAATATTGTTTTGAATTAAAGAGCTGTGCAGTTCTATTCTTGTCAATACACCGACAGATTTTTGGACAAACACTTTGTTTCTGAGAGACAATATTTCACCATAATAAGGGTAAATATAACACACAATGTATTCAATTCCTTAATTCACAGAAGCCACCAGCCGTCAGTGTGAATATCTGACAGGTTCAAAGTCCATTGGATAGATTTCTGTCCTTATTTGTGAGGGAAATAAGGTTTTGAATAAAATAGACATCAACCTTTCTTCCTCAAATGATTCTAGCTGTAGAGTGTGAGTAAGCAGACAAGTTAAACTGCTTGAGTTATGAGCCCAGATTAATCTGCAAAGTGCATTTTGCTATTGTATATTAAATGGCCTGCAGTGAAAATGTAAACATGTCTTGGGGACATGGTTACATTACCTGCAGTACAGGAGGTCTTTGCAATGTAGTAGTGGCTGTCACAGTCGTGTGTACTGCAGAACCCTGCTTTATTATTGTGGTGGGCGTAACAGGACGAGTCATCAGGGATGCTGCTGGAGCCTGCACAGACAGAAATTGATTTATTTACTTCATTTTTTACTTTCTTTGTGTTTTAAGTTTGTTGTAAAACTGTACTAGTCCATAAATTTGTAAATAATTGTACTTTCACAGAAAGATGTTTATTTAACCAGTGACCACAGTACATTACAATGGCTACATCAAATAAAAATAAATATTTAGATTGAACAGAATTACCATTAATATAAACTTTCAACAAAGAACATATTCTATGCTTCATGAGCCATCATTAATAAATCCCTTCTTTTTTTCAGTGTTTGCCTTATGGCACTTATGATTCATCTGTTCCAGTACCTGCAGAGAAGTGATCTGGACAGGTGGAGTGCTGGTAGGGACTGCAGGTCGCGGTGTCATGGCGCTCTGGGACTGCGACTGAGCCTGAATGTGTGCCAGGGTCTGCTGAGGAATCATGAGCAGCTGCCCACTCTCACTGCGAACCAAAACCATGCCTGCAAGATGTGCGCATGAAACAGCTTAGGATGTCAATGGTTAGGATTTTTCTGGGCTTAGTCATGGTCTTAGTCATGGCCCTCATGAGTATGCGCCGCATGCACAAAGGCATGTAAGTTTATCTACCGATGACACTGATTTTATACATGTACATGACCAGAATGAAGTCCAAATGGGACGTCTTACATCTTGAGCATTTCAAGACGACATCTCAACATGCAAGAAGATATGACAAACTATTTATCTGCGCTTTAAACATGGCGGTTTGGTGAACTGTGATAATGCACATGAGGATACTTTTGTTGTTGTTGCTGTAATCATACGAAAGTATAATGAGTGATGAAAATGCACTCCTCAGTGCCCTGGCTTACAACAAAGCGTTGGAGCCAAGTGTGGAATTACAGTTACAGTTCCACTAGAGTTACGTAAAATATAATGAATAAACCTTGTTGCCAAATTCTGAGTAACTACAATGAGCAATGATGTAGCCTCTTCTTGTAAAGTCAGTTGATCCCTGCCTGACTAATTCCAAGCAGCAAAGCTAATTTCATTCTGGTTATATAAAGATGCAAGAGCAAAAGAGCAAACTGTTATAATTGAAGAGGGATTATCTTAACTTTGTTGCAAACGCTCTTGAAGAAGTGTTTGGCACAATGGTTGGATACCCAGACAGTTATCATTACTTCAATAAGCTATATATCTATTATGTGGTCAAAAAAGAAGTACAGTACAACATCATATCTCTCTTTCCATGCCTTAGCGAAGCTCGTGTCTGTTTTACACAAATGCAACAATGAAACCTTTTCAATAAAACTAGGAAAGCGCTACAATTCTTCCAGCAGGAATTTACCTGGAGGCAGCTGAATGTTCTGGATGTTTGTTGAGTTGGTCTGAGGCTGAGTGACCCGAGGGGCCAGCACCTGTTGAGTCACGGCTCGGATTGCGCCGGCAGGAGCACTGGTCATCGTGGATGGTGTCGAAGTCCTCAGCGTCTGCAAAACAGTCGGGCTCCTCACGATGGCAGCGGGAGACGTCACGACGTGGCCACCGGACTGGATGATAGTTTTAGCCGAGTCCACCTTGTTGACAGCGGAACCGGTCGGACTGCTAACGCAAACAGCTGTCGATGTGGTGAGACTCTGCGAGGCGCTGGAGGGAGTTTGCATAGGCGGCCTTGAGAGCGTCACCGTCGGCACACTTTGCGCAGCCTGGTGAGAAGAAATCACAGTGTTTTCCGCGCTCGCCGGGGAAGTCCGAGTGATCGCGCTGGGAGCCATGGAAAGAACTGCTGAGCTGTCGTTGCTCGCAGTGACGGGTCCGTTGTTGACAGTCGACACGGCGGGCTGCGGTTCGCCACCGCCGCCGCCGCCGCCGCCGGTGTCAACAGATGCGCCTCCGGAGACGTGACAGTTCACAAGCACTGTACTTCCATTCAAAGTTTGCACTCCAGCCGTTCCGCTTTTGTCAACTCCAGGTGATGCGTCCGACACCGCGGAAACCACTCCGCCGGCTATTCCACTTTTCGACTGCGTTTGAGTGGCTGTCATGCTCGGTCCAGCCGCCGATGCGGTCCCGGTTGGTCCATCCATGCTCGAGGCGTGGGAACTTGTACTGTTAACGACACCTCCCCGCACTTCTGCTCAGGCGGCGGCGGAAGCACATGAAAACAAGACGGGTGTCGAGCAACTCCCCCGTTCGGAATAGTTCCAAGAAACGGAAAACTCCGCGCCAAGTCAACAACTATCAGTTTGACAGCGTGACCAAAACGAGCTGTTGTTAGCTAACCGGAGCGGGAAGCTATCTTACCTGCTTTAGCAGGCTCTTGTTGTGAAAGTCCCATTTTGCTCTTCTAAACACTAGAATTAGTACATACAGCTGAACTTCAGTCGTTATGTGCGGCTGGCAGAACCTTGTTTAGACAGTTGACACAACCCACCGCTGACGAGGGAGACTCCGGAGCACCAACTAAATTACTAACTACTTTTTCTACCACCTCTGTGTTGAGGAAAACATCATCCAGCAAATCGGAACCCACCGCCATCTTTGCCTGGGTACGTTCGCTCGAGCGACGCATGCGCCGATTGGATGCACCCCGGATGACGCGGCCTGTGTGTTTGCTCTGATTGGTTCGCGGACGGAAATAAAGGCTGGAACAAATGGTTGCGAGCTGCATGGTGTAGTGTCGTCGCTGGCTGTCAGTCCCGTCAGAAAACATCACGATACTACGAGCAGCGCTGTATTTTGGCGGGTTGTAATCACACCGACGACACTCCAAGACAGTCTGGGTTGCACAATGCCCATTTGCAGTGTTACGCAAAGTTCTCTGTATCCATGTGACTTTCGGTTAAACCTCTCAAAATGGCTGCGTTGTTTTTATTTTTCCATGACAGCTCTAACTGTGACCACGACAAGAGAAAGCAGTGATGACAGCTCAAAGTTTTTTATTAATTTATTATGCTGTTTTTATTTAAAGAAACAAATAGCTTAATGGCAAATATGGGTACAATTACAATAAACTGCCTTGTGGGTTGAAACTGCAACGCACTAAACATCGGTTGTCACTGTCAGGTGCGTTTGAAGCGCAATCAGTGGGCGTGGCCTGATGTCACCTGGGGACGCTTATAAAGGTCACGCTGTGGTTTGAACACGTGGTAGTTGAGCGTTTTTTTTATGCTTGCTAGTCTGGATCAGTCCTTAACTATGAGCTCTGCTCAGCCACATATTGGTTGTAGGATAGGGTTAATTTCAAAAGCCCAATATCGCTATGAAGGATTTCTGTACACAATTGACAGAGCGAATTCCACAGTTGTACTAGCAAAAGGTGAGTGTTTTTACTTATTGACCAGCATCATCTCAGTTGTTTCAGTATAATTTCATGGGTTTAAAGCAATGCATCACTTTTATTGGGTATTTATTCTTCTACAGTCAAATGTTTTGGCACAGAGGGTAGACCCACTGACAGACCAACATCACCCAAAGATGATGTCTATGATTATATCACATTCCGTGGAAGTGATATCAAGGATATCACGCTGTCTGAACATCCAAGATCTCACCGTGGCTTACCCCCTGATCCTATTATAGTACAAGTACACAAGAACTGCGCTATCTATGCCCAGCATTGAATCATCATTCAAAGATAAATTGCTTAAGCAAGTCATCCCATGTCTTAATTGAGTCATGTCTTAATTCAGTCTTCTAGTGCAACCTCCTCCAGCCTCTACCCTCCTTGTGGATCATTTAGCCCTCTGAGGATGCCTGCGTCCTACAATCAGCTTGCTGCTAGCCCACTATTGAGTCAACAGTATGCTGCAGCTCTTGGTAAGTCCCTGGCTATATAGGTGCAGAAAATTCTGAGGTCCCTTTATTGTCCGAACACGAGTCAAGAATTTCCTAACATGTATAGTCTTTCAATATAAAGTATCATATGTATTGTAGCACTTAATAGTATATTTAACGAGAATGGCAAAACAGGTTTCTGTTGGCCTAAAGTTAAAATTTGTAAAACCGCATGGTACAAATGATCTTCACCAGAACATGGCCGACAACATCATCCTCGCTCTTCATATCCAAACCAAACCTCTCTGAGATTGACTCTCATAGAGTGCACAACGCAACTGAAATCCCGGATGAGGTCTTTCTTTACGAATGGCCTACACTTGCAGGGCTTCATGTCAGAAGGGGCCCCATGGTGGAAAAGGCTGTCCAAACTCTCCATATGGATAGAAGACAAAGGGGAGGATTGACTGCATCGCAGGAGCTGCAGTGGGAGAGGAGTGTTCAGAGAAACGGAAGAGAAAATTACCAAGCCAGAATGAGCACTGGAGCCACCAGTAAGCATAGAAGTAACATTTGTCTATCTTACTAAATTAAATCAACAGTTTGAATATATGAAAAATATGTGGGTTAAGGTTATGCTGCACGCTCATCTCTGTATCTGATATCATGCACTAAAAGGGATATTTGAAGATGTATATCTTTAGTTGTTTGTTTTTTGTTCAGTTTTTCTCCATTTATTTCAGGAAAAACAGGAGAGGGCATGCCAAGTGCTCAGCAAGCAAACCAGTATAAGGGAAATGAAAACAGACAACCACAAAGGAGAAGGCAAGGTGGCTGCTGAAAAAAGGGAAATTGGGAAGTAGAACCTCCAAAATGTAGGTAATTTTAGAAACTTTTTTTTTCTTCAGGTCCCCGCCGGCGTAGAAACCGTAAGAGGGGTCAGCTCATGGTGGCAAACACTCCCTCTGCAACCCTCAAGTTTGAAACAGACTTTGACTTTGATTTGTCAAACGCACAGTTTATTAAAGAGGAGCTGGAGAGGGAGGTGCTAAACAGAGTGCATGTGAGAGGTTGGTGTTCGATTTATTTTTAAATACACAATGTCTTTCGTACATGTATGTAGATTTCAATTTAATGTTTTTTTCTTAAATAATAGAAAGATATTCAATGGGATCGCTGCATTATTTCCATTGTGTGTTCCATTTTTTTTTTTCATTATTATTGGGCTATATTAGTATCCTGTACAAGGCTCTTATAGTACACTTCTACTTTCAGAGGGAAGTCTTGAGCCACCAGTCAAAGAGGAGATATATTCAACAGCAGATGATCTCTTTGGACCAAAATTCTACTACGACAAGGCCAAGTCCTTCTATGACAATATCTCCTCTGACAAAAAATTCCGGTAAACTAGTGGCATTTTGACATGAGAAAACAGTGCGCTCATGGTTAATGAACAGGTTTATGCCTCTTTGTCGAATACTGATTTCAGACTCACTTGGGCAGAAGAGCGGAAGCGTAATCTGGAGACTTTTGGAGTTACCGGAAGGTTCTTGGGAGGCCAAGGCTCCAGAGGTGGATTAGCTGGGAGAAGAGGGCGAGGTATTGTCCAGACTCGATCTTCTTACTGAACCAGAAATGAACAACTGTAAAGGTCAGACTTCAAAAAAGAGCTTAAGAAGAAAAGCAACTCCCGTACTGTGGAAAAAAAAAATGTTTTCGTTTTCTTTCCCTGAGGAAGTTTCACCGCTTTCATTAGTGGAACGATTTCATTTAATTTTTGTCCCCTCATCACTCAATTGGCCTCATTTTTGAATTATATTATGAATTGTCCATGACATTGCTTTAGTTGATTCCTTATTTTTCTATTTTCAAGATAAAGGACTTTTTTTTTTTTTTTTTTTTTGTCATTTAATATCTCAGGAGATTTTTTTTCAAAATGGTTCTACAAGGGTTTTTGCTTCTAAAATGAATTGGTTTCATGTTCAAAGTTTGTGGCTTTACCTCGGCGGAGCATTTGTTTCACGTGTGCTTTAATTAAATTTGCACATGTTGAAGAGTGTACACATAACAATGAAATGAACTAACGTAAAATGTAATTAAATGGTAAAGGGGGTGCCAATGTAAATAAACTTGATGCTTGAATTGCTGATTTGTTTCTCATGCTGTTATTGGGTACTGATAAGACCTGCCCTCAATGATCCTAATCCATGCAGACCTGGAACTCTGTAGTATTTATTTAATTCCATATTGATACGCAGGCTTTTTTAATTCAATATATAGGGCAAGATTATTATTATTATTTTTTGGCCTTTGTTAAAGATGCCAGCTGCATGCTTGTTCTGTAAAATAGCAGGAAAATAATACAGCCGTGTTCGGCATATTCGCTAGTTTAAGTGCAACTTTTGCAAGCTCTCCTCGGCACTTGGCGCACGCTGACCGTGGGCTAATTGGCTTTTATGAATCAAAGGTTGAGGATGGAGCGAGGGGAAAGTGGCTGGCTACTCGCAGTCCGGGTTGTACCAAACACTGAGGGAGAGGGTTTCACTCCCGACATGTCACAGTTTATTATCGCTGCGACAATTTCCGCGCCTTGTCGATATAACGTCTCTCACAAAACCCCACCTTTGATAACGTCTAACTAAACGAACTATTATCTAATCTCCTTTTTCTAGAACAAAACGTCCGTCTCAGCCCCACACCCCTCCCGTTTCTTAACAATGGCCAAACTGTGTAGCCAAACAGAGGGGGTGAGCTCGGGCTATTAAACATTAGAATAAAAGACGCGGCTTTTATTTCCCTCCCGCACATGACAAAAAATGTCGGTGGCGTTTTCGTCCGCGCGCCCCAGGAGCAAAGGGGAGGTGACGCAGCAAACCATTCAGAAGGTAACTTCGTCGCCGCGCTTTTTGGATTGAAAATCATATAGCGCTGTGGCTGACGGGGAGCGGCGTGCGCGTCTGCCGCCGGTGCGCGGAAAGTAGCCTGTGGTGGTGGCAGTGGACGTCAGGAAGAATGGCACTGGTTCAAATGTTGTCCAGCTCAAGGTGTGAACCAAACAAAGCCCCTGACCGCGACGTGCACGGGCGAGAGGCTCCAGGCTCGTCGCTGTCTGGAGCGGTGCGTTCAGTGTGATGCCGTCGGTCCGCCTCTTCCTGCCTGCTGATCCGTGCCTTTTGCGATTGACAGTCAAAAGAAAATGTATAAACGGTTCATATTTTAGAGGCTAAGCCCTTTAAATACCATTTCGAATGTAAAGTAGTCCACTCGCTTTTTGTTTGTTTTGTTTTTTTCCCCCCTGCGGGATGATTGGCAGACACGCGTCTCGTTGGGTTCAGATAACAGACGAACGCTTTGTTGTCAACACGGCGAAAGGCACTCGCTCAGCTCCCAGCTGTGCGGAGGGCATCGCAGGACAATTCCGAGCCTCACCGTGCTGCACGTTTTTAACCTTGACCAAACGTCTGATTTGAGTGATTTAGGTATACAATAATAATAATAATAAAAAAAAATCAAACAAACAAAAACTGAGGTTATTCACTTTAAAATGATGGCATAAAATCCAGGTTGCTCAGAGCTGCCATTTCATTTTTGCTCTTGTGTTTAATAGAAACGGGGGGGAACTGACCCAGAATAGCCCTTCTGACGCTCGCTGAAGTTCTGGGAATCTAGGGCAACTGCACTGCAGATCCCAATTTAGTGTTTAATTCACCGTGTATCTGTGACCTGAGATGACTGAGATTTTTTTTCTTTTTTACGCCTGAAGATGCTTGACGAAAACCATCATTTAATACAGTGTATAATGGATTACCAAAGCAAAGGCAAGACAGCTGAATGCACACAGTAAGTGTTTTTTCTGTGTCTTAACTGCCTTTTAAAAGTCATACGTTTAAAGTTCTATGGTTCGTTTACCTGTAATTCTCGCTCATTTGAAAGGTATCAGCAGGTCCTGCACAGAAATCTTGTTTACTTGGCTACAATAGCAGATTCAAATCAAAACATGCAGTCGCTCCTCCCGGCAGTAAGTATGTCCTTTTTATTTCTTTCTTTTTCTTTTTCTTTTTTTTTCTTTTTTTTTTAAAAACAGCAACAACAGCAACACTAAGAACAAATTAATTAGCCATTAGGAGAAGATGGTGTTCTGGTAGGCATTTGAGTGGTTTTCCACAATAAAAATGTCATCCTCCACTGGCTGCCATCAGCATGTAAAGTGCTCTTAATGGACTGACTTGGAATTGTCAAAGTAGGGATGATATCCAGTGCATTTTTAATGTTGTTTGCTGCTGATAAGGGACATATGTATAAGAAGCATTTCACAAATCACAATTCCCACATTTTACCAACTTGTTACCTTGCAGGGAAAAGTATGCATTCAAAAGCAATAGTAAACACTCACTTTGAATGCATTTATCCACTGAATATTTCTTAAAAACAAAGAGACTTCATTGTTTGGAATAGCTGGCCAAAGTGTAACATAGGTGGAACATGTTCTCGACTATTTGTCTACTTTGGTCAATAGATGCTTTCCCCCCTCTTTTAGCCTCCGTCTACCAACATGTCCATGGGTCCTGGAGGAATTGGCCAGAGCAGTGGGCATACGCAGAATAACCTGAATGACAGCATGGCACCAGGATTACCCCCTACATCAATGATGCAGAGCCAAATGAGCAACGGTGAGATTTTCTGAAAACAATTTTCTCTACACATCTTACCAAGACCCACCTCAGTATTGCTATCCTGCGCCATATGCTGACTGCTCGATCGGCTTGCTAAATGTCTGATTCCGGCCGAGATGCATGCATGTCTTGAACTTCACCTCTGGTTCTTGCCCCTCACCGATTTGTCCAATGGCGCTTTCCCTGCACGGCATGCACAGTTGAATCCTGAACTGATGGCCACAGAGCCATTTTTTATTTCACAGTTACATGCACCCAATTTTGCTTTCATCCTCTTCCTAACACATCATTAATGCTCATCGCTTAATCGTTCTACCCATTAAGCCAAGCTTCCTGTAAGGATGAACTGAATGTGGGTTCATGATTAATGTGCCATGGCACCTCATGGGAACGTGGGCTGGCTGCTCTGACTGTGCGTGTGTGTCGTCAGGCCCGAGTCATGCCCACATGCAGCAGCAGCAGCAGTCTGGTCAGGTGCAGTCGACTATTCCCTCAACAACCCTCAGCCTTCCCGCCGGCAGCTATGGTAGCTCAGCCTCAGTCCCTGGCTACAGCCACTCTGTGCCCTCCACCCAGGGCAGCATGGCCCATGGCCCTGGACTTGGCTATGGCTCCTCATCCTCCTCGTCTTCCTCCACATCCTCATCCTCTTCGTCCTCCACCCGCAGCAACCTCAACATGCAGTCCAATCAAGGTGAGCCAGGTGTAAAGTGGCCTGATTGTCAGGAATTTGACCATTTTTGTAGAATGATGCAGTATTGTAGGTAATGTAGGATCGTCAATGATGTAGTATTTGGCATGCTGATGAAGTTATGAAGACAATGGGGTAAGAAGACAATTAGCAAAAACAAATGATTGATTAAAAACACCTGAATGTGTATTTTTGTATCTATACTTTCTAGTCACTTAAATCATTCCACGGTGCTTGTACACATTCAGTTCATCAAAGAGGCTTGTCTCCTTGTAATCTCAAAATGGGATGCAGCCCTCCTTTCCCCGGATTCTCACTGAATCTATGCTTATGCACTGACTGCAGAGTATTTCATTTAAGACATTTACCTACTGCCATGGATCCCCTTTTGCTTTAAACCGCCCCTTCTTTCCATTGACCTCTTGCTTTGTTTGTGTTTCAGCCAAGTTATTTTCATTCCTTTTATTCTTGGTCTGGAGAATGCCACGTATGATGATGAATGCCAACACTGCCATGTGCACTGAGTATGTGTGTATCTTGACATATGAGATCTCTGCCTCCAAAATCCTTACCCCCTTTCCCAGTCTCTATGATGCAGCAACAGTCTGCCGCACCGCAGTACTCCTCGGCCCAGGCCGGGGGGCAACACTATCAGGGTCAACAGACCATGGGTATGATGGGTCAGAGCAGCCAAGGTAACAGTATGATGCCCCAAAGGCCAATGGGATCCTACCGCGCCTCGCAGCAAGGTAGGTGGCCAACCTCATCCATTGTTCCACATAAAAATATGTATTGTGACTTTGCATTTGCTGTGTTTGAATGTAACTGTTTGTATAAATGAAGGAGTGGGAAAAAGTTACTGTAGCATGCTAACTGCTTGGATCACGTTTGCATTCAAAGCTCATAATGTGAAAATCATTTAATTGACCAGGGTCAATTAAAAGGTCATGAATTTTCTAGTTGTCTATCAGCAGCTTTCAGGGGTGTGTTGGAGGTGTTTTACTCATGCCGCATTCTGTTCCTGTTTTCTCTCACTCTATTTGTGCTCCGTCAGCATCTACCTAATAATAGCTCTATCCTGTCTTGCTTTGTGTTCTGAGGGGTGTCGGACAAAACAAACACTAATTTCTACACATGAAAATGAGAGTGCTCTTTTCAGGACAGTGAGCCACATCCATAGCTTTATATTTGTAGTAGATATAAATGTGTCCTTGTGGGATTGTGTAATGTCGTACATCGGATGTAAAAATATGTCAGCGTTTTAAGGTTTTTGTAAGGCAAAGTGATTACTAACCAAATGGTAGTTGCAGCTCCAGAGATCCTCAGTCAGTTATGGCTCTTTGGTCGTTTTTGGGCCTTCTGCTGGTTTGCTATTAAATTGTCCTGCTTTCGTTGCAAATAAAAATGTTGGGTTCATCTTTGCTGCAGCAATAACAGCTTTGTTCTCAAGCTTGCAATCGCTTCTACCTGACTGTTCCAGTTGTGTAGTTGTGTTTGGACTGGTTGGAAACATTTCAGTTGGGAAGTTTTGCAAATATATTCATGGGATTCAGAACTCTAAACTCTAAACTTGATCGAGAACCTGGAGTTTCTGCACACCAAGCACTAATCAGAGCCAATAGGTAATAATTGACATTTGTCCTTTCTTGGTTTTACAGTAAAGATTACATGTGATATAATCATTGATATCATCATTACCCAGATGTGTGAAAGTTGAAGGTATTTTGCAAAATGTAACTAAAATAGCATTTCTTTCACGAGAATTCAATATTTTTTCCTATTAATTAATGACAACAATGAAAATCCAAAAACGCCTCATAAAATGGTTAAATAAAAAAAAGTCCCTGAACAAACTTTTTAATCTCCAAATAAATTCCAATTGGTCTAAAAAAAATGTGTAACCAACCGTGGTTTCACCTGTCTTGCAGGTTCTGCACAGCAGTACATGGGACGAGATGATTTCTACGGAGAGCAGTATGGACACACTCAGAGCTCCAGCGAGCCCAAAAACCAGCAGTATTACCCAGATGGTAATCGTGCACAACCATAAACTCCATACACACAGCTCAGAGCAATCCCAATTCCAGGACTTGACTCCATCCACAAGCCAAAATTACAAAAGAAGACTCAAACAACAATTAGCCTCAAATCTTTCCCCCCCAGTGTGTCTGTGTCCATACTGTCCCCTTTGGTGTGCAGAAGCTTCAGATTTCAGGGAGCGTTGAGCAACGAGATTTAGAAAAGAGCAAAAACCTTCTTCTGGGTATAAGTGAGAACTGTTGTTCGTGCAAGTCCTCTTATCATCTTACGTGTGTTATGAATGATCGAACAGATTTCTGATGCATCTTAATCATGTAAGATGTGCCCTTGTGGAACTGCGTTTGTTGAATCATGTCCTCCACAGGTCATGGCGAGTATTCATATCAGCAGTCTTCATATGGTGAGCAAGGTTACGACAGGTCCTTTGATGAATCTTCACAGCACTATTACGAAGGGGGTAACTGTCAGTTTGCAACCTGCTGGTTGTTATTGAGACATTCTTCTATTCCCGACTAGGACCGGCTCCTGCAAAGTAATAACTATAGCGTGTCTTTACCTCAAGGCAACTCTCAGTACGGTCAACAACAGGCCCAGTATCAGCAGGGCTCAGGACAGCAGCAACCCTTCAGCCAACAGCAGTACTCCTCTCAACAGGGCTACAGTGGACAGCCACAGGCATATGGTCAGAGCAACCCACACAAAGTATATTTGTACAGACACACTCAGTGGATGCATTAATAAACGTAATGTCAAATTGTGCAGCAGGTTCTGGCCAGGGTGCTGCTTCCCAGTATTCTCAGTATCAACAGGGCCAAAGCCAGCAGTATGGCTCCTACCGGCCCTCCCAGGGAGGCCCTGGAGCACAGACACAGAGGCCCTATGCATATGAGCAGGTATCTTATTCATCTCTCATTTGGCATCTCTTGTTTATTCACTCTCACATACTTAGTTTGACTTACTCGGCTTGGTGAAGTTTAGGGCTTCAGTCACATTATGTGTCCATTTCTACTCATTACATTACTGGCTTTACCATGGTTGTGCATTTGGTTTAAATGCATTTTTTTTTCTCATTTTACCTGTCAAAATCCTTCAGGAATGGATGAAAGATTACTAAACTTAACAGCCACTTTAAAAACAATATTGTTGGCCAAAGTGCTGATCACAAGATGGGGACAAATAAAAGTATTATAGACACAAAAACAGATAAGACACTAAAACAATAAAACAATAAATGAACACATGTCAAACCTTTATTGCACAAAGTAATTCACAGTGAGCAATAATGGCACACCATATCAGATGCAGTTGTTGTTCCGATGCTAACATTTTTTTTTTCAATGTTATCTTTTTATTGCAGGGCCAGTATGGAAATTATCAGCCATAAAGTGTGCCACTGTTGCTGTTGGGTGGAAATGGGAATGGATCGTTCAACATCTCAGCTGGGGACACGGAGGTGCATTAGATGAAATGTCATCCTGACTCCAGAAACAATAACTCACCGAGTCACAAGTGACTGTTTCCTTATTTGTTTAAGTTGTATGTGAACGCTGATATTATCAAACTACTGGTCAGTTTCTATTAAACTCTTCATATGAATTGAATGTGGATCTAAAAAAGAAAATACATGAAAGAACATGAAAATTGCCTTTATCCCCCTCAACCTTTTCTTTGATCTTCCCCTTGTCTGAATACCTTCTTTCATTTGAAGATTTATTTTATAAGCTTTATTCTTTTTTTATTTTTTATTTTTTTGTACACTCAGAACATCTGTAGTTACTATACAAAGCACATTTGCCCAGAAGGAAAATTTTCCTTGATATTCATTGAAAGAATATAACAAGTTCTTGATTTTACTTCTGTCTACCATACTGCTCTGCAGTACTTTAGATAAGGGAAAATCATTAAACAAAGTGAAAAGCTATGGTCCTTGAACCTTGCTTGTTCTGCGGTTGTGCTAGTCATACTGTGATGTGTTGCTATGTGACCTTACATTATGTGTTTTCACTATGTCTGAATGAGGTTATTGCTAGCTGATTGCTGCAGACTGTACATCATTGTTCCTAATTGCCATACATTGTGGTTGTAGTTAAACATTCTATTTGCAATGACATTACTCTGTCCAGACATATTGGTATGAGATGCATTGCCATTGACAGATGCCCTTTAGTCAAAATTTTATACAAATAACATGTTGCGAATGTGACAGCACTTTATTTTGCAATGACAGTGTATTTTGTTTTTATATAATGTTTTGTATTGTAGTGCAATTCAGGCTGTTTTTTTTTTTTTCTTAAATCCTCAAAAAGCCAAAGTATCACAGGAATTGAACAGTGCTCAGTCCTACACTTCCAATTTTATAAGTGCAATAGACTTAGTCATATTGAGGTTGGCTCTTGTTAATCGTTATATAGTGTTTTCTTTATTTTGTTGCCAATAATGGGTTATGTTTTTAATTGTTATGTTTAACTGTCATATTTACGGTGCATCTTCAGCGTCTGTATCTCTTTATTATTTCTCTTTTATTTATTTTAAAGTAGAACACTTCTGGGCATTCAACTAGCTTTTTATTTTCCAGTTCAAGCAGTAATAAGTACCACTGTGATGACGAGGAACAAACTTACACCACAGTACACTAAAGAGTAACAACTTATCTCTTACTACAAGAGTTGCAGTTATTTTCCAGGGTTAATTAAGAATGCAAGATATACAGATGGCTGTCAAACAGCTAAATATGTACAACTTAACAGTGACAATCACAGGATTCTCTATAACACAATGAATTTGTATGAGTATTTTATTTGTCTGCTAACTTAATATGTCTAGCATGTCTTTACAGTTTGATGTGATATGGGTGGTACATATCTTGTGTGTGCGTGTGCGTGGGGGTGGGGGTGGGCGGGTCTGCGTGTGTTTGCGCAGTAGTTGGCTTGATTGTGTTTGTATGTAAAATATAAAGTCTGGTATGTGTTATCAAAATGAATGTCATTTCTCTCTTGTGAGAGTGCATTGCCTGATTTTATCTGCTGTCTTTTGTAACTGTTTGTTATATTACAAAATTAAACTGATATTTACCTGTTGTTTAATCTTTAAATGCATTCATGTCGCAGATAGCTCATCGGGTTTAAAGTTGCATTTTATTGCAGAAGTTCAAGGTTTGAACTTGTAAGAACTTTATAAAGAAATGTCACAATATATTTGATTAGTGGGATTTATATACTCATGTTAAAAACAAAAAAAGGAATTGTAGCAGTTTGTAGCTTCTGTTAGTATTGTCGGTACAGACGTTTAATATCGCACAAACAGATAAAGAAAATTCATTTTTGGAGCACTGGGTTTTTTAAATTACTTTTTGAATGTTCATGTTCCCGTTATATCTAGTGCAATCATAGAAATAACACAATTTCCTACTTCCGTACAGTATTTTTCCAGTTATAATAACAGTTATACGTAATGTTTTTACGTTGATGCGGCTGCACAGGCTCATCGCAGTCTTTATCGGTTATGACGAGTGACTTCGAGTTTAATACAGACAAATACAATAAAACAAGGGGAAACGTTGATTATAAATGTCTTTAATAAATAAGCGTGTTTTTTTTTCAATGGAAAAACCTGTTACGTCGATTTTTTTAAAAAAAAGTGTATCTATTTTAACCTTATATCATTTGCACCTTGTATTTTGCTCCCAAATCGGCTTCCGTAGATAGGGGAAATGACGTTCCAAGTGAGTGGGCGGCGTCAGCGTCAAACCTCCAAGTTTGCAATGACAAGTGCAGTAACTGTAGCGCAACCAATTATTTATCAGTCATATCTCTCTTCTAAACGTATACTACAGTTTGATCCGGTTATCAACTTTCACTTCCTTGACACGATTTCCCTCGAAACTTTTAAATGTAAGAACACAGTTTACTGAACCCTTTTATAAGTCAGTATGTTGGCGACGCTAGCGACCGGCAGAAGCCACCGGAGGCTTTTAAGTGACATAGCTTTAGGATTTCTATTACGACACGAACTCGGGACAAACGTATTTAGTTTGGCCAGAAGTGTGAGCACGACATGTGTGCTCTGCGCCAAAGAGCGAGGAAGGCCGAAGAAGGCAGAGCTGTCCGAAAAGAAGCTGGTAGGCTATGTTTCTGAACTTAATTTCTATACCAATATCTATTTGTTCGTGTTTCCAAGTATTCTGGGTTTAAATACAGGGACAGTTAAATATATATAAATTTTCTTAACTAAAATGCGCTTTTGTATGACTGGTTGTGAAAGGCTGCTTTATAAGATCTCGAGTTGATAATAATTAAGGAATTATGTGCCTACACATATTATATCAATGACAAAGGCGAGGCCAACTTAAAAACATGGATCAAGTGTTTCTTGATAGTTGTATAATAGTTAAATATATATTTAAACAAAACTCTGAGGTTATTGCTGACATGCTATTGATATTTTCTTTTCTTGTGCCATTTTCTTATTGTGAGCTCCAAAACAGACTGTTGGTCCTACTGAATGATGTCTTGTCATGTCTTGATTTTACCCCCTAGATCCGTCACTTTGTAGACCATCGACGTGTGAAGCTCGTGGCTGGATCTGGTGGTAAAGGAATATGCAGCTTTCATAGTGAGCCTCGAAAGGAGTGGGGTGGGCCAGATGGAGGGAATGGAGGGGATGGAGGAAGCCTAATTATCAAGGGTAAGTCTTCCAGGCAAAGAAAAATATGCTGACAGTTGAGTGTTTCATTTCTTTTTCGTCAAGCATGATTTGTAATGTGATGTTTCTAAAGTAATACTTTTTTTTTTTTTTTTTTTACTTAATCACCGTACAGCCAATAAGGTCATTAAATCACTGGCACAAGTTGTTCCAGTTTACAAAGGGGAAGATGGCCAGTCAGGAGCCAGCAAAAATTGTTACGGCAGAAACGGCAACACAACTTACATTCATGTGAGTCCATGGATCATTGTGAAAACACTCACTTTAATTCTTTTCTTCGTTTTTCTTTTTTTTTTTGGTCAGTTCCGACTTTACACATAGCCTTGCCTCTGATGTTTCTCTAACTTGTAGGTACCTGTAGGCACCGTGGTGAAGGAGCATGGAAAGACGATCGTTGATCTCTCCCAGCATGGCCTGGAGTACATGGCTGCGTTTGGCGGGTTGGGCGGAAAGGGGAATCGATTTTTCCTGTCTAATGAGAACCGTGCCCCGATGACAGCAACCCCAGGAACACCAGGACAGGAGAGGAGCCTTCAGCTGGAACTCCGGACTATGGCCCACGCCGGACTGGTAAGGAAAAGTTGCTTTTTTCCAGTCTCTTGTTTACATTTTAAAAATTAACTGCCATAATTGTACATGTCTGTCTCCACGCAGGTGGGGTTTCCAAATGCTGGGAAATCCTCCTTGCTAAGAGCCATCTCCAACGCCAAGCCTGCTGTGGCTGCCTACCCTTTTACAACACTCAACCCACACGTTGGAATTGTCAAGTACAGGGATCATGAGCAAGTTGCAGGTATTTATTTATTGTGTTGGATTCTAAAAACACAACTGTTAATTATCTTTAATGACATCTTAGACAGTAACAATGTCAAATTCTCCAGAAAGATTTGTAAAAAGTGCAGTTGGCTTTTCAAACACAACAACAACAACAATTTAAACTTTAAATGTGCAACAAGTGTCACCTCACACACACACCTTATAACCTCATGCTAAACAAGGAATTCACTGATCAAGTGGAGTTTGACTGTATCTTCAAATCTCTTTTCTTCCCCAATCTAACTAACATTCTTAATAGAATAACAACTGTAGCTTGACATTAACAGACAAAGAAATCCATGTCCTGCAAAAAATCAACATTTGTTTCACACCATTATACGTTTACACTGTCAGTCAAACACTTTTAATAGTGCATTTTTATGCTACTGTTACATTCCTAGTACTAAGTTCATATCCCTCCATTTTTAATTTCTGTAAAGTGTCAATTCAACTGTTCTTCTCCCGCATGTAGTTGCTGACATTCCAGGCCTCATTCGAGGGGCCCATCTCAACCGAGGGCTGGGCATTGCTTTTCTGCGGCACATAGAGCGCTGCCGTTTCCTCCTCTTTGTATTGGACCTGTCTACTCCTGAACCGTGGACACAGCTCCAGCACTTGCATCATGAACTGGACCAGTATGAGTCTGGCCTTTCAAAGAGACCCCAGGCCATTGTGGCCAACAAAATGGACCTACCCGAAGCCCGTAGCAATCTGGAGAGCCTGAGGAGCCGCGTCACACAGCGCGTCATCCCCGTCTCAGCTCTCACAGGACAAAACACTGAGGAGCTCATCCTTCACCTAAGGGAGCTGTATGATGGCTACCTTCAAGGTGACAGCACTGATGAAGGCAAACCTGTAAAATGGTAGAAGCAACATTTCCCTCTTGTTGCACTGATGTGTCTCTTATTTGTACTGAAACTGGAAGACTTGTTGTATTTTAATAAACTTACTTAATATATAATTGAATCCGATCCAGTGTTTCAGAAGACCTCAGTAATTTCTGGAAATATAATAATGCTTTTTCAAAAGTACACTTCACACACCTCACCAACACACTGACCTTGGTGTTCATGCATGAATTGCCGTGATACAATGTAATAATGAATGCAGTGAAATTGTTCGGATTTGTGTGTGTGTGTGTGTGTGTGTGTTTAAGCAATAACCTTGTGTCAGTGTTTTTAGCTCAGATCAGCTTTGACAGGTAAAATGACAAAAAAAAAGAATCCACAAAAATGACTCAGGAGATATAGAGTGTCCACTACAGTTGCGGTTCACACACAAGAAACCGTATCTTCAACGGTGGGTAAGTTTTCTGGCTGCTTGTCTTCTAATGTGGTCATACACTGCCACCTTGAGGGATTCTGAAACATAGTTTTGGCTATTCACAAATCCATTCCTTCTGTGACCAAATGGGACCCACATTACTGCATCTACTACATCTCTGTAGCATATATGCTGTCAAACCTTTTTGGAAAACCAAACTATTGTCGTTTTGAAACGTTTACTTTGCTGTCATGCATGCGTAAACTACTTTTATCTCATCTACATGCAATTATCGTCACAACCTTGTGGTGGCGCTACCGGCTTATGTAAAACTTCGCTCGTGTTGGTAAATGCCTAAATGTCAGAAGAAGGACTGTCAGGAAACAACTTTGGGAATGACTAATGCTCTGTGAATGTAGCCTGTGGGCCTGTTATAGTGCCTTCAGCCTGTTATTTGACAGTCGAACAACGTAAGATATAGCCTGGGCATACGTTGTTTATTTATTTATTTATTTATTTATTTATTTATTTATTTATTTATTTTAAAGTACATTAACAACTTTGCTCAGTAAATGGATTTACACAATGCGAAGGAGTTAAGTTAATCGCACAACCTGCTGGACCGCCAGGAAGAACTGTCCGCGGTAAGATATTCAAATTCACTTTACGCTTTTATTTTCCTGTTGTAGAGTTGAAATGGTTGGATGTCTGTAGCTTAGTCTGGCGTCTGCTCAGATATGAAAGCCGGGGTCTGGACTTGCTCGTTGGTCATTGCAAAGCCTCGTCATTTCTGTGGCTGCACAACGACTTGGTGCACTTGTGTTTATTCGCCCTGCGATGAACCGGCGGCTTGTCCAGGGTGTCACTCTGCCTTCGCCCTAAGACAGCTGGGATAGGCTCCAGCTGACCCCCGTGACCCTGAATAGGAATAATTGGGTATAGAAGATGAATGAATGAATGAATGAATGTTTATTGAGTGTCTATTTCAGTATTCATCATATCAGGTGCATCGAGTTCTGACAATCACAATAACTATATTTGGATTTTTTTTTTGTATAAATGTAAAATTTTGATTTTTGTTTAATATTCTAATTTTACATACACAATTTAGCAAGACTTGAAGCTTTTGTTGTCAAAATATGTATATATATTTAAAAACACGTTTGATTGGCCTGCTGCCGCTGGGTGCCGCTATTGCTGCTCTGCTGACTGGCATTACTCTTTGGCACCTTTTCTTGGTTCACCTTATGGCCTTGGAGCTGCAATTGATTGTGAAAATCTGTTTACAATGAAGTGTAACAAAAATCCCTGCGTTGAGAATTTGTCATTAAGTGATAATGAAGATTGACCCCAAAACAAATTTTAGTCACAAAACTCACATTATTACATGTAGTTTTAATTCAATTCAGTGTTGTAATACAAATCCACACAAAATAGTCACAATAAAACCAAGCAAAATACATAAAATACAACAAAAAGTAGAAACCAGTATTTTTCCAGATCACAAAAACATCTATAACTTTATCGTGTTCCAGTTAACGACTGAATTAATAAAAGCTATTTCACAACAACTCAAACGCCTTAAAATACATTCATTCATTCATCTTCTTTACCCGCTTATTCCTATTCAGGGTGACGGGGGTCTGCTGGAGCCTATCCCAGCTGTCTTAGGGCGAAGGCAGGGTACACCCTGGACAAGTCGCCAGTTCATCGCAGGGCCACATAGAAACAAACAACCATTCACACTCACATGCACACCTATGGACAATTTAGAATATTCAATTGACCTCATATGCATGTTTTTGGAGTGTGGGAGGAAGCCGGAGAACCCGGAGAGAACCCACGCAGACACGGGGAGAACATGCAAACTCCACACAGAAAGGTCCCCGGTCCGGGCCCCGGAATTGAACCCACGACCTTCTTGCTGTGAGGCGGCAGCGCTAACCACTGCGCCACCGTGTCCCTTAAAATACATGATTGTATGTATAAAGAAACCTGTACGTGTAAAAGACGTGCGCGGTGAATGTGTGAATACTGTGTGTACGTGAGGCAGCAGTAATGATGTTTCACCAAAAGGGGTCAGTGTTGCCGAAAATCTTGCTTTGACAGTTCACGTATTCAAAGTGGGAGCGAATCTTTTGACTGAACAGTCCAGTGTTTTTTGCACTGGTAGCGGCGCTCATTGTCAGGCTTCCCTGGAAGTTCTCTCAGTAGCTGTAATTTACACATACAGCCCCCACTGTTTAACATTTATGGACATCTGTGAAAATATAAAGATAAAATACTTATCTATGTTCTTAGTTTAATAAAGTTACTTAAAGTCACAAAGTATTGTAAAGTAGAGCAGTAACAGAAAGAATCTTTGCAGAAAGAGTTGGTCTATTGGTTCTTAACACAGCTAAGAAAAATACAATGTTGTGCATAAGAAAGTACGGATAAACACGATCATTGTTTGAAATACACTTTTTTTTTTTTTTTACCATTAGAATATTAAGAAAATATAGCTGTAGATACATTGTGTGTGTGTGTGTGTGTGTGTGTATGTGTATATACATGTGCATTGTATTTACACATTTACACAGTTTCATCCTCATGGTATCAAAACTGTTATTTTTGAAAAGCAACAAAACATCAAACTGAATGGCATGATAAGACGCTGTTGACATACGCTTCAAGTAAACACACTCCACAATTGCATGCATGCACGCACACACACTCACAGAAGAACCAGTTTGGCAAGCAGAATCATTGCTGTGGGCGGGCAAAAGAATTCGTAAGCGTACTTCCATGGAAGCTCTTTCTACTTTTAGTGTGACGCACCCGCTTTAATCAAACAATAATTAAAAGGTAGGAGAATAATGGTCCAGGATTTCTTTTCCATTGTGTGGGTTAATCTGTGATCCCATTCTTTTGAAAAAAAAGCAAAGTTGGGATTTTTGGTCTGTATGATTTAAACATCAGTACAACAAATGAAACTTACGAGTAAGGAGCAAAACGTCAAAATAGTAAAATACAGTTTTCATCTTAGGCACATTGCCAGGAGATTTCCTCTCCTGAAAAAAATGACCCTCCTCAAAGACAAGCCCAAGTACATAATTATACCCAACTGTCACATGTCGTGACATGTGCATCACTGAAGGGAACAGCAACGCCAATAAAACATTTCTGCAATACTTCAGGCTGATTATGTAACTTTGTTGCGTTGTTGAAAACAGGTTCGGCAAGTGCACAACTTTCATGACAAGATTTCCCCGCACAATGTTTAAACCCTGTCGTTCATACATTTATATTGTATTTAGTCACAACTGCATTCACATACAGCTCATTCTATGTCAGCTTTATTTTTTTAAACACATGCTCAGCTCTTGAAATCAAAGTGTCAAGCAACGGAATCCCTAAAGGCATAGTTCACCCAATTTCATCTCTTATCAATTTACTACCAATGATTTTTAGAAAAGGTTCTGCTGACATTTTCAAATCCAGTTTTGGAGTAACTTTCAGAAATAATTATTTTCATACTATTTAGATTGGCAGCATCAGCGGAACTCTCATCTCATCTCATCACTGTTCTTATGCCAGTTGACCCCATTTTGGGTTAACATTAACCTTTTGAAGCTGTTTTAAACTGTGATAGTTTTCCAGTGCCACTTCCACAGGTTTATGCACCAAAGTGGTTTTTGTACTTTGATGAGTCATGCCGATTGAGGCTAGATTGTTGAACCTGTCGTCAAGGTCCATGTTTGGATCAAAGGGAATTTCAGGGACAGCGATGGTGTCGAGCTCGTAGAGAGTTTCTGAAGCTGCTTCATGAGCATAGACATGTGGATCATAATCACCCAGCTCTTCACCTCCAGCTTCGAGACTTTGCAGTTTCTACATTACACAGAGATAAAAAATAAAAAAAAAGACTTATACGAAGATAAAATGATCTTAGTGTCATTTCAATGAATGCAGACAGAAAATTAATCGTCCATATGTTTATATATACTTACTGTATTGAGTACTTGGAGCAGGAATTTTCTGTGGGCTTTAATGTCATTTGCTTTGCACGCAGCAGAATAATTCTTCTCTCTCACCGAGCTCTGGTAAAGCTGGAAAAGAGTTTACGACAAGCGTTAATAATAAATAACAAATGTAAACATTTTTAATAAATACATATTTGTGATCTTAAAATCATGTACCCTCTTTTGTAAGTATTCACTCTGATGTTCCACATTAAAGGCTGATGATGCACCTAAGGCCTGGAAATAGCAAACTTTAAAACACTGTTGGTGATAATAATGATAAATGATGAATAACTGATTCATGATAAAATACAACGAAAACCTCATTTCTGCTAAACTGTTGGACCCCGAGCAGAAACTGTCCTTCCTGATGTCCTGTTTTCAAGGCAGACGAAGCACCTAGGAACTGGAAATATCAAACCTTACACATCATTTACCTTTAAATCACTTATTTATTCCATTATTTTACTGTGCAAGAGGGTGAAAAAAAATACTGCCTGCAGCATCTCATTTTTTTGTGCTGCTAGTTTGTTGTATTCGTGAAACACTATTGACATGAAAGCTACACACAATAATCAGGTGAAAATAATAAGAGTTTCATTACCCGCTCCTCTGACTTCAACTGTGTCATGTTCTCTCTCATGGCGCTCGCATTGTGATTCTGACAGTCAGAATAATTATTTAATCAACATAAAAAATACACAACAGCAACAAAAAGAAACAAAATTATTAGTGGATTATTTTACATTTTTAGCATTTTCCTATACTCACCCATTTTGAAACTGCTTGATTCTTAGTGATGGTGTGCAATGCCCCTCCATTTTCGCTTGATTTTTGCACTGACTGCCCCAAAGTCACCTGATATGAAATATGTATAATATGACAAAAACTCAATGATAAAAATAAATCTACTGTTAAATGTTTTTCAGCAAAAATATGAAATAAACAAATAAACAAATAAAGAAGAATTAAATTCTTTACTTTGCAGTCAGTTCCAGGTGACTCGCTGTTGCTTTCTATGAGATTGCCGTAGGTTGCCTCTGGGAATTGTGTAATCTTCCTCTTACATGTCACCAGAATAGCGCAAAGCGCAGCTGTGTTTACAGACAATCACATACACACCAATCAAATCTACCGATGTATTGTCCATACAAATCATGAAGCTAAAATTGTTCCCCAAAACAAAAGCGTTCCACATGAAAACAAAGCAGAATTCGATCAAATTTCTAAAGTATTTTGTCCATTTAAAAGTCTGAATGTTCTACCTGCCAAGAGTAATATTCCAGCAAGAATGATCCCGATTATTACTGCACTTGCTGTAGAGCCAGAAGTGCTGCGCTGGCGACAGTTTGGGATTGCAGGGTTGTGGCATGCACACACGGTGACCGACAGGTTGTGCACGCTGGTTATGTGTTGTCTGTCGGCTACCTCCAGCAACAAATCATATTCCCCTGAAAAAACTGTGTTCTCTTTGACCAAGTTGACAAAATACCCTGCGAGTTCAAAAAGTAGAGGCAAGTTAGTGCGTTTCCATGGAGTGCTGTGCAAATTTAAAGTGAACTTTTTATACTTTTGCTCTAAAATGAAAAAGAAAATTACAAACACCAGTGCCTCAGTTACCTTTGTTATTTGATTTGAATTAATGGGGCTACATAAAGTAAAGTTATATCACGGGATGGTGCTATGTGTCTACCGCCATGGATGGAAAGAGGATTTCAGGAAATACTGACAAGAATGGCTGGCACATTTTTTTAAATGAATGTGTCCCAGAAACATTTTGTTTGCTTCATTGATCCTGACAGATGCCTTAATGCTAAAGGCCATGTTTTCCTACTTTTATGGAAACTTCCCTTACCTAAATACATAATGCCTAAAAACCTAAATAACCTAAACACATCCAAACACAAAAATCAGAGTTAATACACCAAACCTGTTTCTATAAATCATTCTGCGCATTAACTCTGTTTGGAAAAATACTTTTTTGTGAAGTAAGAAAAGTTTTTTTTTTGTTATGCTATTACCTAAAATTTCTGATGGGAATTATGTTTTTAATTTTAAAAGGTGTTCTTGAAAACACATCAAATGTTGTATTACCTGAAAACATTATCTGTTTTGTGTATCTATGTCAAAGAAATATATAAACTAGAACAAGCTCCTACCGTGACGAGGGTGAACCCTCCACTTTCCCTCGACGTCTCCAAGCACCTTGTAGCTAAATGGTCCACCGTAGGGATCTCCGTCCAGGTCAGTGACCGAGATGTTTACCACAGACGCTCCGTCGGATTGGCACATATCGATTGTGTTCACTTCAAGGATCGGAGAGTTGTCGTTCTCATCAGAGACGTGAATACTGAGGGCCGCCGTACCCGTCATCGGGGGTGATCCTGATGAATGGAAGCATTAGCTTAAGCCAGTGTAATAAACACAGGTGTCATTCATTGAAAAGAGAACATCCACTGGTCCTACCATTGTCAACTACGAGGACTGTGACATTATAGACGCCGTCCTTCACATAAGGCGACTCCCTGTCGAGGGATTTGGCTGTGGTCACTTCCCCAGTCTTACTGTCCACTGTGACCCAGCCAGCTTCATCGGTTCCTTTCATGAATCTAAAACACACACACACACACACACACACACACACACACACAGTGTTAGACACTGAAGTTTAATGCTGCCGGGTTGAGACTGAAGTGCTTTTTGCAGCTTACACAAATGCGTTTGTCTGATAGAGGTCGGGATCTCTGGCTGTGAACCTGGCCAGTTGCATCCCTTTCTCTCCATTCTCGGCCACTTTCGCCTGTTTGTGGAGTTCGGTGAACACTGGCGCCTCATTGACATCCTCAACGTTCACCGTCACACTCATGATGCTTTGGCTGGATGCGCTCCCTTGTGCCGTTGCTCCTGCATTGTCTCCAGTTACTTGCCAGAGTTTGCCTTCTGTTCGTTTTACCACTTTGCACAAGTAATAAGGAATCTCGTTGTCTAAAGTGAGCGTCAGGTTCACCAGTGGAGAGCCCTCATAGTCCAGAGGCTATAAATAAAAATTAAAAGACAGAAAAAGAAAGACAAAAAATTATTGGTTTCTGATTGGGTATTTTAAATTTGTGTGTGTGTGTGTTTTTTTTTTTTTTTTTAAATCATTTGTCACTTTATAAAAGGGAAGACACATCCTTCTAAATAAAAGACAGTATAGATTGTACCTTTTTCACATACAGAAGCCCGTCATTTGTCTCAAGGTCTGTTTCAATTTGGAAGTTGTTGTCCGCGTCTCCGTGGATTTGATATTTCACCTTCCATGCTTCTGTACCTCTGGTGTCTTCATCTTCAGCTTGCACACGGCAAACAAGGGCATTGTCCACGTTTTCCTTCACACTTCCTTCAGTCTGTTGCAAAGTTAAAAGAAGAAAAATATGTAAGAAGAGCTAATGGTGCATTCCCAGAGGCAGCTTAAACGGGTTGGGACTCACAGTCGTTCCTAAAAAATTGGGGAGGTGGTTGTTTCCATCTTGTATAGTGACAGTGACGGTGGCGGAGCTGGAGAGCTGCACTTCTGCCCCTCTGTCTTTAGCTTCTACTATGATTGTGTATTTTCCTGCGGCCTAATTGGTCATCAAATTAATCAAACAAACAAATAAATGATAAATATAATCATTTAAGATGGACCTTTTACCAGTTCAATCCTCTCACCTCGTGGTCCAGACACCCTTTAAATGAAATTATTCCAATTTCGCCCCTCTGTTCCAAGTAGAACTCCAGGTCTTGCGGTTTTGGTGTGACTGAAAGCATTTTCAAGTCAAACTTGTTGTTGTTGTTGGTGTCCGCGTCCCTGTCGCTCACCAGAAGTGAGACCAGGTTCGTCCCTGTCAGTGCGAAGATAATTCACATGTGTATTTCAGCTGAGTCTCCGTAACAGCTGCATATGTAAGCTGAACGGTGTGGAAGAAAACAATGGAACAATCTCTTTACCTTGCTTGGTCGACTCCAATATGGTCACTTCAACCGTTTGTGGCTTGAAAGTCGGGGGGTTGTCGTTTGCATCCTTAATACGCACCTCAACACCCAGCCGAGTATCCACTAGCTTGGTTTCTTTGAACATGGCCTCAAATGTTAGCTGGAATGAATACATATATATGATGAGAATGGAAAGCAAAAAACAAAAAAATAATCTTCTGGCATTGGGCAGAAATTTTCCTCATACCTTCAAGACCGGGTACTTCTCGTAGTCCACGGCACGATTGACAGTGACCTCCCCAGTTTCCTCATTGATGGATAGCAAACCTATGGGTTCGAGCTCAACACCGTGACCGTGCAAGTTGAAAGCTCTGACTTCATCTGCGAGCTTGATCTGCAATCAGTCAAAACACACAAGCAACAGCAGCAGCAGTAGAGCCATATTTTAAAATGATGTTCACCAATCTTCTGCATATAATCCTAACATGTTGGTTGATGCTCACATAGCCCAGTGAATACGGAAAAGGCCCGTTGTAGCCCTCATCAATCTCGAGCGAATCGATTATCCAGGCTCTTTTCTGGCGCTGCAAGATTTCTAGAGAAGACCTGTGAACTCCCAAACACTGTAAGAAAACATGGCATTACATCATTCACATTGGAAGATGTAATAAGAAAATGGCACTACCTTTACTACTGCTGCATATAAGAAAAACAAGAAGAAAATGAATTATGTTTGATTTCTGGCATTGTGAGTATACACACTAACACACAGATATATGTATGTATATATATATATATATATATATATATATATATATATATATATATATATAGTATATTAAAATAAGCAGGAGATGTATGTTAAAAGAATCTTGCTGCCACTCTGTGAAATGTGAGTTCCAATAATATAACCTAGTTGATATCCTTTGATCTTGTGATAGTGCTGGAAAAATAAAATAATAGTCTTCTTGACCATATAATTCCAAAGACGTCGTCAGTGACATATGTGTACTATTCTGCTGTTTGCTAGTTGGAAATAATTTACCTAAAATAATTAAGTAAAATAATAAATAAGTAAGTAAATAAATAGATAAATAACATGTTCTTATTTAACATGACATATTTAATCGGCTACAAATTTGTTCCTGTTATTATATCCCTTTATGGTCTAAGACTTCCATCGAAGAAAATCCTTACCAGTATAGCAACAATACTAAGTTGTATCGTCTTCATAGTTCCTCCAGAGGATTTCTTCTTAGATAATCTCTGCGCCAAGACAGTCAGTCCTTGAATGAGCCGGGCTACCACGCTTTCGTTAGTTTGTAAGTACTAGTGTTACCAGACTGTCATTACAAATACATTGACTGTAACTTTAGAGATTTCTCTGGAAAACTGCGCAGGCTGGGCGTGGGACATTGCTCAGGTATGTGTGCATTCCCTTCTTCGGTGTCAGGAGTTTACAATTCAGTGCCAAAGTCAATAAAAACAAATGAAAGATCACAACATAAAAGCATTGCAGGTGCAAGAGACACACACAAAAGAGGAAAATGTTCCAAATGAAACAACGAACAACAACAACAACAAAATTAATTATAATTCAGGTGAAGCTGTTCTGTGCTATTTTTGCCAACAACCGTCTGCTGGAAAACTGCCACGTGTGCCAGACAACAAAGTCTTTGTTGTCCTCACTTCAGTATTCAAATCCAGAGAACGATTTGCATATTAGTCGTGTGTTGCAAGAAAAAAAAAAGTATGAAAAACTAGTTGTGCCACTCCTGTGGAAACAGACAGTTCATTGGCTTTGGCATTGTTTTCAAAGTTGTTGGCAGTTCAGTAGTAACAAAAAACGTTTAGCTGACAACTGTATTAGTTAATAAAAACTCAAATTTATTTAAACATTTTGCACTCAAGTTTGTTTTCTCTTATAATTCATGATCGAAAAATATAAAAATAAAACAACAACACACACGCAAAAACAAAAGAAGAGCATGCAGAGCCCACAACCTTATTTTCTAACATCATTAAGAATATTTTGTTAACTTACATTCACTTGGACATTTAGTTTGACCTGTCAGATTTGATCTGATACGCTTCAAATATTTTACAAAGCAGTGCTGGTATTAAAATTAAAATGAAAAAACAAAGACAAAGACAATTGTAACTTTGTAACCCGCAATTACATATTGCTGTGACGTCTCATTCAACGTGGCATTAATAAACAAACAAAACCTTTTCATGACACAAATTCTGAAGCCACCAAAACAAAGCTTGTGATGGTCTTTGATTTCATTATCAAGTAAGCAATAATTTCATTCAAAATTATTCATTAAGCATTACAGAGTCATGTCTACAAAGTCGCTAGCTACGCACAATCCATATCCGAATGTAACAGAACTCTTTTGTTCATCTAAAAGAGCAGTGCAGCAGCTCTTTTCAAAGCTGTGTTTTTCTTCCTTGAAGCGTGCTGCGACAGATCCCGGCCAAGCTGTTGAACTTGGGATCCAAATCGTTCAGAAATGTCAAATCATCACCCAAGTTGCTGAGTGACATCCCATCCAGGGACTGGCATTTGCTGCCCTGGCCCTCATAGGCGTACCGCTGGGGCTGGTACTGCAGGTAGCCCTCATGGTTTCCGTCAACTTCATACAGCCTCTGCGGGATGGAAGGGTGAAAAATTAGTCTATTTAAAAAGCCAAATGTGTATCTTTTAAACCCATGTGTTGGTATAAAATGGAAAAGAAAATACAGATGAAGAATCACTAACACATACGTACTGATGCGTTTTCATTTGTTAATAAAAAGCATTCACGATTATGGCTTATGGAAAAGGATCTGAGGAGCAGGTGTACAGAGTGAATCTCCACTCACAACTAACAACAACAATAAGTTTGGATTCTGCCTTCCTACCACTTGATGCAACTAGAATTACATACTCAGACTTTAATCAGAGCTCTAGTAACTGCACTAAAACTATGCATCCATCATATCCATCATTCTCATTAAACCATCTAGTTTGTTGTCTGACTATAGTTTTTCCCAATCAATTCATGGGCAAAAAATGATGAACTTGTGTAAGTGGATTCCTGTGCCATTATTTTGTGTGTAACGAGGTAAAGAGCAGGCAGCCAGGGTTGAAGCCTGAAATGATGAATCCAATGACCCGGTGCATTTTTGCAGGTTGATGCAGAGTTGTACTATATAATATAATACTGTATGTGTCTAATTAATGGTTTCATGAGGGAAAGAAGACTAGTGTCTTGCTATTTTATTTGGCAAATCTCTACTCTGTTACAACTGCATTTTTGTTGCTATAGGGAGGTTTCTACCTCTCTCGGTGGTGGCATTTTTTGTTCATTTTTAGACCAAAAGGCAATTATTATGCCTCTTACCCTGTCAATGTGATCTGCAATGTGTTGACTTGACCACTGGTTGGCAGACCGCCTCGATGAAGCCCCCTGTTGACAGAGTTGTGGGACTGTCAGCAAAAGCAAAAAGTCCTATAGTACTTTCCAATAAATGTGTTATCACCGTGCCAAAGCTAAAAGCTTTTTGAAATGCTGAATAATTGCCATTCAAGAAAGAGAGGTCCACTCACATGGACGATGCTGTTCCTGCTTGCAGACCAAGAATTCTGAAAACACCAAAAATACAAAATTGCCTCTTAAAGCCATGACATCTGACAAGACAGACAAACAGACATACAAAACATGACAAAAACTTGATGAAGCATGACTGATGAAAAAGTCCCACTCACCATAGCCTGCCCTCCCATGCTCATCATTGTGTCTCTTTGACCCATGCTCACCATATTAGAGGAAGTCATATTAGAGTTCATCTAAAAGGGAGACATAACTCAGTTAGATCCACTCAACTGTCATACGCAAGCTTGTTTGTTCAGTGTTTTCTTCAATGTTATAATTCAAGTCATTTATTTGGTCTATCTATTGGTTGAAAAAAAGAATAACAATTTGATCAGGGAAAACATTTCTAACATTTTTAATTCTCTATGGTATTGTATTATTATTACACAGACAATGAGGCAAAAACTTGCTACTCACCGTTGAGAATGCAGCACTCTTGTACTCACTTGTGTCTTGGGTCATAATCTGAGACATTTGTGTTTTCTAGATGTTTAAAAAAACAAAATTATTTTCATCGGAGTAAGAAAATAATGACAATAGTAACAACAACAACTACACCTACTACTGCTATTATTAGTTGCCTCACACATGTAAATGAAGATAATTTCTATATATTCTATATGTTTTCTGACTGTACGGTCTGTCTATTCGGTCATGATATATTGTTGTCAAATGTCATTAAAATGTCTGTTGTTTCTATATCTTCTAGATAAAAGGATTCCTCTTACAATAGTCATATTAGCACATCCTTGCCCTCTCAGAAAAACTTGAACAGAAACAAAACAAAGAACTGCTGCACCATTGAGGTGTCTGAGATTTGTTGGATGCTTGGATGACCAAAAAAGTAAAAGAGGTTGTGGAGAAACTGAGAGCGTACCTGCATTGTGCCCTGTTTGAGGCCCTCTGTCACATCCACACTCTGTGTCGGTGTCAGGAATAGAGTGGGCTCAGTCTGACAGACAGGAATGAATCAGTCAATTCAAAGTGTGTGTGTGTGTGTGTGTGTTTTTCAAGAAACTCTGGCTAACATGGTTAAAATGTTTTTATCTGATCAGAGTGCAGTCATGTACTGTAGCACTTGACGAGATGGGAAGGAAGAAGAACAATATGATACAACTGGTAATGATTGCTGAGAGAAGAAGGAAGGAGAAAACTGCATAATTGACAGTTAAGGATGATGGAATGAAACAAAGTGATGAGCCTTAATTTGGTAGAGACACCGAAAAATATCCATTTCATATCATAGTCTCGCCAGACAAGGTGTGCCGTTGGTGCGACCTAAAAGTGGAGCACCAGCTGATGGAAATAAAATCACAAAAGCGTAGACACCCAACAGACCTTGCACTCCGAGACCCCTCCTTCTTGGTTGTATTTGATGAGGGTTTGGTTGCCTTCCTCTTGTATCACAGGAAGGTGCTGGAAAGCCTTTCCACACTCACATACGAGGAGAAGTAGGAGTACTGAGGGCAGACAACAGAAATATCGCAGAGACCAGAGTTTGGTCAAGGTTTTGTGATCACCAGGGCCAAAGATGGCTTGAGCTGGTGGAGGTGGTGAAATAAACTACTTGTACCTCTCTCATCACAATTATTGACGTGTAGTGGAAATGAAAACTCAAAACCTTTTCATTGAAGGTGTTCTCACTTTAGAGGACATGAAACACTAAATACAGTTATCGTAATTCAAAGAAGGTCTCCCACCCTCCCTTTTAATATTGATGGCAAAAGAAGCCCAGCTGTTCAGCAGTTCAGTTTAAAAACGAAGGGTGGCGCCATTGCTTTTGTGTTGCTGGATATGCCATCGGATTGTTTGTCTCAAGCTGTGGTGAGGCTCAGTGTGACGCTCAGCGACAGCAACAACATCCATGTATTCAAAATCACAGTGAAAGACAAGATGAGCAGAACTAATAGTAAGGTATCGTCCAATACCAGGCCAGCAGGGGGCACTGTATCCATAGCATAGTTCAATTCTTTCTTTATAAGCAACTTAAATAATATTTTTGAACTGTTTTGCCTGCATTGCCTCTGCTTGCAAATACTCACACAAAAACATGAGGAATCCTAAAAAGAGCAACCCGATACCAGCTGGTCCAAGGCTGGAGGAGGATGGTAATTTGTCCCGACAGGTATTGGCCTGGCCACAGTCACACACCATGATCACCAAGGTCTCACGTCCAATCGTATTCTGCTGATCCTGAATCTCCAGGGGCACGGAGTAGTTTCCATAAGGAAGTGACTTCCGGCTGATTATTCCACATTCTTCACCTGGCAAATGGCGACAATAAAAGTCCGTAGTGACTCAACCAGGAAAACATTTTCAATCATTTATAAATTCATATTGTGATGAAGAGTGACTGACCATGGGCAGGGTCCAGTTTCCATTTATCCTCCAGTGTCTTGTCATCGCCTCCCAGGGAAAAGGTAAACGGCCCACTGAAAGGAGGATCGTCACCATCTTTTGCTTGCACCATGACCTTGTTCTCTTTGTTACCACACATAACTACACCTTTGCTGGCCAACTGAGGCAAGTTGTCGTTGATGTCACCCACGTGAATCTTCACAGTGCACGTTCCCGTTCCTGGTGGCTCACCTTAGCGCGGGAATTGGAAAAGCAAACCAACAAAAAACATACCTGATATGAGCTTGACCAATGATCAGATCACATGGTTTGTGATAGATTTTACCGTGTTGCTTCCTCTTACCATTATCAGTGGCACCGATGAGAATAGTGTAAGTGTCGGTACCATTAAGAAATGGTGACTCTCTGTCCATTGGCTTTACTGCCTTGACTTCTCCAGTTTTCTTATCAATTGTCACCCAGTTTGCGGGATCATCTAAAATCTCATACCTAATCACATGGGAATGGCATAGTGGAGGTGGGGTGAAAACAAAATACATTTTGGCTGCTTTGTTGTTCAATCAAATGGAATTTTCACCTGTTGTTTAGCTAAAAAAGCAAAAAACAAAAATGTTTTTCCGCAGCTTTACTAATGGACATTGTGAGCAGCTTCTAAGAGTGTAGACATTGGTGATAAATTATTGATGCAACAGTAAAGCAACAATTAGCTCAAGACATAGGCCGAAATAGGTTTGACTTATTTAGGAAATAGTAACATCTTTCCAGAACTTCTACAATAGAAATCAACTTCCATGCCGCTTAAAGGTCAATATGAGCAGTGACTTTAACGAAATGTCATATCGGACAATGTTCACAATGAGGACAACAGTCACCAACCTTAACTCAGATGGATCGGAGTCTACATCAAAGGCGTCTGAGGTGAGCAGAACCTTTCCAGGCTCCTCCTCCTCATGGACAAAAACCTTGATGGGATTGGTTCGGAACTGTGGCGCATCATTCAGATTAATCACTTTCACCTTGATCATAGCCATATCAGGGGGGTCCTTGGGTTTTTTTGGACAGACAAATAAGGGTTCCTCATTCTCTACTTGTATCTTCAAGTTAGCGGTAGTCGTCCTTTCGTAATCCTTTGCCTGTGACAAACACACCCTGAGGTTAGTGCGGGGGCAGTAAGGCCTCATTCAGACTACCAGCTATAAATCTGATTTTTAGCCCATCCAGATTGAAACTGGATGGTTCTTTTTGTAGTCTAAACAGTCACAAATCACATTAAATCCGTTGCTACAGCAACCTGTCAGATGGGTCAATAATGTGGCCCAGTGTGAACACAGCCACATTATTGACCCATTTGGACACTTGGTAAAAAAAAAAAACCAGTGTGAACAGTCAGCACTCAAAATCGAATTTGAGAAGGAATCTGATTTGAATCAGATTCGCCTGCAGTCTGAACGCAGCCTAACTGGTTGTGTGAAAAACTGTTGAAATCAACACGGGTTGGTTGAGTGTGAGATTTTAGGTGAGAAGCAGCGTTACCTTTATGACACTCAGAATACCCTCATTAGTCTTTGGGTCCGTTTCAATTTTGTAGTTATGGTTTTCATTTCCTTCAATGATGGTGTATTTGGCGCGCCACGCCGGAGTATTTGGAGTATCGAGGTCATCTACTGAAACTCTCAAAATATCTGTTTGGGTGATTGATTCTTTCACTGAAGCATCATACTGAAAAGACAGAACAGCACATTCAATTCCATCCTAAACTCTTGAATAAAACTAACAGTATTTATTGAGATAAATGTGTACCTCTTTTATTTTGAACACTGGAGCATGACTGTTTGAGTCAACAATGTTTAGGGTAATTACAGCAGTGGAGGAAAGGGGTTGATCGCCGTGATCTTTGGCTTGAAGAACAACTTCATACTTCTTTATTTTCTAAAACACGAAAAAGGGGATATTTTAGAAATTCAATTTCTCCGCAGTGTTTAAGTCTTCCGGTAAAGCACGAGAAATTGACAAAATCTCACGTCATAGTCAAAACATCCTGCGAGAGTGAGTTGGGCCAGTCTGCCGTGCATTTGCTTTACACCAATGTTGGGTTCCAGCGGATTCTGTGAAAGCATGGTAACTATGATTTTAGAGTTCGGAGTGTTTTCCTGGTCTCTGTCCGTGACTGGCATCTGCACAGGCAAGTAACCTTGGGAAATAAGACAAAAGAAGAGTGTTAAAAACAAGTATAAAGAGTGGGAAACATGCTCAGTGAGATGATAAAAGGGAGAACAAAATTTTGTGAATGTTTAGTATGATTGAAGATTATTTTTGCATCCTGATAGAACTATGCTGTGAAGTGTGTCAATTTTTTGGTTTCACTGTTTGTTTAATGGATACTCATACTAGTTAAATTTGTGCATAACATTATTAGAGCGCAGCAAACTCACCCTCTGGTGTATTTTCATTCACATCGAATATCATTACTGGTGCAACAAACTTAGGTGGGTTGTCATTGATGTCTTTTACTTCTACGTCAAATGCCAGTTCCCTGTCCAGTAGTTCATCGGTATACTTGTCATGGATGTCAAACTTGATCTGTGGAGAGAGGAGTTTGTGTAAAAACCTTAAAATGTATTTGTCATTGATAATTTGTGATGGGGAACTGGCTCACGTGAAAGGGTTTTGGGTACGCCTCTCTGTCGATGGGTCGATTGGCGTAGACAATTCCATTGTGGGGATCGATGGAGATGGTGTCTACCGGTTCACGGTCCACACCATCTCCTCTTATTTTGAACAAGTGGTTGTCCCCCGACATGTTATTGAACATCTAAAAGCACAAACCAGGTCGTGAACTGATGCTCCCTGACCAGCCGACGCTGACCAGTGGCTGATGTAATGTACGCAACCATGTATGCACCTGTGAAATCCTTTTGGGGTACGGCCCAGGTTGCTCCTCCTCTAATTCAATGGTTGACAGAACCCACCTTCTTTTGGTGCGGACCAAAACCTTCTGTTGAACCAAAAGCTCATTTTTTTTACTTTGTCTTGCAAATTGGTTGTTTTTCCCTGCAGCAAAATGTGTTTGCAAGAATGTGCCAGGTAAAAGATGGGGCACTTACCTGTTCTCCATGCTGACGGAGGACATTGTGAGACTCCACCAGGGTTGTTAAAGCAATCTACAAAAACATGAAACAAGAATGGAAGACACCCTTTCCACGTTTTCATGTAAATATAGAGTGATACCATATTAATCGCCAAATTATTCCATTCTATATTTTTTAATTTCTTTAATTACATTTAATTTGGTCACTCATTGTTTCCTCTCTAACTCATTGAAAATACAATTTTTTTTATCGACAAAGTTAACCTCAGTAATCCTCAGTTAAGCAAAACAAGAATGTGGAAGTAAGGGATCAGATTTGTGGGTGTTGTTTGTCATAGTTTTTATACTAACAGAGCTCAGATTTAGATCCTCTTTAAACCACACTGCAATTTCTCAGCCAGTTGCATATTTATCAGGATTGATATCTTTCCTCACATTCATTTCAAGAATGTAGACATGGTGCACTGCAGACATCTTACTGAAGTTCAGAGATCAGAATGGGGAAAAGACGAGCTTAAGTTTATTCTGAATGTGCAGTTATTGGAGTTCTGCACTAACTGCTGATCTGCAGGGATTATAACAACATCTCAACCATGTCAAGGGTCTACAAGGGTCTAGAGAATGGTCCCAAAAAGAGAAAATGTCCACTGAGTAGTTGGAGACTATAGAGAGGCTTGTTGAACACCAAAATGTAACTGAGTAACATTATAACTTCCGCACAAAGCTGCCACTTTTAAACCTACTGCATTTACCTGCCACAGGGACGCCATGCTAATCCCATGCTATTGAAAGATGACATGCTACCTCCTCCCACCATTATGAAATGAAATATCTCACATTCAGAACATCGCTGAGAATGGAATCAATGGAGCCACAGTACTGAACTGATACTACACACACAGTCATTTGCTTCCAAGTCCCCCAAACCACAGATGTGACCAAACTATCCATCCAATTACAGATTAAAATCAAACTGTATTTGATAGATTTGGATTATCATCAAGATAATATGTTTCCTCATACCAGTATTCTATAGGTTGACCTGTAAAATTTAAGGCAAGTCCTTTGCTCGACACCAAAATGAGCCTAACATACAGTATTTGACGCGTGCAAAGTTGACCGATGACTAACAGGAACACCTTATTTGAAGTCGACTACAAGATGTATGTCTTAGATCTCAGTGGTCCATCCTCGCTTCCCGTAGTCTTTTCTAAGTCGAATGACATTCACATGTTTTTCCTGTTGTTTTGGTTGTTTTTCTAGGTAACTTAAAAAACAACAACAATTCAATGTTTAGTACCTTTGCATTAATGAGGGATAGGCTACGGAAAATACAGACTGCAGTTAGTTAAACCAGCTACATGTTTCCACACTGGCCCAACCTTGACAGCCACTGTGGGTGTCTGCGCTCTCAGGGCAGTAACCGTATCACAAAGCAGTCAGACTTATCGTCATTATGTTTTGTCGATAATAATAAGCAATTAATGAGAGGGATTATACATGACCCTATGTTAAGATTAAATTGTTTGGTAGTTAAGTGGTTTATTTACCTGTGCAAAAAGAAAGCACATTTACCATGATTTCCCCAAACCTCAACCAAAGAACCAAAAAAATATCATCTTGAGGCAAAAAAAAATAATCTTTACCTACAAGAAGAATAGCTTTCTTGTAGGTGAGGCTGCATCTCTCAGTGAAGAACTGGAATGCAGTTGGGCTAATACTTAAAGCAGTGAATGCAGTCAAATTATACTGTACCAATACCCTGACCTTTTATTATTATACAATAACATTATACAACCTCATGGAGAAAGGTTTCCCACCCTAAAATAATGAGTGTTCTGGGGTTAAACATATACTGTAAATGTACAAATGTTAGGGTTTCCATGTCTGTGGTCTCAAATGGTGTAATACCCAGTGCTGCCTTATAAATTCAAAACAAATTGTCCACAATTAAAAAAAGAAAGAATAAAAAAAGCATGCCTACCAGAAGAAGAAGGTAAATGTCTCTCATCTTGGTTCTCCTTCACAGAGTCCTCCTCTGTCAAAACGCTGTGTGAAACGCAGTGTGAGCGAGAGTAGCGTGAGGTCGGCCCACCTGCCTGCAAGCGGGAGGTTGGCTGACTCTGCCCTCAAAGTGGGGTTGTTTGTTCACTTGGAGTAAAGCGGCTCCGTGTCATATTAGCTTGAGCACAGTGTTCATAATGTTTCTGTAAGTGGCAGGACCTGTTGGAGCAGAGCCAGTGCATTTGCCTGCAAGAATTATTTTGCCCCTCCCCCTACTGTATATTTAAGAGAAACCCTATAATGTTGCAAGAATGCACCTTCCAGAAACCTGCAGTTCAGGTTTCCATGATTTATTCATGGCTGACCTGCATCACGAACATATGGCTAACCATTACCATTCTTTACACTGACACACGATGATGCATTTCTCCAGAACTCTAAGCTAAGTTTTTGCTTTTGCTGTTTACATTTATGCCCTTTTACTAAACAGTGTATATTTGAAAACAGACACTACACAGGCATAGGACTTGGCTGTATGTTGGTGTTGCACCTCTGGGTCCAAGAGGATAAATCAGCTGTCGTGAAGTGCAAAACACAACTGCCAATGGAAAAAAACACAATGACATCAACTTCTCTTGGTATAAGTAAGGGTAACGTGCGACATGGGTCATGGCAAATTTCTTTTGAAATGCTTTTAAGGACATTCATTTGACCACTTTGTTTTGCTCCTGTCTTTCTTTCTCCAAAATTACATTCACCAGTTTGATATAAAGGGCGATTTGACAGATTGATGCTTGCCACAGAATATTGACAGTTGCGTGGAATAACGTCCTACTCTGTTCTGAGGTAATCCAGGCATTGAGATCATTTTACAGGGAAGCTCATTCGTCATCAACATTCATAAAAAAATTACAGTGAATTCACTGTAAACACAAATCCTTTTTTTTTTTGATAAAGCAAAAGCTGACTTGTTTTTTTTTAGGCAAACAAACTTGTCAGATCATGCCACATAGTTAACACTCTTCTTGGCAGTTAATCTCCCCAGGCGAACACGGTAGTGCATGGGAAAGACTTGTACAGCCAGCACAGAGGCACACTTTCCTCTGTTCTGTGTGACTTCTTGAAAAATCTGCTTTCATTTTGTCTCCTTAGGTCTAAGGAAAATGATCCGTTTACACACAACTATCACTTTAAGAACGTGTTAAAAGTTCCGTTCACACCAAGTGCAGCTGTTGCCGTAGGTGAACACAGTTCATGAGGGTCAACATGGGAAAACTTAAGGTTTTTTGGGGCGGGGCACTTCTTCAGTACCAGTTAATGATTATGAAACTGTGACACTTTGCTTGCCCTGAATCCTTGGACTTCTGAATCACATTCATTTGAATATAGATCGCTGATTCAACCAAGCTGTCTGTGTAGACTTGAATTGATCCCATCTTTTTGAGCACTCCAGCTTTTTTCTTCATCCATCACGTTTAGTAATTTGCACCTGTTTATGTGCGTGTGTGACGCAAGGCTCCTATTTGAAGTCATCCCGGAAAGGTTCCAAAAGCCTGGGGGGCCCTTCGATGAAAAAGTGCTTACAATGCATAGAAGGCATGTTGTAACCTTACACCATGTTGTGAGAGCAACATGTGGATCCTCTGGTTCTGCCACCGGTTTCTTTGGGGCTTATGGAACAAAAGAAAGTCTCTTCACTTGGAGACCAACACTCACATGAAAACAATCTTATACCATGCCTGAGTACGTTTGACTAGTGTGAGCGCTCCATGCTATCATTGCGTACGGTACATAAACACTGAAGTCGTGTTTGAGTGGACCGCCACTGAAACTAATGAACGCACGCTGTAGGTGTCATGCACATTTGTGCACATACTGATTGTTTGGTGCTGTGCTTAGCAACAGCTTCTTCGCTGTCCCACACAGCAGCAAAAGTGGTATCACCTTGTCTGACTATAACTCTTAAAACGATCTTCGAAAAATTATTATTATTGTGATTTCCACAATGAGGAAACAGTTAAATTGATGTCAGTTTGGGGGCGTCAATTCCACCAGTCAAAAATGGATGAGTCAGATAGTCAGGTAGTTTGCATTTTTTTTTTTTTTTTTTTTTTCAAAAAATACGATGGAATGTTTTGCAAGTGTTTTGCATAGGAACTTTCAAAAGTGATTGCTGCAGCACCATAGTAAAGGCTGTCCCTTTCCGCTTTGGTGTGAATGTTAATTAACTTGAAAATTAACATTGCATCGCTACAAAGTGTACTTCTACTACTAAGTTCAGCAGCCAGAGCTGGAATTTAAATTTCTGAGCAAATATTGGATGTGTTAATATCAACCAGTCAATCCACTGTGTGTCTGGTTCTAACATTAGTTTGAGGGTTTTGTGCTTATGACTCAATGGACTGTATCAGTTTTTTCAGTAGCTCAAATAACAGATAACATGTGTTTGCAATGTCCCTGACTCACTACACTGTATGAAAGTGTTATCATACAAGTTGATGACAAATGTTTAAAGCTACTAATGTGGATAATAAGGTCAACAAGTTGGTGTTCAACCACCATTATCTTTGTCATATAGACAAATCCGATGAGCATTTTGTGTATGTTGCCATCTTGTGGTGCCACTATTACTGCCGAGTTAGAAATGAATGTAGCCGTCAGCAACATTAATGTTTAGTCTTGGCAATAGGTAATAGAGAAATAGGAAGGGAATTAACGTTAATATTTTATTGATATTACATTTTTGCCAGATTTGTCTATAACTATATATAACTATTGCCACTGCTTCAGACGTTGAACAGTTACACGGCAATATTTGCATCACGCAACCAACAGCAAGATGGGAACAGTAGTTTAGCAGCATAAAACACAGGCAGTTGGTGTTAACTGTATCCTCTGACTTTAATTAAGACTTTTTTTCAAAGCAAGATGTTCACATGGGAAAAGAAACAGGCTTAAATGTCACATTTGAATAGTTGTTTTGACAGCATGACTTGGCTCAAACCACAGTACCAGTTTTATATCAAGCTCTTTGTTGTCCACACCCTCGCTGGCACGCCCCTGCGTCGACACGCACAAGTGCATAAACACCAATGTTGCGCATTAGCTCAAATCTTTATAGGCCTCAATCAGTCCCGACCCATCTTAAAAGTGCACTGCACAGTGTTGACAGCAGTTTGTCGCGAGCTGTGCCGCACCTTAATTAAATCCAAGGTACACACAGTGACATATGAGTTAGCATGGTTGGGACCATTCGCCATCAGCTCCCCTGCGATTGAAAGTGAGCGGTTGTCCTCGTTAGTCTCAACGTGACTTCGACTCAACACATTGGGATCGACAGAAAAGCTTTGTCACAATTACACGTTGTTCTCAAGTCTTGATGTTTTCAGCCCATGCTGCCGTCTACCTGGCGGCTGCTCAGAGCAACGGTTATTTCAACACGGGGAATGCCCATCCGGTGGCTCTGTTTCTCATATGGGTGTAACACGGCTTCGTGGCTTTTGCGGAGAATATTTCACAGCCCTGTTGTAAATCAACCATCTTTATTGGGGGGTCCATGACTGAGGGGCTGTTTTTGTGTGACTGGCTTAAAAAAGGTTGACTCAGTGACATGAAAAGCGCAGTCAACAGGAGATTTGCACAGCAGGAATGTGGACAAGGCTAGTTTTCTCAAGATATTACAAAGATCAATATGCTGTTTAGTAATTATACAAAGACATCATAAATCATGGCGTGGAAAAAATATTATTACTCATTATACCATAATTACTTAGCTGTGTTTCAGGCACATACACTTACTTAAAGGTCACAACTGCCCCTCGGCCTACTTCCAATACGTGTCCTTACTGATAAAAGTAGATATGCCAATTTTATACACCTCAAGCAAATTCTGAATTCAATTTCTGTTTGTTCACAAGCGAGCAGACACTAACGTGAGCTAGTATTCTGACGCCATAACATCCTGCAAAGATTTAGCATGCTTCTCATTAAAATGCACTTATACTCTCAAAGCATTTAATGTTTAGGGCAGCAGTAGGTGACCTGGAACACACATGCTTGAGCAAATATTAACATGGGTACAAATAAAACATTTGGCTAAACTACAGAGCTGTGTCTCTTTGATTTCTCCGACATGTTGTCATTATCGTGTTGTGATATTGTTGTATTAATTACTATACACGCAAAAAACAGCTAACAACCAACCCATTGCATTCAGTTGAGGTATCTCTGGTCTGTTCTTCATTGGGATGGAATTTAAAGCTGTTCTTTGTCTGTCAAACCTGTTATTTACTGCATTTGCACTGTTTAACTTGTCGTGGGTGTGTCCCCTCTAAGCAGCGGTGTAAGCAGGGATTGGCTCCAACCTCTCTGCATTAAGTGATTGATAGATAATGAGTGATAGAAATCAAACGCAATTGATAGGTGCATCATAGTTGTTTTTTTTGCTTTTTTTTAAAAAAAAAAAAACACTGTCTGCATTTATTCTAGTTTGGCCTTCTCTACTGCTACTCCAGGAAATGCTAACCTGGTTCTTTTTTCGTGGCTGTCCTGCAACTTGTTTCATCCCGATGAACTGGTAACTCAAGGATGTACTGTCTTTGCTCTGAGATCGCACTCTGGGCCCCCTGATTACATCATAATGGGAGTTGAGAGACAATTAATGTATGTTGTAAACGTGGCTGTCAAAGTCAAAAGGCAACACAAAATCGTTCTACCCTCAGGTGATGAGAGTTCCAAAACATGAACTGACAAATATATGGGCGTAGTTCAGATGCAAGGGTGCGACTTATGCTCTCTGCATACCTTTTTGGTGGCTAGACGTGACGTTAAACTTCCATGCCAGCTTCATTGCCCGGATCTCAAGTCTAACATTGTGGCCATTCATTTTAAATGAATGGAGTGTTTTTGAGAAACGGTAAGCCTCTGTGACACTGTGACAACACCAACAAGCGACTGTTGCTGGCTGCTACCAGCAGATGCAGCATTTTTGACACTATTAAGAACAATAAAAGGCATTTTTTTCTCAATATGGACGTGTGTTTCACTTTATTTTTTTGGCAACAGCTTAGCTAAAGGCCGTGATGCTAGTAGCAACTAGCCACGGGGAGTTGACGTGCAGAAAGTGCCAACGCCCCTCCCAGAACTAATCGTCACTAAAAGTCTCAAGTTGTAGCAATCCGGCTAACTTAGCATTGCAAATCTGTTTGGATCACTTGCCTTCAATAAATAAAACAGTCGACCAATCATCTTCAAAGTTTTGTTCCCCCTTTACAGATATTTGCAGTGGCACTTGTTACCATGTGGAGTTAAGAGAAAAAAAAAAGACTCAGGAAAACGTTCAAAAGACACAGCAAATCACTGTCAGGTTATGCCATGCTCGGTTTTCAGGGTTTTTTTTTTTTTTGTTTGATTTGTTTTTTCCCCCCATAAAGAATAGAACGTACTGCTGAGACACTTAGAGGGAAACACAAGGAGACTCAGAACAGAGAGCGGCCCCATGCGAGAAGTCAAGTCATCACGAGTGAGTCACAAGGCATCGCTGCTCGTCCTCCTCATCCTCCTCCGTCTCTTCGTCCCTGGCGTGAGGAACGGAGGTCAGCAGCAGGGTGTCGGCGTGCACCTCCTCGTCGTCTGACTGGATCACGGGCGTGTCCGCGCCGCCCACGCTGACCTCGCTGGAGGCGGACGACGTCGAGGAGGCGCGCAGCTTGGCGCCGCAGTGGACCTCGGTCTGCCTCTTGAGGGGCGCATGCTCTCTGTAGACCACCTCGGCATCCTCATCTTCCTCGTCCTCCTCATCTTCATCCTCGCCATCTGTGAGGAAGAAGGCGCTGTTGAGCGTTTTGCATATTTCCTGTTCTTTTTTTTGTCCACCTGCAGTGCTCATGTTGTTGCAAACATTGCTGTTGGGCTAAAACGTTTCGTATTTTCTCATTTTAGCCTGGAAAATATTTTGAGTATAATAAACAAGTAAATAAGACGAATGAGACGTTAAAGGTCCAGTGTGTAAAATTCTTAAGGAAGCCCGGTAGTTAAGGGATCTTCTATTGACAATGATTGCGAACATGAGTGCAGTGGCTGCCGCTTGCACCTGGTAACGCCGACACCAGTGCGCCCTCCTCTGAGCTGGAGCCCGAGTTGAGGAAGACGTCGAGGGCCTCCTGGTCCGACACGTCCATCAGATCCATCTGCTCCAGGACGTCCACGTTCACCTCCATGGAGGAAATGCTCCCCATGGGTGCTGTGCATGAACAGGAAGCAGCACGTCAAAATATGTCATATGATCACCATGTGTGACGTCTTATTAACGTGTGAATACTCAGTTCTTTTCGTGGCATGTTCTCTCTTCATTTGTTTTAAAGATCAACCTCCTACTGTCTTGTTTTCAGACAGACACTTGTTTCCTTGTTGTAAAACTGTCACGTTTCCAATGCAGGAATGTCTCCGTGGCGCAAAACAGTCGCTCACGTTTTCTGCTGTCAATCTGCAGGTGAGAGGAGGGCAGGTAGTTGTCCACGTCATGCTGGTAGACTTCCTCAAAGAGCCGCTGTTTCTCCCTGAGCTTCAGGTGCTGGGTGGAGTCGTTGTCCCGAACCCTCTGCGAGTTGTCTGTCTCCGCTGACCAACAAAAACACGGCAGGCAAAGAAACAAAGCCAGATAATGATTAATAAGATATTGTCATTTGTCATGATCGTATGAAGCATTTTTTTATCAGATGTCAAAAAAGACAAAGAGGTCTGACAAATCTCTTTATCAAGCTGCTGGTCGTAGAGTCACGTTTTAATTCAATTATTTCTTGTCATGATAAAACACTAATAGGCGTTGCTTGGATCTGATCAATGTGATTTGCTGAGGTTGTCATCTGCCTCTCCTAAGTGCCCATTCCAATGTCCCTGGAAAGAAGGACCATTCTAATAACTCACAGTATGACGGCAAAAGCCACAAAAGAGACATTTTAGCTTCTCACCAAAACAAAAAGGTTACACCTTACACCTTGGCTCAGTTTTAATGGTGGTTCTTTGCATCTTTTGAGGAAGAAATTGACCGAGATGAGCGATGTTTTTCAGTTGCGTGACACATTGTCGCATGTTAATAATAGTAATATTAAAATGCCTTCGTCTAATGGGAACACAAAACTTTCCAAGGGATGAACTGACCGTCACATGAAATGGAATATATGTATACATTGATCGGCCCCTTTGTTAGGTATACCTTGCTCATACCAGGTACCTAATAAAGAGGCCACTGAGTGTTGTAGAGGCTTGCAACCAGTGCTTATTTGAGTTCCCATTGCCTTTCTATGGTCACCACCTAGTCTGCCCACGCTGACCTCCCTTCCTTGACATAACTGGGAACAGGGATGTTTTCTCTCCCTGCAAGCAATTGAACGCTGTACCTAATGAAGTGGCGTGTGTGTTTAGATATCATCAAATCTGTAAGTAAATAACATTCATTTGTATGGTGCTTTTCACAGACAAACTCAAAAATTGCTTTACTGTAATAAAATACAAACAGTAATGTTAGATACAATCATACATACGATCGGGTTGCAATAAAAGAGGAGTAGCTATGGTTTCCACGGAACTTAAAAACAGACAAGATAAGGCAGAGTGCCTGTCCATACAGGTAGGTTTTAAGGTGCGTCTTAAAAATGCAAAACAGATGTGAGAGTTGTCAAACTCAGTGGGAGAGTGCTCTACAATCTGGGCGAGACACTCAAAGGCTCACACGCCCCTTGTGAGTTCAGGGTCTTGTGTAAGGAGCCACCAACAGGCGAAGCATTTCAAACTGGATCTGCCACTGGGCTCCTCAAGCTGACACTTTGACTCATATCACTAGCAATGCTGTGACTGCGTGTTTGTGTGTGTGTGTGTGTTCCCTTAAAATGTGTGCTTCTGTGTTCATGCTGCAGCCCACTGCATCGCCGTTTCTAAGAACATATTTAATCAGATTTATAAAACTGGAGCTACCGCTTTCCTCATGTGGGAACGCACCAAAAACAAGTACAACAGCGCCACCTAGTGAGTATCTCTGAGAACAATGGCCCCAAACACTCTTTGCTCTTATAAGCTGTGCGCACTGCTGGTCTTGATGGAGCTCTGCACCCACAGCTGATCAGCGTTAATCATTGAGCACATCGCTACATCACTGGCACACCTGGCAGCTGCTGAACAATCAACACACCTGTCACCCATCCATCCAATCAGCCACAGCTTGTGTAGGTCACCTTCCTCCTGGCTTGCTGTGTGCTCTTTGGTCTCACAACTGATATCTATCTCTAAGGTATTAATAAAACCTTTTTAAATATATTTTTCTTACCCACCACTATGAAATTTGAATTTCCTGTAGCCAGTGTTTTTTCCTGTAAATTCAGGCGAATGACACCTCAAAACCAGCATAAAGACTGACTAAATTAAAAAGTGACCAAAAGCTGAAACTTTTCCTGTCTTTTTCTCATGTTAGGCTGTCATTGGTGCGACTTTCATCCCTTTTCTTTGTTGGCCCCGGTCTCAAGCGGCTGACTTGTACGGATGTCCTCTGTTTCACCCCAAGACGGCTGCGAAAGGCTCTGGCACCCTTGCGACCCCGCAGGATTAACAGTAATGGAAAATGGCTGATTCGTGAGACCCACGATCAGGTAAAAAACAAGCAGCGGCTTGAACAAGCGAAACCTTCCCCGTTTCGGTGGCTCCCGTGTGCAGCCGTGTTCACTGGGGGGGGGGGGGTGCTGTTATACGGCAGTGTTCAGGACCCCCGAGACGGAGGAGTCACCGCAGGCCGCGCTGCCGTGGCGACGTCTCTGATGATGATGAAACTATACAGCTTACGTAAACTGCTCGCTGCGTGTACTGTATAGCCCGTGGAGGGCTCGCCTGAGTCATGCACGAGCTGAGCTCCAGGTCTCCATCTGTCTGCCCCCACATGGGAAAGACGCACGTATGGAAAAGACTTAGTCATCCAAGATAACCTCGGAGATTTACTCGGCTGTCGGAGGAGGCGTAGGCTGGGCGAAAATCTTATGCTAATGTTTCCTGAAATACATTTCCATCCAGATGTTGCTTTAATATCCTTCCATCTTTTTAAATAAGTGTTAATGCACACCAATGATACACACGTAGAAAGTGTTTGTTTTTTTGGATTTGCACTGATGAATCTTTCTTATTCTTTTCATACCTATGTATACAATGGGCTTAGACATGCAGATGTGACCTAAATTTAAGTAGTGGTGACATCAGCAAAACATCTGATAAGCTGAAAATCATCAGAGCATCAGAGCATGAAGGGAAAACGATGACGAGCTGTTCATTTAAATGCAGCAGTACTGGTTGACATCAGCTGATGTGCCAACCCTGCTGAAGGTGAGAGGAGGAGGGAATAGAGAAGCCCAAGACACCGACGAAAGACAAATGACAGCAAATCACTGCAAAAATGGCAAATCAACCGAACCGCTCTGATTTCCCCCTTGAAATGTAACCCGTCCATCTCGCCCGCCTCCAATAGAAAGTGTATTCAGTAATAAGTCTTGGGGTTTAATTGGAATCCATAAGCAATCGGGAGGCACAAGAGTGAGAGCTCAGTTCTTGGAAGCACTGCAGAAGACCAGGAAGAGAAGTCTGCCGCTAATGGTAGCAACACACAATCTGTTTTTGTTTTGTCTACCCACGTTCACAGTCAGGCCGAGTCAACACCAGAGAATTTTAGCATTTTAGCATGAAAATCTGGTCAGACTCAAATTGTCAAGTCTGAAAATCATGCAGCGCTGAACACATATTAGCATTGTGGCAGCATTTTTGTCTGAACTGAACAGTGTTTGCACACTAAAAGAGGTAAATGAAAACACTCTGCTCTTGACACATGGACAGTGTGATACAGTGACAAATCTGATTGGCCCACTGGAATTTAATTGACAGGCACTTCACCCAAAAACCTTGGGTTTTGGTTTGCTTCCCCCTCTGCAAGATTGTGTTGGGGGCTAATTACCAGATGGATGCTTGGGACAAATCCAAAGGTTGTAGAGAAATGTTCCATCTGCTGAAGCGGGTTAACAAATCAATAAACTGAGACACAACACAAGAACGGTAAACCCAAAAAAAACAAACAAGAGAAAGCCTGAACCACCTCAGTAAAACAACTGTTCCATCCGTTCCAGAGTTATTGATGAATTAAGTTAAGTGGTTTTTGTTCGCATGGCTCCCACTGAAACATGCGTGTGCATGCAAGGGAGCAGCTCTCTGACATTCCTTCACTCCGGCGATCTGTGACAATACCTGTGCCCCCTTACCCACAAATCCCTGCTCCGTCCATGAAGCATAATCACCCAGGGCTTACCATTACATAACAGTGCTACGGCTTGCATGCCCTATACCGCCAGACTCCCACTGCACTGTCGCGCATTAGTGTGGAGCTGTGACTGCTGGTGCGTGCGTGCGTGCGTGCGTGTTGGCTGAGTTGGTGGGAAAGAAAGAGCAGGAGGAGAAAAGGAAGAAAGAATGAAGTTTGCAAAGACTGTGAGGCTGGGCAGCATTACGTAAGCTGGGCCTGCTGTGCGTTATTGCTGGCTGCTGTGTAGTAAGTGCGGTGTCAGTGATTGGGGGGCCTCAGCTGAGCCTCCATCTTTACTATACTTTTACACAGTGTTTGCTCTGTTTGTCCATTTTAAAGCATTTTTAATCCTCTGCGCTGCTCGATCCAAGTCACCATTTTGGGCTAATGCTGAAAACTGCTTCCGTCCGGGCTTCTCTTTAACAGGAAGGTGGCAGCGATGCAACACTAATGTATTTTGAGCAGAGAGAGAGACAGGAAGAGAGAGAGAGAGAGAGAGAGAGAGAGAGAGAGAGAGAGAGGTGCCTGGTGATTTGTATGCCCTCTCAGGGAGGAGAAGAGAAAAAAACTGCTTTCCTTCAGTGGACGTAAATCTTTTTTGTGCTCTTCCTCTGCGCTCTGTCTTTACTCATCGTGCCGCTGCACCATGGTTTTCAACGGCCCCTGCAGGTACTGAGGCAGGAAAGTGGCTGTAAAGACATCCCTGGATACACACACACACACACACACACACACACACACACACACACACACACCACACCCTCCCCTGATGCAATTTACACAGGCTGATGTTTACATCAGAGCCCATTTTGCTGACTGAACATGCCGGGCGCAGATTTCATGTGTCTTGACACAACAGGAGCTGTGCGTGTGTGCGTGCGCGTGCGTGCGTGTGTGTGTGTGTGTTTCAGCTGCGACTGGGGCCGGAGGTGACAGCTTAGCTGAAGCACATGATTTCTTCATCCCCCTGATCCTTTTCCTACTTTCACCGCTCTGCTCCTGAGAACCTGCACCCACCCCCCCCCCCCCCAGACCCCCAGTCCCTTCCCCTCTGCAGACGTCAGGCCCTTAAACTGGTTGGTTTATCCTCCGCTATGCGGCGTGAGATCGGTCCTTCCTTTTTTCGCTTGCTGCGGTGAAAAGACAGCACGACTGCGCCGTTACAAAAATGGCACAGTCGTTCATCAAGAGTCCAGGGGGACGGCGGTGCCGTTGAACAACAAACTAAACAAAACACACACATACACGCGCACAAATGTTCCTATTGAGCCAAAGAGTCACATGGTGAAGCATTGAATCCCCCCTGTGGCAAACTGGGTGAGAAGGAGAGAGAAAAAAAAAAGCAATCCCATGATCTCCTCAGTATTTCCCCGAACACAGAGGCCTGGGTGTTTGTGTGGAGAGAGAGAGAGGCAGCAAATCAGTCTCACCGCTCGGCCGCTCGCTTTTGACAGCCCATCCATCTGAAACGTCGACCCCTCTCCCCCTCCCCTCCCCCGCTGCAGCCTGTCAGGCAGCTTTTAGCGCTCTGCGGCTACATCACTTTAAGGTGCCGCTGCTGTTATTTACCAAACCGATGGCTCGGCCGTGCCAGCAAATACGAGGAATTCAGAAAAGTAAATCCTCCTGAGACGCTCCAGCATTTGCAGAATAGTCTCTAATATTTTTCTCTCTGAGACAATTGGACTGCAGAGAACAACGCTGTGTATTCACATTATGTTTAATTGCTTCCCATGCAAGGTTCCCATCTGGGAAACCTGTCTGACCTCCGTCAGTGTATCCCCCGCCCCCCACCTCCACCCACCCACCATTCCCATATTCCTAATGCATTTAAAGCACTTCACTCCCAGCTGAACGCGAGCCGTGTTTTAGCCGCAACCTATTAAGGTCAATCAAACCAGGGGGCTTTTAGTGAGTCTCTGCCCGAGTCTCTTTACACCAGCGAGCGTCCGCATCCAGCCGGGGGGGCACATATTAATTAGTGAGGCAGAGTTCCTGCTGCAAACAGGTAGCAGTTAACACGTCCTCCCACCCGATCGCCGTGCTATTGCTGGGGTCAGAGCCCAAGACGTAGCAGTTATCCCCTCACCATGATTAAACCTCATCAGCATCAACCAGGACGCACCGCCTCCGAGAGCTGTCAGGTCCACTCGGTCAAACGAAAAAAAATAAAATAAAAAGAGCCATGCGCTCGTTACCGCTACTTTGAACAAGCAGGCATTTAAAACAACAGAAGAAGAGAAAAGCAGCCCTGCTGTGACTGAAGTTGGTTTCAAAGGCTAGAAATAAGAAGTGAAGGCATGTTGGAGTATGTCAAAACATCTTGGATTCAACTGTTTTCACTGCAGCTTTGCATACAGTGAAGATCAGGAGGGGGGGGGGTAATTACATAACAGTCGTGTTGTTGTAAAATAAAGAAAGGCATTAAAATCAACAACAAAAAATCCAATACATTCAGAATAGTAAACAGTTCAGTTTCGTTGAGACGCTCTTACAAGGCAAACTAAACAGACCAAGAAACACAGATGAAACTTAATGAATCCTGGGAAACAACAGTCCTGTCAGCACAGTTGTGTGTTTTTTCTTGTTTTTCTCTCGGTTACTTACATGCCAGACGCTTGTTGTGGTTGGCCGACCCGGTAGACGACATGATCCAGCGGAGGTCCGTCCGTCCGGCTGGAGAGGGACTGAGTCCTGCCTCTGTGTGTGTGTGTGTGTGTGTGTGTGTGTGTTGGGCTTCCCTCGTCCCCTCCTGTCAAGGCTCGCGGCCAGGATGCTGGTGTGTGTCGCTGCTGGTCATCTGGTCATTGCATCCCTTTTGACTCTGGCGCGGCGACTTCCAGAGATGCGGCAACTCACACCACACTCAACCCTCCCTCTCTCCCAGCCTTCCCCCTTCCTCCCTCCCCCCCTCCGCTCGTCTCTTTCTCCCGCTCCGCTCTGCCTTTTTGCTGCGTTGGCTCCCCCCACCACCCCCCACCCTCTGTCTGATCGCCTTGGCTGTTCTTTCAAGGTTTTCCCTCTCGCTGCTTCACGCTCTCTCCTTGGCTCCCCTCTCTGTGTCTCACAGTCACACACACACACACACACACACACTGAGGCTCCGCTGTGTCAGACACACTCGCTAGGGTTGTAAAGAGCCATGCAGTTTACGGATGATGATGATGATGATGATGATGAGGGTGGGGGTGATACAGTGGGCTATGGTGCCATGGCCTGTACCAACTGGTGACAACAAAGGGGTCTGGAGGATCAGAAGATGCGGAGGCCTCTTGCGTAACAGCGAGGAGCGTACCAGGACGAGGCCCCTCCCCCGTCATCTGATGCCGCTCTGATTGATTTTCTGCGCATTGAGTCATATATTCTTATGCCGTTGGGGAATGACAGCTCAAGAGGTGACTCGTGACAGGAACCTGATGTAGAGCAATTGCATCTTTTTGCGCTTCCTCTGGAAGAATCACTTGTAATGATGGTAAACAATTACACATAAAATGACAGTTTTGATATACTCTTAAAAAATAGCGCAATTTATCAAAAGCTATTTTAGTTGCCTTGATAAACTCTCCGTGAATGAGAAAGTTAAATATATTCAGTGTTTCCTTTTTTATTTCCCTCTTGTTGATGAATTAATTTCCTATGACGAGGTCAATCGCTTAACAAAACAAACAATTAGAACATTTTAATACATCCATTGGCTGCCTAGCAGCAGCGTACAGGCAAGTGTTATTTTTTTGCATTTAGCTGCATAAAAGTCTAGCCAGTGAGCTTTTTTTTTAATTATTTTTTTGCTGGATTGCCTTCTTGCTAAACTGTGAGCTCAAACATACAGTTAAAGAAATTAGTGATGTCACAGAGGGTAATGAGGGGTGCTTGCGTCGCCTTCGAATAAAGCGCCAGTCTTGCCAGGAAGCTAAAACGTAATGTTTTTATTGAAGCCTGTAAACAGAGGGCTAAATAATACTATTGTCTGTATCTATGATCATTTTGCTGGGTAGTTAATAGTGTCAGAATAGGGCCAAAACTGGCCTAATATGACATTTAATCTCAGCACACCTGCATTAAGTTTGGTCTAAACTTTGCTCTGTTTGTCCAACCGCTGTGACAGAAGAGCATCTCTGACAACAAACACTGCAGTCGGGCACAAAAATCTCTCCAAACAAATGGAGTTTGTTGACAGTGTGGGCGTCAGGGTCTGTTTGTGTGATGCTGTGTCACTTGTGTTGTTGACTTCCTGGGTTCAAGCATGGTGGCGGGGAAGTCAAACAGTGATGTTGATTTCTCATGTCACTCCAAGTAATACGGTTCATATTCTGTCATATTCATATTATACATGTGGAGTAATTGTATAAAAATAAATAAATAATTGGGATGAATGGTTGGGAGATGTGATTTAAAGTGCTTTTTTATTGTGCGTTCATCTTGTAGAATTTTTTTTTCTTTTTTTTTTTAGACTGATCAGAAACACTGATTCCTGCAAAGAAATATAACGCCTTTAATATCTGCAGCAGTACATTTGGTATCCCACTGAAATCTGCTGGGCCTTAAAACAAAAGGATCATCCCTCTGACTCAATCTCAATGACTGAGTCCAATTTGCAAAGAAAGAAAGAAAGAAAGACAGAAAGTCTGCTGGGTGCAATTCTACCCCAGGCACCGTCGTGTGTTCAGCAGGCTGCGCCACTTTATCAGGCTGAGGTGTCTAATGGACAGTTTTACTACTTTGCTCCTGGAAAAGGCCAAGGAGTGGCGGCAGAGTTTCCTCACCGCTGATTAACGCTTGCCACCTGCAGACTTGGGATCTAAATTAAAAGGTGACAAACCCTTTTACCACTTTATTAACAATCGATGACACCGGATCTGTTTGAACGCAAGTCTTTAATTAATTATGCATGTGCAGCAACAGGCAGCCCCACTAATATCCCGTGAGCCGGATTCTGTAGCAATTAGACAGACAGATGGATAGAAAGATACATAGATATTTTATGGCCTTGGACTTTTTTTTTTCTTTTTTTTTTTTAATGTGACCTTAAACGAGAGCATGAAAACACCAAGATTCAAGCCCACATCCAAAAACACTGATTTGCACGCGTGCATGCACGCTGAAGCGGACACACGCCAGCGTTAATGGGCACTTACCACCGCACCTCCTCGCAGGTCCGCTTCTGCCTCGCGTTTCCCTTCTAAAAGCCAATTACTTCACACTTCAGCAGCGACGGTCTCCTCCACTCTAACCACTAATGTCACGGGGAAAGTCGCCGCGCGCCACGTGGAGAAAGAGATTTAATATGATTTACCTTCTGCGGCGCTTCTGCTTTTTAGCGCAAACCGTGAGCTTCGCTCGCGTGTGAAATGATCGATAACGTTCTCACAGACTCGGCGTCACCCGTTACGCCTGCAGTTAGTCAGCCAGCCAGCCAGCCGCGCCTGACCCGTCCCGTCAGTGCACACTGACAGCGACTGATTCGCAACCTTCTCCAGCCAACATTTGGGCCAATACTGGCATCTGCTGGTAGCAGAAGCGTATTACAACTCATCTGACCTTTCCTGTAACTGTAACCAAAAAGCACGATAAGCACTTCAACAACATTTCCCCACGACAAAATGACTTTGAATTTGGAGTCAAATTGTACCACTGGTGAAATATATGTTTTGCCATTGTGTCTATATTTCCCTGACCTCGATCAGTCGCGTTTCAAAATTCTCTTGCAGGTTGAAAATACTCACACAACGTTTAATTCATTCAGGTAAACCGAAGGGGATTTCCAGAAACTGTTACTGTGCGCGCGCTTTCAGCGTTTGTGTCCATGTGCGGTGTGCATGTTTTTTTTTCTTTCTTCTTTTTTTTGTGCATGCTTGTGCGTGCGCCGATCTTGTGCCTGTTGCTCCATGTGCTCTATCAGCCTCGGCTTCCTCTTTGAAACTGTGTTGTCTCAATTTTCTGCAGTGCAGTCTCTGATGTGGCTTGTGAGTCACGGTGTGGTGAGCATGCACATATGCACGCACGCGCACGTGGTCGTACGAGCACACGCACAGAGGCACATGTGCTCGGAAGCTTGCGTGCGCGTGGACACACACACACACACACACACACACACACACACACACACACACACCATTCACTAGACTGGCCTTTTTTTCACTGCATTTCCCCTCTGATAAAGCAGCACAGCAAACTTTATTTTTCTAAGGTAAACAACACAAAAGCTAAGCCGAGGTCACGCACACGCACACACACACACACACACGCATCGATTGAAAGAGAGACATGCACACCTTCACATCTTTACAGGCACCAGACAGCAGTCAAACTTTATTAAAACAAAAAAACAAAAAAAAAACATCACAATGTGCTGTACAGGGATATTCTAGGGGTCACCATGGCAACAGACATCCAAGTGGCAAATGTATAAACGTGCACACCTGCCTGCCGGCGCTCCGAGCTTTTGCGCCCCTGAACCTTCTCGTTAGACGGCGCCGAGATGCTGTTTACTAAAAGTGGCAGGACAGAGCGGAGCAGACAGAAGCAGCGGCCTTTGTTCCACGGAGACGCTCGAGTCAACGTGTTAATTAGCCGCCGTGAGACGGGGAAAGTTGTGACTCGCGCGCAAAGAATCCAACAGTGAGCGACAACTTCTTTTAAAGCAGCTAACGTTAGCGTGACGTTTAGCGCTCCTCGTTCCAGCGCCGCAGCTCGCCACGTCCTGCCGAGGCCCTCGCTGCTCCTCACAGTGCACGTTTGTGCATCTGCGGCTCCACTTCAGGGAGCTTTCAAATTCGAATATATACCTATTTATACGCGTAAAAACAAAAACAAAAAAAGCCCCGACCCTTTCGCAAGCGTCGCCTCTTTGCAACACTCCGAAGCGTCGGTTCTTGGGCTAACGTGCTGGTTTGTGATGTCAGTTTTGCAAGCGTGTGCAGCGTTTTGTCAGCGTCTAAATGAGATCTGGTGACTCATGTGGAGAAAACAAGCTGCTTGGACTGGGTGACTGACGGTATCGGTTTGACTCGCCGTGCTCAGCCTACAGCACACACACACACACACACATACGCACACATACACACATACAAGCCTGTGTGCGTGCGTGCTCCTGGATTTAGTCAGATGAAAAATCAAACCGCACAGTGAAAAGGTTTGGGTGACCTGCAAATGTAAGGCCAAGCTATATTTTAGGCTTCCTGTTTGTAAAAATGTCAGAATTTGCATGCGTAATTTGTATGAGTCAACACAACAGAAACCGCAGCTCGGTTCGCTCAAGGGAATTTGTTTATGTTCCAATAAACGGAGCGAATTTATGCAGATTTTCACATCGTTTTTCAAGCGTTTTTCATCCTGGCCTACAGTGGAGCCGCACAGTTTTTGGCATTTTGATTTATTTTTGACGTACAGGACTACACAGTCACAGTCTAAGAAGACTACTTTTCCCAAAATAACGTCTCTCTTATATTTGGCCCTCTGTTTACAGCCTCCTGTTTGGTTCCTCTGGCTGGAACTGCCGGCGAGAGGAACCAACACCTTTGTGTGGACGTCATCGCTGTAGTAGTGTGAAGCATCAGCGAGCAGCATTTACAGTATCCCTTTGTGATATCACAAAAGGCTAATTCCCAGTATGTGGACAGATCCCCTTTGTGTTGTATTCAAAGACAATATTAAAGTATTTGTTGATGTGGGGACCTTTTCACTGTTGATGTTCTTCAAACCTCTGGGGAATTTATTACCCTGTGTGTGTGTGTGTGTGTGTGTGTGTGTGTGTGTGTGTGTGTGTGTGCGTGCCCATAAAGCATGTGTTGTGTGATACAGTAATGAAAAGGCACGGTGCGTCTCACCATGAGCTTCCGTTAAACGGCTCCATTATTCATGTCCCCTTTGAGATCGTGCGTATTAGATGTAATTTTTGCTGATAAAAAAAGAAGAAGAAAAAAAAAAGCATTTGGGTGTTTGACTTGGTGCTTGTGTGTGTGTGTGTGTGTGTGTGTGTGTGTGTGCGAGTGAATATATGCATGAGTGTGTGAGTCACGCACCACTATCCAGTCCCCCGGGAGTGGAGTTCTGATGCCCATCTTTCAGCTCCTCTGCTGCACGGTGAACCCAGTGAACCTTCTGCTGTTTACACTCTCCCCGCTCCTCCTATTCGCTCCGTCTCTATTTATCTCCCTCACACACTCACATGCTCGTCTATTCTGCCTCCGTTTCCCTCGCTCGCGCCCCCACCCCGCCTCTCGCTTTCTCCCCTCCCTCCCTCCCTCCCTCCCTCCATCTCCCTCCAGCGCCCCGCAGTACATCTGCCTCTCTCACGCACCCGACGCTCTCCCTGCGCTCGCACTCCTCTTTCTCTCTCTTTCTCTCTCTTTCTCTCTCGCACAAACCTTCCCACCCTCTCTCCCTTTATGACTTCGCCTCCCGCGCGGCGCGTCCGGCGAGTCTCGTTCGAAAAAAGAAAAGAAAAGAAAAGAAAAGAAAAAAAAAAACTCAGACGGCGTCCGACGCCACAAGGTTCTCCGTCTGTCGGCGCTCCTCGAGCGCGGGAGACGCGTGGCCGTCGAGGAGGCGACGTGGAGAGAGAGAGAGAGAGAGAGAGAGAGAGAGAGAGAGAGAGAGAGAGAGAGAGAGGAGGAGGAGGAGGAGGAGGAGGAGGAGCACGTGAGCAAAGTAAACCGCGATGAAGCCCTTCAAGATTTTTTTTTTTTTTTTATTAAAAGCGCCGGGTGAAATGCCTGCAGGCATTGCAGACATTCCGTCCTCATCGTCTCTCCAACACTCTCCTGCCATCAGGTTGCAGATATTGAAACGGCTGCTGTGCCGGCGGCCCCGTTTGGTTCGTTCTGTTTGATTTGCCCAGCAGCAGACTGCCACCAATGTGGCTCTTTTGTCTGTTTGGTGTGTGTGTGAGTGTGTGTGCGAGTGTGTTCATGCCTGCATGAGCAAATCTTTCATTTTCATGAATGAGGCTACGTGTGTGCGTGCAGCGTGCCAGGGATAGTAAGGCAAGGATGAGACATGCTCCTCCAGCAAGATTTAAAGGCCATTTTAAGTCACTGGCTGATGTAACTCAACTCCCCACAACCAAAAAAAAAAAAAAAGAAAGAAAGAAAGAAAAAAAAGCAGCAGCAGCAGCAGCGTCATCTTTGGCCCCTCGAGCCTCTTGAATTGCCTTGCTTGCACATCTCTGGCACACTGTGGCACAGAAACACGCTATTAATAATACCGGTTAAATGTGAAGTCTAAAAGTGTGTGTGTGTGTGTGTGTGTGTGTGCGCGTGCATGATTGTGCGCGCGTGTGTATGTGTGTGCGCACGCGTTGGGAGCCCATTGAGCTGTGCAGAGGAGGTGCGAGCATCACATGGCGCGCACCTCAATGGAGCCGCTCACTGCTGCCGAAAGCAGTTCACTCGGTGTGTGTGTGTGTGTGTGTGTGTGTGTGTGAGAGAGAGAGAGAGAGAGAGTTGTATGTAGCGTGTGCATGTGTGTGTGAGTGTGAGAGAGCGTGGGGAGAGCGGGAAGGCGGTGGTGGGAGGGGGTTACAGTATGTAACGTGTGCAGCCATGTGTGCATGTGAGGAGAGCCTCATGCTGTAGAGGGGCTGCTATGAGGCGAGAAAATTATGCACTCCAGCACAGGTCACCGGGTTTATTTCTGTGCTGCCGCGCGGCCGCTCCGGCAGCATCACTCTATCCTTGATCGCCGGCACAAAGACGGTGATTAGTATCTAAAAGGATGTCTCACCCGGAATGTTGAATTCGACTTCTCAGCAGCCACGTTCACCGCCAACGGTTTTGACGAGGCCCCCGGTGACATGTTGCAGCCTTGAGTTTCACCAAGGGGCTGCTCGCCGTCACTGCTGCGTGTTTGTCACACAGCGAGCGAGCGAGCGGGCGTTTGTAGAGTCACGCACATCAAAAAACAGCAAACATACTGCTCGTGTGGTGGTGTCATCACGGTAGACAGAAGGGTTCCTTTTGACTCAGAACATTTCAACACCAAGTTTTATATTAGAAATATCAACCGTAGCCTCGTAGTCGGAGCTTCTTCACTGGGATTTTCTTCTTCTTCTCCTCATTATTATTAATGTCATTGGTGTTGTCGTCGTCGTTGGTGGTGGTGCTAGTAGTAGTAGTATTATTGTGCAGTAGTTACATAGGAATCCTTCATCACATTGTGATTTTCCTCTGAGTGTCGATGCCTCCAGTATCAGATGTTATTGTCGTAAGATTGATTCTTCTAGTCAAGTAGCAAAGGATACGACAACAGCACACGGTGCCATTGTGTAGCTATAACCGCACAATAGCCAAAATGTCCTTTTCGAGTGTGGCAAGAAAACAAGATTTTTAAACTGCTGCCTTTGACATTGTACCGGAATGGAAATCAGTGGTGTCATGCGTCACTATTTTCAGAGTTCTGAGTTTTGTGTTCCACACACACACGCGCGCACGCGCACGCACATGCACATGCACACGCACACGCACACACTCTGTTTTGCTTACTATTTTCCCCGGGAGCCAAACATGCTGCCAGCGCATGTTGGAAAGCCCTGTCCTGCACCTGGATCGCTTAGGTACACTGTGAAACGGCTAATCGGGTATCAAACCAGCGGAAAAGAAAAAGCGCCCCCACTCCGTGTCTCATTCATTATTCACGGCAAGCAAATGAAGTTGGTACAGTGGGAGCAATCAATTATAAATGAGAGGAGGTGGGAGGGAAGTAAAGAGAGAGAGGGGTGGGGGGGGGGCCCTACCTTGCACGCTGTACTGCGTCTCTGCATGTCAGCGCGGATCATCGCAGCGGCGACGCCCACCTGCATGCAAAACAAGCGCTTGGCTAACCAGTCCTGGAGTCTTGCACACGGACGGAAGGTGATCTCCTCACGCCGCACCTCATATTGTCATACTTTGGCAACAACTGCCATCGCTTCCCTTTTTTTTTTTTCTTTTCAAAACTTCACTTTTTCTCTCTGCCATTCTGCGGCACCGACAACATTCAAAGCGAAACCGCGTCGGGCCTTTTTCGCAAAAGTGAAGCGGCATTCGCAACGTCCCCCACAGGAGGTTGCAGCTCGCTCCGAAACCCAGATATAAAATTGGTGCCAGATGCAGGAAGGCAAGACCTTCAATTCAATTAGAGGTTGTGTGTATATATATATATATATATATATATATATATATATGTATACACATATACATATATATGTGTGTATGTATGTATGTATGTATATATGTGTGTGTGTGTGTGTGTGTGTGTGGCTACATACACATATATGTTACAAACTTATAGGCCCCTTTCACTTTTGATTTAAACCTAAATTTAACTTCAGTCAGGTGCTATTTGCTGTATGTTTTAACTAAAGAGCACCAACAATGACTAATAACTGCTTTTAAGTAAGTAAAAACTCTTTAAACCCGTCTAACAAAAAGTCTAACCTTCAGAAGAATCCACAAAGGTGTTCAACTTAAAAATATATTTATATACATATACTGTATATATATATATATATATATAATATATAATTTTTTTGTTCACAAAACTTCAGGGACTTTCCTGAGTTTCTCAGCAGGCCCGTTGCCCCTTGATCATTGTCTATGCAAGAGAGCCAGCGAGGCAGTTTCACAACTCCAACCTGTGGCACTTTCATTCAGTGCGGGGCCGTCCCGCAGCCTGCGCACAAACTCCCACTCGATGTCAAGCGCGCGCCTCTATGAATGCCACGGGTTCGACTCTGTTCCCTGCTATCATCATGAATCGTCATTTGTGAAAACATTTTTCAAATGGGGCCTCCTTTTGTTATGTCTGGAATCAGACACTGTCTGTTTGAATATTTGTACCGCGAGCTCTGTGTCAACTCAATATTCGTTAAATGTCAGATACAGGCTTCTGCTCTATTTGTGCCGCCTGTATTTGGTTTTCGTGTGTGTGTGTGTGTGTGGGCAGCGAGGCTGTTTTGATGTGAGTCAGATCCAAACCCAGGCTGGTTTCTCTCACATGTGTGTGGGACGCATCCAGATGGCTCGGCAGGACTCGCACAAATGTCACTCTGATAGTGAATCAAGAGTGCCGGTTGAAAACGCACAGGTAACCGGTGGGAGGATCGGGGGGGCAGATGTATTGAAGAGAGGGGTGGGGGGGGGCGCAGGACGGGACGTTGAAGCGGCAGCGCCGACGAGGAAGAAGGCCGAAGGAACGGCTTCACCTCGGTCCCCCCTGTTCTCTCCGGTGCTCCGGGGTCATCGCAGGTCGCAACTCCGGTTGCCATGGGAACAGGAGACGAGAAAAGGAAAAGAAAAGAAAAGCAGAGGAGAAGAAGAAGAAGAAGAAAAAGAAAAAAATCCCTTCCGAGCGGCGAACCAGTGACGCCCGACTCTCCCCACCCCCACCCACCGACCGACGGTAGCGCCCGCGAGTGCGAAGCAGGAGTGAGAAGTTGTTGTTTATTTATTTCCTCTCTTTGCTGCCAGTCGTCGCGCCGTGGCCCCGGCAGCCCCACTTGTTTTCGCACTCCCACCTCCTCGTCCTCCTCCTCCTTCTCATCCTCCTCCTCTTCCTCTCCCGCGCAGAAACCCATTTTCGCACGCACCCCGAGGACGCTTTGCTCACACATATTTTCTTTGTCTGCATCCCTTCCACTCTCCTTCTCTCCGTCCCTCCCTCCCTCTCTCTCTCTCTCTCTTTCTATCACCCTGATCATTGCTGTTATTCCGAGTGATGGCGGCCGTTAGCCCCGCCCCTCTGACCCCTGTGACCCCAGTGACCCCGCTGCGACTGGTGCACCTTACCCAAGGATGTATTATAAGAACTGGATACCGGACTGGCAATATGTCGACGAGCTGATTTTTCCAGTGGCCACTCGAGGTACTGCAGCAAAAAAATCCCATGGACCCAAAAAGCATTTTTCCCATAGAACGCAATACAGGCATGCCTCTAAAACAGCTGACAGGACGACTGTGACCTGAAACACGATTCATAGAAAATTTTTCTATTGTAGATTTTTCAGTTATGGTCTTTTAGTTGTTGATCAAGCCCAGCGTGATGTCTCGTCCGACACCGATGTCTCGGCGTCAGACGTGCTGCAGTGTCTCAGCTCGTTCTGATTGGTCGCATCACTGGCCACCACGTAGCTCCGCCCCTGAGAACCACAACCTGAAAAATAATACATATAATAAATAATATCATAATAAATCTCTCTATTGTAGATCTTTAAATCCTGGACTTTTAATCTGTCAAAAATAATGTACAAAGGCCAGAAAATTGCGAGAAAATATTTTTTTTATTCCCAGTGGCAGTCACGGCATCCTACGTGCTGCTGTGTTCTGATTGGCTGACGGGTCCTGATGTCTCAAAAGTTACAGAGGGATAATAGGAAGTGACACTACTGCTACATGCTCGAAGGGGCCGAAACCCAAAGAACTTTTTGGGTGTATGTGCTGGGTGAACGAATCCATTGAAATGAATGGGTCGCCATATTGGATCCAAGGGTCTCGATCATCTCTTCCCACCCCACCCCCCCCCCCCCTCCCACGACTTGCCTGGCGCACCTGGGAAACACTCCACGTATCACCCGGCCGGCCCTGCCACCATCCAAGATGTGTGTCTGGCCGCGTGTTTGTCTGCTGCTGCTGCTTCAGTGCCAAACACTCAGCTCGCCTACAGCAAATTTCCTCGGAGGTGATTTGTTACAGTGACAGGGAGGCAAGTATTTTTAGCCCGGGGAGAGAGAGAAAGAGTGAGTGAGAGAGAGAGAGAGAGAGAGAAAGGACAAATAATGAAGCAGGAAAAGACAGCGGGAGATAAGCGGGAGACGAGTGGGGAGCAGGAGAGGAGGAGACAGACGGACGGAGGGGCAGAGGTGGAGCGAGAGCTGAGGGCGAACTGAAAACCAGCTGGATGTTGCTGACTCTCCCGTTTGGAGGCGCGGGCTATATACATCGCATTACACACTCGGACGCACAGGCGCACAAGGAGTGGGGCTGCCTCGTGGCCGCGATGACACGCACCCAAAACAGACGCGGACGGGACGCACTTGGAAATTCTGGAGGTTTCAAATTATTTAATAAAGAGAATTTATAAAGTTTATAAACTGTAACTCACACAGTTCACGGCATCTGCCTGCCTATTTTACCTGTTTCATTCAGCTATCAGAATTTTCATCTGATTTTCTTTTGGTGTAAGTTAACATATAACCTAACTATAACACAAAATAAGAAAAACTAAATAGACCATATGTACTTTCATTGGTTTATTTAATATCCGGCGCTGCAGGCAGCCAGTTGGTCACAAATACAGCCAGAGAGCTTTCAGAACATTTTTAAGGACAAGGTAAACAAATGTCTTTCGAGGAAAAAGAAAACCACCAAGGTAAAAATAATTAAAGCATTCAAAGTCCTACTTGCGGGGGCAGTTGTGCCAGTATTCTTGCTTTAAAAAGATTTCTTCTTATCAAGAATTTTATTTTATTTTTTGCATAATACGTCTGACAATTTTCCTGCTTATGTCTCCTGTCACATCAGATTTCTTTACAGCGGCGGCGGCGGCTGCACACCCACGTTTTGGTCTTTTGTGTGTGTGATTTTATTTTATTTTTTTCTCGAACAAATGTCACAGTGCTGACAAAGCTCCGAGCCAGACCGAAATAATACAACCAGAAGAACAGCAAGTGCGCGGGCTGCGCTTCTTCTTTTCACTTCTTGTTTCTTGAAAGTGGAGAACCGGCGCGAGCCTCCACCTCACCAGTGGCAGGCAGGTAGAGCCATTCAGTGTGCCGAGAGTCTTTACAAATGCAAGTCATGAGGCCTGTGTGTGTGTGTGTGTGTGTGTGTGTGTGCGTGGCCCGACCCCCCCCGCCTCCCCCTCTCACTCTGTCACACTGGTTTGTTCCCTGAGTCAGCACTCTGCCTCAGCTCCAGTTTCTCTGCCCCGGCCCTCCTCTGCCTGCCTGCAGGACACTATTAGGACATCTGTGTGTGTGTGTGTGTGTGTGTGTGTGTGTGTGTGTGTGTGTGTGTGTGTGTGTGTGTGTGTTTGTGTCGACGTGACCTCACCCTGTGTGTATGCGTCCCAGTGAGTCACTCAGCGTACGTATGTGTGTGTGTGTGTGTGTTTTTGTGGGAGAGAGCTACTGTTGCGTTTACGTGGTCGGATCCTCTCGCTGTCTTATGCAATACGATATTTTTCACTTTGCGAGTAACCCTGGATATTTCTGTCCGCTCGGGCGAATCAGCTATTGTAC
>CM020512.1:14518404-14690904 GCA_009823395.1 Thamnaconus septentrionalis | reverse complement strand
CGCGCGCACACGCGAGCACGCACGCACACAAACACGCCGGCTCGTCTCTCTCTTACTGCCTCCGTATGATCTCCCTGTATTTTTGTTGACTGGTAATGATGAGGTGCGTCAGGGAGCCGAGGAGAGAGGGGGATGATTCACAGCAGTGATGGCTCCGCAGTTGCTCCTGAAATCGCTGGGTGTAAGCGATGACTCGCCTGAGTGGAAAAAAATTGGTTTAATATGATTTTTTTTTTTTATTATTCCTCTCTCTCTCTCTCTACTACCCCTGTTGAGTGAATGTTTCAAATTGGCTAGAGAAAAAAAAGAGTGTTTTGGTGTAACGTGCGAGTGTTGTTTTGTTTGACCGCCGTGCCACAGTTTTGTTTTTTTTCATCCCTTTTGAAAAGGGGTTTCGCTAATCCCAGAGTAGAGGAGCGTGTAATCCCCCAAATTAAGTTAAAACAGAGCTCCGTCTCGCCGCCCACTTCAAATCCCCTCCTTTATTTCCTGTTGTCGTTTTCCAAAGCTCCCGTATTATAATATACACATTTTTCAACAGGCTCCAGTGAGACCACCGTGCCCACTTCATAACACTCGGAGAAAAAAACATCTGTAGATCTCTGTGAAAACGGCGTGTTTAGCCCTTTGTTTACAGCCTGCTGCAAAACAGGAGTGTTTGTTGGACCCTGTCAAATGTTTGGAATGGAACACAGGGCAGGTTAGAGTGAGTAGCGGGTGGTGTCCCCGCCCTTTGTGACATCACTTGTCATCAGGACTGTATTTTTAGCACAGGGGTTCCCAAACTTTTCCACGCCATGGACACTTGCTTTCTAAAAAGTGGTCCAAGCAAAAGGTGCAGGGTGAACTTTTCCTGTTTCCTGGGTGTAAACTGAGACAAACACCACTTTTGTTGTTGATCTGCAGGTCGCTTGGTCGTTTGCGATTATCCGAATCGTGATTGCATAAGTAAAGTTGTCCATTACCCCTGGAATTGCGCAAAACCTAAATATCGCAATAAAAAAACAGGTCATGGAAACGCCTATACTTTGAGAAACCTGATTTTTGAGACATATCGATATAGAGATATATCGCAACAGTGTCATGGAAACTTTGTTGACATTTTAGAATTCTCGCTTTTATTTTGCAAAAAACTGCAATGGAAACGTAGCTAACATTGCACAACTCCCGCCGGCTCACCTCTCGCTTCGCATCCTCTCCAGGCGCAGACGTGATGGACGGCTCGGACAGCCGCGGCGATCGCCTGGACTTCTTCCTCAAGCAGGAGGAGGCCCTCAACGCCGAGCCCAGCTACCTGGGCCCCAACGATTCGGAGGAGGCCGGGGTAGGAGGCGGAGGCGGAGGCGGCGGCCTCGGCGGAGGCGGCGGGGGGACCATCTCGTCGGTGGCCAACCTGAAGGCGGCGCTGATGAGTAAGAACAGCCTGCTGTCGCTGCGGGCCGAGATGATGGGAGATGATAACCCGCTGCTGTACGAGTACCTGCCCAAAGGAGGCCACTCCCTGTCCTGTAAGTCCCTATTTACTAACACTGTCCTCACACCGCTCGTTACTCACACACACACACACACACACACACACACACACACACACACACACACACTGTCATTATCACTTCCCACACTGAGACACAGCACCTGGTCATGTGGTCGCTGGTAAGACGTGAAGCAACGCAGGTTCAGCAGCTTTTGCCCTCGAGGTCTCTCGTCTCTTCTTCCGCGCAGTGTTTTCGTCCCTCGGCAACATTGTATTTGGACAACTGCAAATGTCTGTGTGTGTGTGTGTGTGTGTGTGTGTGCGTGCGTGCGTGTCTGTGCGCACAGCCTTTGTGCGGCGGTGCCAGCGATGACTAGTCAGCCGTGACTCAGTGAGAGAACATTTTGCTGGGTTCGCTCGCGCTGTCGTGATAAAAAAAAAATTGTTGTTGTTGTTGTTTTTTTTCTTCTCCGCGCGACAGTTTCTTTGTTGCGTATCGGCGGGTCGACGGCGGCGTTTCGCAGCAGCGGCGGCGGCGGCGGCGGCGGCAACAACGACTGGGCCGCGCCGCCTGTTGGAGACGCCGTCGATCTGCTCCTGCTCAGAGGGACGCGGTGTGAAAAAGCTCTCTGCACCTTTTAAGTGATTTTTTTTGGCCTTTTCTTGCATACAAAAATCCACAAAAAAAAACAAAAACGACCTCCCTGAAAATGAACCGCCAGTCGCGGTACAGCAATAAATGGAAGCGATGGCTGCCTGGCCTAAAAAAAAAAAAAGGGAAAAAAGATCAAACCAAATCATTTTATGCCTTTTATTTGGATTTATTTTGTGCTTGGATACTCAGTGAAATCACTCTCGTGCGATATTTTAAAGTTTGTTTTATTTCAATAAAACAATCCATGTCATTATTTGAAATGCCCACGTTAACGCCGGTTTTCTCTGTCAGTTTCTATGCCTGCGGCGGCGAGGGTGTGAAACTGTCCGCCCATCGCACGTGCGCGTTGCGCGGGCGCGTCTGTTGGTGCGCTGACGCTTTGCCCGCGAGTTCGTGTCCGCGTGGGCACGCGGCCGCCGCCCGCCGGCGCACGCACCCAACGTGCAGCCTTGTTTGTGTTCCGTTTGCTTTCACCGGGCCGAGTAATTGGATCTTTTGTCCCGACCGCTGCCTGCCTTTGTGAGGCCGAGCGAGGGGACGAGGCCGCCGCCGTGGCCCTTTGACTTGAGCCCCAGTCACCCAGGAAATAAAAGACGGCCCAAGGAGTGAATAGACCGAAAAGCACACTTTTTTTTTTTTTTTTTTTGCCTCGGTCGCCACCGTACACACGCCGAGGGAGGGGGGTGCGAAGGATGGAAGGACGGAGGGGGGGGTGAGCGTCACATCGCATCGGCCCCTTTTGTGGCGGTGTTAAGTGTGTGGGATTGAGACGTTTGTGTCGGCTTTTAAAAGAGGAGAATCAGATGCTGTCACGGCGCAGAGAGACAGCCTGGCACATGCCAGCAAGGAGGAGAAGGAGAAGACGAAGAAGATGAAGATGATGGAGAAGAAGAAGAAGAAGAAGAAGAAGAACCTCCACACAACGCTGCCTCCTCCTTGGTACGCGCAGCCTTGAATTTATCAATATGAAATTTACAGAATCCAGAGAATGTTAATTGTTTGTTGGACGAGAGAAGGAAGTGCGCTCGTGTTGTTCGGATGAGTTTTAAAAAAGACAAATGCTACTTTCCAGCAGGACGGAGGTGTTCAGTGTTGGAGCCCCAGGGCCTTTCTGGGGGGGGGAACAAAACAAAACAAAAATCACAACACAATGGGTTTTTTTTTGAGAGGGGGGCGGGGTTTGGGTGTCAAGTTGACCAATGGCTCCACATCCCCTCCATCCCCCTCACCCCTTCCTCACCCCCCGTGGCAATTGTCCCCGCGTGTGAAGGAGGGTGGAGAATAAACAGCGCGCCTCAGATTGCTGGGCGGAGGAGAAGCCTCGCCTGCTTTGACAGATTGCTGCTCCGCTCCCCACCCCCCCACTCTTCCTCCCTGCCTCTCCTTCACCCCTGCTTAACATCCTTCCTGTGCCTCCCCCGCCACCACCACCACCACCTCCTCCCTGCTTTTACTCCACCTCAGACCCTCCCTCCCTCCGTCCCATCGTCTCTTTCTCCTTCACCCCTCCTTAACACCCATCCCTCACGGCCTCCCCTCCTCCCCTCCTCTCCCCCCCCCCACCCTACCCTCCCCTCCCCGCTTTTGGCTGCTGCAGCTTCTCCTCATTTGTCTCCCTCCTGTCTCTTTACCCCCTCTTTTCTTTTTTTTTTTTTTAACTTGAGCATCAAAGTATGGCGCTTTAAAACCCTGGGAAAGTATCGATCCAGACAGGGCGGAGGTCTGGCAAGGTCACCTGGCCCGGCTCCTGAGAGCGCCGGCCGGCCCGCCAGCTACCAGCCGGCGACCTCGGGGCCCCCTCCCTCACCCCACCTCACCCCTTCGCTCCGCTAACCTCCGCTCCGCCCGTTTCCCCTCCGCTTTCCTCCTCCGTTTTTCCTCCTTCCCTAAACTTGACTCACCATCTCCTCCGTCTCCCTCCGAGTCACTCCGGCACCTCCAGCTTGTTGACTGCTCGGCCTCCTCTCCGCCTGGCGGATTACTTAGCAGCGGGCCGATGCCAAAATGGACCGCATGTCAATCAGACTCTCCAATCCTATTAGGATCATCGGGATTTGGCCTCGCTTTCCCTTTGTGCGTCAGACAGTCAGCGGCGGACGCTGGACTCCTGCCAAATCCCCCAACTCCACCACCTCCAACCCTCCTTCACCTGTCCGCACAGCCGCAGCCCCTTCCCCCCGACTCCAACCGACTCCCCCGCCGTGAGAAAACGCCCAGGACTGTAGCGGCATTAGCGGCCTTTTCCTTTCCCTCCTCACCCGTCCCGAGGCTACCTCGCTGCTCCCCAGCAGCGCTGCGCTCTGCTGTGCTGCAGGACATCCTTCATGTTCAAAGTCTGGACTTTTCACTTTCTGTTGCACTCGGTAAAAAAAAAAAAAAAACAAGAGGCAGGGATGAGCAGGCAGGGCGGTCAAGCGCAGAAGAGTTGGCCGAGTACGCCCTCGACTGTTTTGTTGTTACTGTTTTTGAATCTTGTCATCAAATTTCATCATATCACAAAGTAAGAATTGGTGCTTGTGCAAAAAAAAAAAAAAAGTTATTTCATGACTTTTATTTATTGTTTGGTGCAATATGTTTCTGCTATTCACCCCCGATTACATTTGCTTGACGTTCACCTTTACAAGCGGCTGTCACTGTAATCTCCCTTTCTGTGTTTACTTGATAAAACACTTTCTCATCTGCATTATTGCGCCGGCTGATTACGATGGCAGAATGAAATGAATGCACCGAGCTACGCTGATCGTGAAAGCACAAGTACAACGAACTCAAACCGGCGGGGAGTTACACAGGAACGTGCACCCAATAACACACCGGCGTCAAAGTAATTTGCCTGCTGCGGCTGATAAGACTTTTAATTGAAAGTTGCCTTAATGAGCCGTTGGAGGCGGGACACGTTGCGTCCCCTCCTGACGCCTGCAGCGCCACCGCTAGCCGCTCGCCACTTCAGCCTCTGCTTTCAGCTGTCCGGCCAACATGCCATGTTAAAAAGTTGCCTCAACACACCAGCTGATGTCAGTCAGCCTTCAGCTGTCCACAGTGTTGGCGAGTAATCTATTCCTAAGTAATCCACTACTGTAATTAAACTACTATATGTTAAAGTAACTGAGTAAGGTAGCGGGGTTACAGTGGCAAAACTGGTAATTATATCATAATTACACTGTCAAGTAACGATTCCATTACTTTCCTGAATATTTTGCAAGCTAAAAATATCTCGTTATCCACAAAATGTCTGAACAACTGAAAACGATGTCGCAGATTGACGATGCAGCCGTGCATGGCGACGTCATTGATATGCGACAACGCAACCAAAACAAGCGTGACGGCGATTGCATTTGATAGCTGGAAATACAAACATTATGTTGAGTTCATCTCGTCTAAATGAAAGAATATTGCGGTTTGTTGTACGTGCAGGAAACACGACGTTCTCAACTGTTACTTTTTTCCAACCAAAGTAATTAGTAATTGATTACTTATGAAACATGGTCGTTAAAGAAGTAATTTGATTACTTTTTTTTAAGGAGTAATCAGTAGTTGAACTACTTTTGAGGAGTAATCCCAGCAGCACTGCCTGTCCATCACCCCCTCAGTGGCTCTCCGTCCCAGCCCCACCCTTCTCCCCTCCCTGCTCCCTCTCTCTTTATCTCTCTGTATCCCTGCCGGGGTTGGGGCGGCGCTGGTGGTGGTGGTGGTGGGGGTCAAAGGAGACGGGGAGTAAAACCATTTTTTTGTGCGTGTGCTTTTTTCCGGTACGAGTGGGAGTGGGGAGCGGCTGGGCGGGCGCGGCGCTCTCACATTCCGGGAATCGGTCCACGGCCGCTGTGCGATTCCGTCCGCCGTGCAGAGGAGGCCGATGAATGGCTCACCCACTGCATAACTCGGCAGACATTCCCCAGCAGCGCTGCCCACACTCGCGCATACTCTGATGCACACACACACACACACACACATGCACAATAACCTTGCACAATGTACTTTGCACCATAAGAGGAGTAGATGCTCTCTGAGCACTGGCTGGGGGAATGTTAATGCAGCAGGGATTTTAAAAGAAGAAGAAGAAGAAGAAGAAGGAGAAGAAGAAGAATATGTGTGCGAATAGTTCCGAAGAGTGCAAGGCTGCGTGCAAATTTTGAAATTCTTCATCCGACGCCGCGCCGCCGTCTTCTTCACTTGTTGCTTGCCGAGCGTCTCGGCTGCAAGATGGCTCCTCTCCAAAACCATCGAGCCCACACGCTACAGAGGATCCTCCTCCTCCTCCAGCCCTCCGCTCGTATGCATTTTTCACCGATGCGCGCGCGCACGCACACACACACAAGCGCACGCTGGCATCCTCTGTGCGCGCACGCACGCACGCATGCACGCACGCACGTGGGTGGAAGGAGAAGGAGAGCAGAGGAGCGAGAGAGAGAGAGAGAGAGAGAGAGAGGGAGAGAGAAGCCCTCACCCTTTCCCCTCGGCTGGTGGAAAGTGAAACTTCAGAGTTCTTCCTCCTCCCTCTCCTCTCTCTCCGCCGCGTTTGATAGCCGTGTGCCCCCACCCGCCCACCACGCGGCCCCCCCTCCCACCCCCACCCCCGCCGCCGCCGCGTTCCGGTGGCCAGCTGCTGCTGCTAGCAGAGTTGCAGTTGTACGTGAGTGGGTGGGTGAGACTGGTTTCCTGTGCTCCTCAGGGCTCGGCTCCAGCAGCTACTGCAGAGCGCTCCGGCCAGGGGCCACCGGGGCCACTGTGCATAGCAAACAGGGGGCCGGCTCCTCCTCCTCTCCTCCTCCTCCTCCTCCCCCTCTTCTTCTACCTCTTCTTCTTCCTCCTCCTTCTCATCTTCCTCCATCATCATCATCACCACCACCACCACCACCTTCATCGTCATCAGGAGCAGCTGCGGCGCACCGCCCGTCCACTCCGCCCGCTCCGCCCACTCCGCCCGCGCCTCCTCACCCCTCGGAGCCCCCGGAGTCGCCCAGTCTTCGGGCCGGGGCTCCACCACCTCTACCAACGCCACCGCAGCAGCAATCAGAAGGTCTGGATGTGGACGTGGAGGAGGCCTCCAGGGGCCTGCAGCCCTCCACCCTGCCTGAGGTAAGCTCACACTCCAGGGCCAGAGGCCCCCCCCCCACTGCGTGTGCCGCTTCTCCGAGCGGGGGCGATTGAGCGCAGAGGGCGGCGCCGGGGTGGCGGGTGGAGACAAAGTCACCTGCGTCGAGGCGAGAGGGGGGCGGAGTCACGGCCTCTCCACGAGGAGGCTCTGACGCTAACCGGGTTGTTTCTCATCTCAATCGACGCAGGCCGACTCGGCCTCCCCGACCCCCCAGCGCCCTCACTGCGACTTGAAAAAACAAGTCTGAATATGAATTGCCGTTCTCATCTTTGTTTTCCTTTATCCATGTTCGCCTTGTTTGCTTTTTCCTGCTTTTTTTTCTTTCTTTTTTTATTGCAGATTCCCGCTTCTTCGGTCCCCGTCTCCTTTCCTCGTTTAATCTCATTTTAATATGGAGTCGTCGTCGTCTCTCCCCTCCTCCTCCTCCTCCTCCTCCGTCCGCCGAGCCGGGAGTCTTTGCTCAGCATTAGCGCCATTGTGAAGTGTGTAGTGGTTACAGTGGAGATGACACATCCAGCCACAATGGCAGCGTGTGCTTAGAGATGTCAGATAACGGGCAAGGTAGCGAGATGAGACTGAGTAGAATCAATACAAGTAGACAATGAGAGGTTTGCTCCCGCATCCCAGGAAATTGTTTGCTCTGCTCGCCCTGTGTGTGTGTGTGTGTGTGTGTGTGTGTGTGTGTGTGTGGCGTCTTTGTGAACATGGCATGTATGAGCAAAGTGTGGATGTGTGAGTTCTCTCTCTCTCTCTCCTTTTCTCTCTCTCTCCTTTTCTCTCTCTCTCTCTCTTTGTGTGTGTGTTGTGTGTTTGTGAGCATTTTCCGAGCTGCATTTGATTCGATTCGATTCAATTTTTTATTTTTTTTTATTATTTTTTTTATCTGCCGTAGTGGACCTGCCTCCCAACAAGCCTCCTCATCTCCGTGGACAAGCCATCTGTTTGCCCAGTGCACTGCGTTCTGTGCCGAGAGAAGGGGGGGGGGGGGGTTGCGGGGGGTGAGGGAGGAGGCGGGACTGGGCGGGGGTACGAGGGCCGATCGGGGGAGGGGGAGTGTAGGTGGGAGGACAGACAGGTGGTCCGGAGCCCAGCACCCCGTCGGGGTTGTGCGTGCGTGAAGCGGCATGAAGACGACTGCAGCTCATCTGAAGCGTCCGGCAATCATTTTATTATATATATATATATATACATATATATATATATATACATATATATATATATATATATAGTGTATATACACTACCAGTCAAAAGTTTAGACACACCTTTTCATGCAATTTTCTTTTTATCTTTACAACTTTCTATACTGAAGACATCAAATATACGAGCAAGATATATGTAATTATGCAACATAGAAAAACACGGTAATTACTCTAAATATGCTTTTTATGGAAGGTGGCTATTTTGAAGAATTTCAATATAAAATTTGTTTGACTTATTTTACACTTTTATTGTTTCCTACATGATTCCATGTGTGTTCATGCGTAGTTTTGATGCCTTCAGTGACAAACTGCACTGTCAACAGTCATGAGAATGAAAGAAAAGACATTAAAGTCACAGGGTGTGTCCAAACTCTTGACTGGTAGTGCATGTATATACAAATAATTTTTTATGCATCATTATTATTTCATGCATGTTTGTCTTGAAATCCTCTATTAACTCTTTTCTTTCTGTCCCGCTCGCGCCTCGACTTGACTTTACTCTCTCAGGATCCAGCCGCCTGCGTCCGTGCATGTCAACGCAACCATCCATACACCTGCATGTAACCACCTGTGTGTAACGCCAGCGTTCTCCCTGCTTTTTCAGGAGGGCGAAAGGGACGACGGCGCCGCCAGAGGTCGCAGCGCAGGTACGAGCCGAACCCTCAGAGACGTCGGCGCTCGTCACACGTGTTGCTCCCCTAGTGGTCTGACCCTGCACCTGCTCTCTGTCCCCCGCAAGGCGAGCGGCGGCGGCGGTCTCCCGTCAAGAGGCGTCAGCGGCTGGCCGGCGAAGAGGCGGCGGAGAGGAGGGGGGCGGAGCCAGAAGGGGGCGGAGCCTGGCCTCCTCCCACGGAGGGGGCGGGCTTCTCCTGCTCCCTGTGCCGCCGGCTGTTCGGCAGTCCGGAGCACCTGCGGGAGCACGAGTACCGCCACACGCTGTCGCTCATGGCGCTGTCGCTGGATTGGCCCGGCCTGCAGGGCGCCGCCCACCCTGGGCCCCAGTGCCCGCCCCCTCCCCCGCCGCTCCACCTGTACCAGTCGCTGTACCGGCCGGGCGGCGGCGGCGGCGGCGGGCGGCGGCGGCGATGGCGGCGGAGCGCTCGCAGGCGGCTCGCTACCTATGCTCGCAGTGCCCGGCCAGCTTCACCCTCAAGTCCAACGCCGACCGGCACGAGAAGACCATCCACTTCAAGAAGAAGCTGATGCAGTGCGCCTACTGCCTGAAGCACTTCAGGGACCGCACGGACCTGCACCGCCACCTCTCCTCCGTGCACTCCAAGGAGAGGGGCCACGCCTGCCCCGCCTGCGCCAAGGCCTTCAGCACGCAGAAGAACCTGGCCACGCACATCAAGGTGTGCTGCCAGGTGGGGGCGGGGCTGGGGGGCGTGGTCGGCGGGGGCGGAGTCTCCTCCTCCTCCTCCTCCACCTCCGGGATGGAAATATCTCAGGGCGGCGCGATGGAGTCGCTGTGGCAACTTTCTCACGAGGTGAAAGTGGACGTGCGCAAGCTCAGCATGAACATGGAGCAAATGGTGGAGTGAAGTCCAAACACACACACGCGGAAAAAAAAACCCAAAACGCGTTCCGTGGAAACTCCACGGCGAGATAGAGAGAGTCAGGGATCAACAGGCTAGAGATCATTTAAAAAAAATCTATTTATTTTCTCCTTTTTGGATTTTTACATGAATCTCTTGTTTTCCAAGAGCTTTTTGTGAGTATTTGCTATGCAAGGCTGCTCCGTTTAGACGGAAACCCTCTGAAACTTTGTCTCCTCCTGCTGTAATGGACCTACTGACAGGTGGATTTGTTTCTTTTAATGCAAAGTTCTGGGCGGGGCATCCCTAGGAGACCCCCCCACCAGTCCACCCCAAACCCTGAGCGCCGTCTGTCGCCAGTCGTCACGCCGACTGAGCCCTCGTCTCCTTTTTAGGCAGAGAGATCTTTATCTCTGTGAGCTGCAGCAGCGGCAGCAGCAGCAGCAGCAGCAGCAGCAGCGGCAGCAGCAGCAGCAGCGGCAGCAGCAGCAGCAGCAGCAGCAGCAGCAGCAGCAGCGGCAGCAGCCACAAGGACACTTGAAACGAGTCCCTCGCCGCTCCCCCGGCGCAGACGCTACCACACCACTCGCAGGAGCTCTGTAGAATTGCAGGGCGAGGGCGTCGTTTGTAAATGAAAGGGAAAAGAAGAATGTACTGAAGGGAGAAAGAGAGAGATCAGGAGTAAAAACAAACTGAGATGGAGGAGCGTCAGCTCGTCTTCCTCGGTCGCCGACTCGACCCGGTCGCTCCCAGCCGTCAGGCTGCAAGAGGTCGCGTCCCCGATCCGTAACGTCCTCCTGGCGGCCGAGAGCGGCCGGAGCCGCCCGCTAATTGGCCCTTCACGGCTCCGGCCCCTTCTTAACCTCTGACCCCCCATCCGAAGAGGGGGACTGATGGGCAGATGCCCTTTCAACCAGATAGTGATGTCACCGCTGTAGAAGAGCAGATAATGGCGCCGCCGCTGCCGCCGCTACAATGCAACCAGGCGGCCGCTGTAGGTGGACAGGTTTTCTGGGTTTTTTTATCTTTTTTATTCCAGTCAAGCCAGATCTGGGCGCACGATACTGGAACCAGCGTGAACACTGGCTCCACAACCACCGCTAATGTAAATTCACACTGGCGTCGCTGCCAAATTCCCAAACACCGGCGCTATGAAACAGGATCTTTTCTCTGCTTGTTTTTTTGTCTTTTTTTTTTTAAAACGCAGCCTGGTTACGAAGCTTTATTGCGCCGTGAACACTTTCACCCCCCAAAGGATGGACAAACACCTGTGTTTCCGCCTGAATGACGACCTATCAGCGCAGTGAATTAGCGTAAAAGAGGAAGTCTTTGGGTCTTCTGGGGGAATATTCAGCGCACGCAGGAAAATCCCCTCTGTGAATCATATCTACAGTCTCAGGTAACACACTCACCGTGCTGGTCAGTGGCAGCAGAAGCTCAGAGGAACCCGGACTTTTGTGTGGGATTTTAAACATGTTTTGTTGTTATTTTAAAAAAGAAATATATATATATATATATATATATATTTGATTGAAGGTAATTTTTTATCAGTGACAAAAAAATTCCCATGGACTGTACAAAGAGGAAATGTACCTTTTCTTTTCTTTTTTTTTTTCCAACCCACTGTCAATCTGCTTGTAGTTCTTATGCTCTCATTAAAAGCACAATGGAAAAACAAACTGCAAAAAAAAAAAAAAAAAAAATCCTCCGAGTAGTTTTTAACCTTTGTGGTCCCGCCGTGTTGCCGCTTGTGTTTTCATCTCGGGCGAGCGAACAAGAGGAAAAAAGGAAGCAAGAAAAAAAGCAAAAAACAAAAACAAGCAAACGACGGCTCGCGAGCTAGCGAGCGAGCGAGCGGCAGCAGCGATGCTGGAATCTCTCCGGCAGAGCAGCGGCGGTGGCGGATTGTGTGGCTGCATGCTTCTACTGTTTCTCTGTCCCTGTGCCGCCGCCGCCGTGTGTCTAATCACAGCCCAAGTCGCTTTGCAGATGGAGGTAATTATATCAAAACCACTCCAAGCTGTGGCAGTGCCGAGCCCCCGCGCCCTCACCCGCTCCCCCTGCTGTCACGCACTGGATGTGCGCTGTGTAGCTCCGTGTCGTAGCTCCTCTTTGTCGTGCGCGTGCTTGTTTGGCCCTCGTGTGTGTGTGTGTGTGTGTGTGTGTGTGTGTGTGTGTGAAACGTGACTTTGTGTTCACCCCGTAACGCCGAGCGTTTCGGGGGCCGAGACGCTCGGCGTTAACCTCGCAGTCTCTCTCCCTACTTTCCCGACTTTCCCGACTACTGCCTCCCGCCGTGCGTTATTTCCCAGCAGTCGTCGTCGTCGTCGTCGGTGGTGCTGTCTGTGTCTGTGTTTGCCTCCCCGTCTGTGTTGTTGTGGCGGTGCGGTCGGCAGCAGACACCTTCGGCGGTGACTGAGGCAGACCGACCGCTGCTGTCGTGTTTATAGTATCTCTTTGCCTTTATTGCTTTAGTAAGGAGGAAGAGCCGTTGCCAGGGCAACTGTGGCTTTGACTGGGATTGGGGTGGGTGGATGGGTGGGGGTCGGCCCTGGGAGTTGATGGTACCTTTTTGCAAGACCGTAGCCTCTAATTACGTGCAGGGCGACACCTCGGGGTTCATTTTTTTCCCCTTCTTTTTTTTTTTTCGTGCGTGGCGCCCACGTGAATCCCCGCCAACCCGACCGTCGCTAACCCCTTTGTGTCCCTTCCCCTCCACCACCACCCCCCACCCCCCCACCCTCCTCCATCCTCTCTTGTCTCCGCAGTGAACGATTTCACGGTCATCCGCAAAAAGTTCAAGTGCCCCTACTGCAGCTTCTCGGCCATGCACCAGTGCATCCTCAAGAGGCACATGCGCTCGCACACGGGCGAGAGGCCCTACCCCTGCGAGATCTGCGGCAAGAAGTTCACCCGCAGGGAGCACATGAAGAGGCACACGCTGGTGAGTGCGACGGCCACGGCCGAGACGTCGCGCCCGGCCGCGGCTTCGGGTTCTGAAAGTCTCTCTCTTCCCCCCCGGCAGGTGCACAGCAAGGACAAGAAGTACGTGTGCAAGGTGTGCAGCCGCGTCTTCATGTCGGCCGCCAGCGTCGGCATCAAGCACGGCTCGCGCCGCCGCCACGGCGTCTGCGCCGACTGCTCCGCCGGGATGGTGGCCGCCCTGCTGGACCACGGCGGCGGCGAGGCGGGCGGCGACGCGCGCCGGAGGAGGAGCTCTACCCGGGCGAGCGTTTCCACGACGACCAGAGCGCCGAGTGCGACGGCGACGGCGAGGAGGAGATGATGATGGCGGAGGGCGACGGGGAGATGATCGGCGAGGGGGAGGAGGACGGCGGCGGCGGGGTCGGCGGCGGGGGAGGGGGTGGCGGGGGAGGGGGAGGCAAGTGGAAGGACTCGGGGATGGGCGGCGAGGCGCACGCCGACGCGCTGGACCACGAGAAGGAGGAGAGCGACTCGTCGGCGCAGGAGGGCGAGGCGCAGAACGGCAGCGAGAAGGACTTCGCCTGGATCTCCTAGGAGCCCCCCCCCACCCACCCATCCACCCACCATCCAACCAGCGGCGGTCTCGCAGTGGGCTGAGTCGTCCGCTCCTCTTTACCCCACCCCCACCAGCGGGGGTGCGGGGGGCCCCTCCCTGCCCGAAGGGAGGCGACGCCGAGGGGCCACATGCAAAAAAGAACCATTGAATCAAAAAAACCAACAGTGGACACGCACGCACACACACACACACGCACGCACACTTGGGTCGTCCTCGGCCGTGACTGACACAGCAGAAGAAGAACGGTGGTCCAGAGGCGCCCCCCCTCCCCCCAGTGCGACGCTTCGTCTGCTTACCTCCTTTTACTTCTGATGCAGTGTTTGATCCTCTGGTTTCATCTTTCATTTCATTTCTATCACTTCTTTTCTTTCGAGGGTTCCGGGTCGCGAGTCTGGTCGCTTTCTTTTTCTTTTTTTTTTCCGAACTTGATGCCACCAAGGACACGATGGGCACTAAGACCAGCCAATTTGTTTTATTTATTAATTTGTTTTGTCATTTTTTCCCGCCATCACCATCGCCATGGAAACCAAGGATGATCGAAGGTGTCGGGGTCGCCGGAGTTGTCGGGAGGACGTCCCGATCTCGCCCCCCACCCCCACCTCACCCCATCCCACCCCCATCCCTGAGAGTCCAAAAAAAAAAAAACAAAATGGATCGCAGGAGCTTGGTGTGTGTTGGCCGCCCCGCCGACGCAGAGTCCTAACTGCCGCAGACTTGCACTTTAAAAACCAACTCTTTTTTCGAGACAGAAAAAAAAGAAGAAGAAGAAGAAGCCCTGAACCCGAGGTTTACATTTTTTTGATCGGCTCTTTACTGAACAATCGGTGAACCGCACCTACCTTTAAGGATGCACCTGTCGTCCTCCTGACTGTTATCGCGACGGGAGAAAATCACTGAACGCTTTTTTTTTTTTTTTTTTTCGTGCGAGGTTGCTGTTTATACGTCATAGCCTTGTTGCCCTTTTCGGTGGGCTCCTTAATCCCCCCCTCCCCCACCCTATCCCCCCACCCCTGCAAACTCCTGGGGTCTCCTCGGGTTTCTATTGATCCATTCCAAGAAGACTGGAGATTTTTGAACTGATGTACATACGACTTTGAGGGGAGGTTTTCCTGGAGGAGGAGGAGGAGGAGGAGGAGGAGGGAGGTTGAAGAGGAGGCTTTTAACACTGCAAACGTGGGAGTTTTTTTCTTCTTTTGTTTTATTTTTTTTCCTTACGCAAAGTGAACATCGCTTTCTGCCCTCGACGTCTGGAAAAAAAAAAAAGCTACGTGGGCACATGAGGGAACTTTAGCGACCTGCAATATGAACTCCTGTCTCCCGTCTGTCCGGTTGGCCATGACTGGACCTGAGAGCTGCGGCTCTCGCTCCCGGAGGAAGAAAAAGCCTTTCTTTCCCCCCCCTTCTTTCCTATTTTATTTTCCGTTTTCTCGCCCGGCTCGGCCGTGTGATTCCACTCTCTCGATTACAGAATATGCAGACTCTTTCCACGGTTTATCTTTCTTTCTTCTTCTCCTTTTCCGTCTTTCCTTCCTCTTCTCTGTGGCTTATTTTCTCTCGGCTTTGTAAGATTAAAAAGAGAGAAGAGGGAACCGTGCTTGGAATTTCCCAGTTTGATATCTGTAGAGTGTAATGTTAATTTTTCTTTTTTTTTTAAACGGCTATTTATTGAAGAACCTGTTCTGTGGATTATCTTTTTTTTTTTCTTTTTCTTTTTTCCTGGAGAAATGGCTTCCTCCTCTGCCACTCCCCCGTCCCGCTGTTGGCTGGAGCAGGATGGCTGTTTGTATGCAAGAATGTTTGAATGTCCGTGTCCGGATTAAAACCAGAAAAAAAAGTCTATATTGATTTTCTTAAGATTATTTCCATGTTAATGACAATTCAAGAGAGGCAGATGACGTGTCTTATTATTATTATTATTATTATGATTATCAGAACTATGATTATTGTTGTTGATGTTACTATTATTAATTATGATTATTATGATTATTATTATTATTATTATTATTATTATTATTAGTGCTGGATGCTAAGCTTTATTGTGTGTGTGTGTGTGTGTGTGTGTGTGTGTGTGTGTGTGTGTGTGTGTTTTCTCTTTTTGTTGGTATTTTATATCTTGTATAAGAAAAAAAAAGAGCTTTTATACATTGCCTTGTTGTGGACAGCAAGCCATGGGGCTTTTATCAACCTTCTATCGTGCCAGTTTACGCTTTTTATGTCGTACTTGCTTTTTTTTTACCAACCAAGGGGAGAAGAAACCTCACTGTCAAACCTCTCTGCTCGATACTGATTGAAACGTCTAATCGACAACGCGCTTTTCGCACCACCGATGTACACTAATTGAGTAATACTGAACCAAAAAAAAGCAAACAAACAAACAATCTAGTACCTTTGTAAACATGAAGTGCTTTCCTTTCACCGTCTGTGTGTGCAGGTGCTTTTTTGTTTTTTTTGTTTTTTTTCGGTTAGATTAATTATTAAGGTGGTTTTCTCGTTGCTTTGTTTTTTAATTTATTCTTAGTGTTTTTCTGTTTTTACTTTTGTCTCTATTTGTCAAAGTTTGGAGATGAGAAAAAAAGAAGTGCACATATTCTGGCGGTGTTGTGACATGAAGGGCTGCGTGAGGACCAGCTAGATTTAGAAGATCACGTCCTTTGCGTTTTTTTTGGGGGGGGGGGTTTGCGTTTGGTTGGTTTCTTCTTCTAGCTTTTACTGCCTCACATGAGACACAATCAAGAAGAAACGCAGCGTCGGGTCAAAGTGCTGTGCTTCTGCCTGCCGCCGTCGGCTGGCTCGGCTCTTACACAGGTGGAACTCTGGGAAAAAAAGAAAAAAAAAACACTTGCTGACAGTGCAGGTTGCACACATCAGGCCTCTCTGCCACAAGGTGCCACAGACTCCCGTCCGTCAAGTGACTCCATTCGCGACTCGCTTTCTCCACGTCGGCTTCGGTTTTCATTTGCCTTATTTATTTGTTCGGTGGGAAAAGAAAAGAAAAAAAAGAATAGTCTTTTTCTTTTAGTTTTTTTGTATAAAAAAAAATGAATGTCAGATGGGTGGGTGGGTGGGTGTGGAAGGAGACCACGATCAAATCTCTGTCCTGTGGTGCTGCTGGGACCACAGAGAGACATTTGGATGTATGTGTGACTCCCCGACCCTGCACTCTCTCTCTTTAACACACACACACACACACACACAAACTGTGTTGTACGTCTTCTTCCTCATACCGGGTTGTTCTTCAGGAAAAACAAACAAACAAACAAACAAACAAAAAGAAGTCTGCCATCAACCCCTCAATATGTGCCTCAATGACATTTCACCTTGTGTGCGTGTGTGAGCGTCAGTGTATCGTGTTTGCATGGTTGGATTGAGATTACCCGGGGGGTCAAACAACGGGTCAGTTTTTAGAGGTGCAAAGTCGAATTTTGATCATAAAAAAAAGATGAAGTGTTTTTTTTAGGCAAAGGTTTTTTAGAGACAAATCATGATGGGCGACTAGATTCTCCTTCCCGCCGTGTGTCAACGACCTTTGGTGCCCTGATTCTGTGGTCTTAACTTGCATGCCTGTGCTCATTTTGTCATACCAAAGCGACGTCTTCGGCATCTGCACACAACTGTCTCATTCCACACAATGCAAAACTGGAACTTGTTTGCTCCACTGCAGATGATTATGGGTATTCTTAGATGTGTACAATTTGCAATCCTCATTTAGCCTGTATAGCTTGATTCACACGTGCAAATCATGAAGCCATAGATATGGGTTTATCTATATGATACTATATTTCAGAATTTGGCGCTTTTTACTTTGGATTTTGTTCTTCTACTAAGAGTGATGTGTGTATACCTTCATATATATGAATTTATATTGCTATTATATATTATTTATTTTCTCTCTCTCAAGTTTCAGAGGGTCTTTGATTTGTAAAAAGGTCACAAATGAAGCTTGAGGTTTGTTTATTTTCATTGGGAATATTGTTCAATATGATACTGACTTTATATTGATGATTATCATAAACCTGTGTTTGTAACAAAATGTGTGAAATAATCAAAAAAAAAAGTCTGTCCTGTTTTTACACCTGCGTTTCGGTTTTTGGCAGATTAAAGTGCTCTTGTGCAGATTTATTTTCTCTTTTTTTTCCGGTTGATAGTACTGATCAGATAAACATTTTTACAGCCAACCATGAGCCTCCTGTTTTGATGTTTGGGGTCACTGAAGCCTCTTTCTAACTTCATGTTTCGTGGAAGAATTAGCTTGACTATTATTTGCAAAAACCAATCAATCTCAATAAATTTTGAAATTGCTGCTGTAAAGAAGTGACCATCGTGTGCTGTGCCTTTTTTCGTGGGGCGAAATCTTTAAAGGAATACATTGTTTTAATCACTGCCTGCTCTCCACAAGAGGGTGACAAAGGCAATGTTATTTTGTTTTTTTTATCGTCGTTCCTGGTTATCACATGTAGCAACTGAAAATTACTCAAACAGGGCGTAACAGGAAGAGCAACAAATCGATCAGCCATCCATCCATTCACTAAATTGATTACTCCTGCACTCTAGCCCAAAGGGTTTAGCTATAGCCGATCCAAGCTATCATGGGGTGACGGCAGGGTACAGCCTGGGCAAGTCACCATTTCATCGAACGGCCACAGAAAGACAAATTAACATGGAACCATTCACACTAACACCCAAACACACCTTCGGTCAATTAAGAGTTCCCAATTAGCCTCACATGCATGTTTTTGGATTGTGGAAGTGTTCCATTCTTTACAGAAACATCTCATGGATGCACTGGGACAGCATCATCAGTGATGAATCAAATAATTAAAATAGCATACATGCTAGAGTACGCCGATTTTTCAACTTTCTGACACTAACCCTAACGTCCAACCGTCCAACCTGAACCATAATTTCAGAGTTAACCCTAACCCTAATGCCATGCAAGTCTATGAGGGTCAAAAGTCAACTTTGTCCTAAAGACATGGGGCCACTTGCCTTTTCATCAGGAGCATCCAGGACACACCCATGCCAAATTTGGGGCTTCTAGCACATGGGGAACCCGGAAACCGTAACCCTAGTTTCAGAAACCCTAACCCTGGTTTCAGGCTAATGGTTAACCCTAATTCAATGCAAGTCTATGGGGTGAAATTTCAACTTTGTCCTAGAGACATGGGGCCACTTGCTTTTTCATCAGGAGCCCCCAAGAAGCGCCCACATGAAATTTGAGGCTTCGAGTACTTGAGGAACCTTGAAACCCGAACCCTATTTTCAGCTAACCCTAACCCTAACCCTAGTTTCAGCCTTATGGTTAACCCTAATTCAATGCAAGTCTATGGGGTGAAATTTCAACTTTGTCCTAGAGACATGGGGCCACTTGCTTTTTCATCAGGAGCCCCCAAGAAGCGCCCATGCCAAATTTGAGGCTTCTAGTACTTGAGGAACCTTGAAACCCTAACCCTATTTTCAGCTAACCCTAACCCTAACACTAGTTTCAGCCTTATGGTTAACCCTAATTCAATGCAAGTCTATGGGGTGAAATTTCAACTCTGTCCTAGAGACATGGGGCCACTTGCTTTTTCATCAGGAGCCCCCAAGAAGCGCCCACGCCAAATTTGGGACTTCTAGTACTTGAGGAACCTTGAAACCCTAACCCTATTTTCAGCTAACCCTAACCCTAACCCTAGTTTCAGCCTTATGGTTAACCCTAATTCAATGCAAGTCTATGGGGTGAAATTTCAACTTTGTCCTAGAGACATGGGGCCACTTGCTTTTTAATCAGGAGCCCCCAAGAAGCACCCACATGAAATTTGAGGCTTCTAGTACTTGAGGAACCTTGAAACCCTAACCCTATTTTCAGCTAACCCTAACCCTAACCCTAGTTTCAGCCTTATGGTTAACCCTAATTCAATGCAAGTCTATGGGGTGAAATTTAAACTTTGTCCTAGAGACATGGGGCCACTTGCTTTTTCATCAGGAGCCCCCAAGAAGCGCCCATGCCAAATTTGGGACTTCTAGTACTTGAGGAACCTTGAAACCCAAACCCTATTTTCAGCTAACCCTAACCCTAACCCTAGTTTCAGCCTTATGGTTAACCCTAATTCAATGCAAGTCTATGGGGTGAAATTTCAACTTTGTCCTATAGACATGGGGCCACTTGCTTTTTCATCAGGAGCCCCCAAGAAGCGCCCACGCCAAATTTGGGGCTTCGAGTACTTGAGGAACCTTGAAACCCTAACCCTATTTTCAGCTAACCCTAACCCTAACCCTAGTTTCAGCCTTATGGTTAACCCTAATTCAATGCAAGTCTATGGGGTGAAATTTCAACTTTGTCCCAGTGACATGGGGCCACTTGCTTTTTCATCAGGAGCCCCCAAGAAGCGCCCATGCCAAATTTGGGACTTCTAGTACTTGAGGAACCTTGAAACCCTAACCCTATTTTCAGCTAACCCTAACCCTAACCCTAGTTTCAGCCTTATGGTTAACCCTAGTTCAATGCAAGTCTATGGGGTGAAATTTCAACTTTGTCCTAGAGACATGGGGCCACTTGCTTTTTCATCAGGAGCCCCAAGAAGCGCCCACGCCAAATTTGGGACTTCTAGTACTTGAACCTTGAAACCCTAACCCTATTTTCAGCTAACCCTAACCCTAACCCTAGTTTCAGCCTTATGGTTAACCCTAATTCAATGCAAGTCTATGGGGTGAAATTTCAACTTTGTCCCAGTGACATGGGGCCACTTGCTTTTCATCAGGATCCCCAAGAAGCGCCCATGCCAAATTTGAGGCTTCTAGTACTTGAGGAACCTTGAAACCCTAACCCTATTTTCAGCTAACCCTAACCCTAACCCTAGTTTCAGCCTTATGGTTAACCCTAATTCAATGCAAGTCTATGGGGTGAAATTTCAACTTTGTCCTAGAGACATGGGGCCACTTGCTTTTTCATCAGGAGCCCCAAGAAGCGCCCACGCCAAATTTGGGACTTCTAGTACTTGAGGAACCTTGAAACCCTAACCCTATTTTCAGCTAACCCTAACCCTAACCCTAGTTTCAGCCTTATGGTTAACCCTAATTCAATGCAAGTCTATGGGGTGAAATTTCAACTTTGTCCCAGTGACATGGGGCCACTTGCTTTTTCATCAGGATCCCCCAAGAAGCGCCCATGCCAAATTTGAGGCTTCTAGTACTTGAGGAACCTTGAAACCCTAACCCTATTTTCAGCTAACCCTAACCCTAACCCTAGTTTCAGCCTTATGGTTAACCCTAATTCAATGCAAGTCTATGGGGTGAAATTTCAACTTTGTCCTAGAGACATGGGGCCACTTGCTTTTTCATCAGGAGCCCCCAAGAAGCGCCCACATGAAATTTGAGGCTTCTAGTACTTGAGGAACCTTGAAACCCTAACCCTATTTTCAGCTAACCCTAACCCTAACCCTAGTTTCAGCCTTATGGTTAACCCTAATTCAATGCAAGTCTATGGGGTGAAATTTCAACTTTGTCCCAGTGACATGGGGCCACTTGCTTTTTCATCAGGATCCCCCAAGAAGCGCCCATGCCAAATTTGAGGCTTCTAGTACTTGAGGAACCTTGAAACCCTAACCCTATTTTCAGCTAACCCTAACCCTAACCCTAGTTTCAGCCTTATGGTTAACCCTAATTCAATGCAAGTCTATGGGGTGAAATTTCAACTTTGTCCCAGAGACATGGGGCCACTTGCTTTTTCATCAGGAGCCCCAAGAAGCGCCCATGCCAAATTTGGGGCTTCTAGTACTTGAGGAACCTTGAAACCCTAACCCTATTTTCAGCTAACCCTAACCCTAACCCTAGTTTCAGCCTTATGGTTAACCCTAATTCAATGCAAGTCTATGGGGTGAAATTTCAACTTTGTCCTAGAGACATGGGGCCACTTGCTTTTTCATCAGGATCCCCAAGAAGCGCCCACATGCCAAATTTGAGGCTTCTAGTACTTGAGGAACCTTGAAACCCTAACCCTATTTTCAGCTAACCCTAACCCTAACCCTAGTTTCAGCCTTATGGTTAACCCTAATTCAATGCAAGTCTATGGGGTGAAATTTCAACTTTGTCCTAGAGACATGGGGCCACTTGCTTTTTCATCAGGATCCCCCAAGAAGCGCCCATGCCAAATTTGAGGCTTCTAGTACTTGAGGAACCTTGAAACCCTAACCCTATTTTCAGCTAACCCTAACCCTAACCCTAGTTTCAGCCTTATGGTTAACCCTAATTCAATGCAAGTCTATGGGGTGAAATTTCAACTTTGTCCTAGAGACATGGGGCCACTTGCTTTTTCATCAGGAGCCCCCAAGAAGCGCCCACGCCAAATTTGGGACTTCTAGTACTTGAGGAACCTTGAAACCCTAACCCTATTTTCAGCTAACCCTAACCCTAACCCTAGTTTCAGCCTTATGGTTAACCCTAATTCAATGCAAGTCTATGGGGTGAAATTTCAACTTTGTCCTAGAGACATGGGGCCACTTGCTTTTCATCAGGAGCCCCAAGAAGCGCCCATGCCAAATTTGGGGCTTCTAGTACTTGAGGAACCTTGAAACCCTAACCCTATTTTCAGCTAACCCTAACCCTAACCCTAGTTTCAGCCTTATGGTTAACCCTAATTCAATGCAAGTCTATGGGGTGAAATTTCAACTTTGTCCTAGAGACATGGGGCCACTTGCTTTTTCATCAGGAGCCCCAAGAAGCCCATGCCCACATCAAATTTGAGGCTTCTAGTACTTGAGGAACCTTGAAACCCTAACCCTATTTTCAGCTAACCCTAACCCTAACCCTAGTTTCAGCCTTATGGTTAACCCTAATTCAATGCAAGTCTATGGGGTGAAATTTCAACTTTGTCCCAGAGACATGGGGCCACTTGCTTTTTCATCAGGATCCCCAAGAAGCGCCCATGCCAAATTTGGGGCTTCTAGTACTTGAGGAACCTTGAAACCCTAACCCTATTTTCAGCTAACCCTAACCCTAACCCTAGTTTCAGCCTTATGGTTAACCCTAATTCAATGCAAGTCTATGGGGTGAAATTTCAACTTTGTCCTAGAGACATGGGGCCACTTGCTTTTTCATCAGGAGCCCCAAGAAGCGCCCACATGCCAAATTTGAGGCTTCTAGTACTTGAGGAACCTTGAAACCCTAACCCTATTTTCAGCTAACCCTAACCCTAACCCTAGTTTCAGCCTTATGGTTAACCCTAATTCAATGCAAGTCTATGGGGTGAAATTTCAACTTTGTCCTAGAGACATGGGGCCACTTGCTTTTTCATCAGGAGCCCCCAAGAAGCGCCCACATGAAATTTGAGGCTTCGAGTACTTGAGGAACCTTGAAACCCTAACCCTATTTTCAGCTAACCCTAACCCTAACCCTAGTTTCAGCCTTATGGTTAACCCTAATTCAATGCAAGTCTATGGGGTGAAATTTCAACTTTGTCCCAGTGACATGGGGCCACTTGCTTTTTCATCAGGATCCCCCAAGAAGCGCCCATGCCAAATTTGAGGCTTCTAGTACTTGAGGAACCTTGAAACCCTAACCCTATTTTCAGCTAACCCTAACCCTAACCCTAGTTTCAGCCTTACGGTTAACCCTAATTCAATGCAAGTCTATGGGGTGAAATTTCAACTTTGTCCTAGAGACATGGGGCCACTTGCTTTTTCATCAGGAGCCCCCAAGAAGCGCCCACGCCAAATTTGGGACTTCTAGTACTTGAGGAACCTTGAAACCCTAACCCTATTTTCAGCTAACCCTAACCCTAACCCTAGTTTCAGCCTTATGGTTAACCCTAATTCAATGCAAGTCTATGGGGTGAAATTTCAACTTTGTCCTAGAGACATGGGGCCACTTGCTTTATCATCAGGAGCCCCCAAGAAGTGCCCATGCCAAATTTGAGGCTTCTAGTACTTGAGGAACCTTGAAACCCTAACCCTATTTTCAGCTAACCCTAACCCTAACCCTAGTTTCAGCCTTATGGTTAACCCTAATTCAATTGCAAGTCTATGGGGTGAAATTTCAACGTTGTCCTAGAGACATGGGGCCACTTGCTTTTTCATCAGGAGCCCCCAAGAAGCGCCCACATGAAATTTGAGGCTTCGAGTACTTGAGGAACCTTGAAACCCTAACCCTATTTTCAGCTAACCCTAACCCTAACCCTAGTTTCAGCCTTATGGTTAACCCTAATTCAATGCAAGTCTATGGGGTGAAATTTCAACTTTGTCCTAGAGACATGGGGCCACTTGCTTTTTCATCAGGAGCCCCCAAGAAGCGCCCACGCCAAATTTGGGACTTCTAGTACTTGAGGAACCTTGAAACCCTAACCCTATTTTCAGCTAACCCTAACCCTAACCCTAGTTTCAGCCTTATGGTTAACCCTAATTCAATGCAAGTCTATGGGGTGAAATTTCAACTTTGTCCTAGAGACATGGGGCCACTTGCATTTTCATCAGGAGCCCCCAAGAAGTGCCCATGCCATATTTGGGACTTCTAGTACTTGAGGAACCTTGAAACCCTAACCCTATTTTCAGCTAACCTTAACCCTAACCCTAGTTTCAGCCTTAACCCTAACCCTAATTCAATGCAAGTCTATGGGGTCAAAGGTCAACTTTGTCCCAGTGACATGGGGCCACTTGCTTTTTCATCAGGAGCCCCCAAGATGTGCCCACGCCAAATTTGGGGCTTCTTGCACTTGGGGAACCCTGAAACCCTAACCCTAGTTTCAGCCTTATGGTTAACCCTAATTCAATGCAAGTCTATGGGTTCAAAGGTCACCTTTGTCCCAGTGACATGGGGCCACTTGCATTTTCATCAGGAGACCCCAAGAGACGCCCACACGAAATTTGGGAGCTTCTAGCGCATGTGGAACCCTAACCCTAATATCCAACCCCAAATCAACCCCAACCCTAACCCAACCCTAATCCCAACTCAACCCTAACCCCAATCCAACCTTAACCCCAACTCAACCCTAACCCCAAATCAAACCCCAACCCGATCCCTAACCCTAAATTCGGGACGGGGGTCACTGGGGGGGTTGATGGACTGCCTAACTCTCAGCTTCTTTTCCCTCAGGGGGCACTTGGGTTGTTGCCACAGAAAATTGGAGAAAATGCAAAAAGATGATATATATAAAAAGATATATGTGCGTGTATGTTTATATATAAATATATATAAATATATATACAAATTTGAGATTTGTATATCTCAAATATATCGGATATTATTATCAGATTTAATTGTTCATGGTGTTGTGTGTGCGACATGCCAGTTTGCACCATTTATCAAGTTGATTTACTCCACAAGCTGGCCTAGGTAGTGCAAAATGGAACAGGTTTGCGACAAAGAGAGAAAAGGAACAGACAGACAGACCAGTTGTGGAAGACACTACCATGGTCATTATTATCAACATGTTTGTTGATGGTATTCTTATTCTAAATAAATGCAGCAATTGCTTATGTTTCTTGAGATATTATGTAACAATGTCTGTTGGTTTGTGATAGGGGTCCCCGACCAAATGCTAATGCTGTTTGGAGAGTCATTGCATGGAAAAGATTATGAACCCAGAGTTGAAAGAAATCAATTATTCTCATTACCGACTTCTGTCCACAAGAGGGCGACAAAGGCATTTATTTATTTTATTGTCGTTCCTGTTAGTGCCATACAGTCACTAAAAAAAGGACTCATATGGGACATAAAAGGACAGGCGACAAATCTCAACTAATCAAACAAATGAACATTGCTACTAATACGAATTTTATTTATTTGTGAACATATTTATTAACTTTATGGTTATTAATATGTTTATAACTGTTGATGATGTCTGCAGTAGAAAACAATGCAATTTAATCTGAACAAAATTAAAAAACAACAACCATATAAAATAATACATTAACAAATTTTAATTAGTGTGATTCTCTGCTGAAAAAGGCAGGAAATGTCCTTCTTTAAAGAGTTTTTGGCAAGGTTTTTAAAAACTTTCACCTGATTGGAAGCACAGATTTATGTAAGTTTGTGTCAGAGACAATTTACTGTCCAGCAGAACTCCAGTCTCCAAAGACTTTTTTCTCTTTTCCTTGATTTTAAAACCTGAAGTTATCAAAGGACTTGCACCACCAGTCTTTTACTCCACAGTCAGCCTTCCATCACAATGGACCATTTGTCCTGATGCTACTCTGTTTATGCTGCTGGGTCATCTCGCTGTCCTTGACTTGAGAACTTAAAACCGAAGATTGTCAAAGGAAAGTTGAGTCGACAATCACTTCATTTGAAGACCTTCCTGTAACGCCCCGAGTTGTTCATCTTTTTATTTTTGAGTCTTCGGTCTTTCCTTAACTTTTAAAACAAACAGGGATTGAAGCGACAACCCCCGGCAGCTGTCCATCAGCCTCAGTTATTTGTCCTTGCAAAGGCTTTACATACGTTTTCTGGCAGCGCTCCTCACTGTTGGCGCCTGTACAATAACTAACAAGGAAGACAAGAGCACAAATGATAAGTTCTAAACTGAGCTTGTATAAAAAGGCAAAGTGAATTTTTTTTTTTTTTAGTCTTCTTGGTGACCAGAAGATCAGACCTCCCATCACTCGTTCAGACAACAAACACAAGGCTTCATCCATTCAGCTTTATTTTCTTTCCATGACATTACATCACACAGATCACATTATCAGCATCATACACGGCCGCCGTTTTCTTTCTCTTTCTCCCCGCCCGTCCGAGCACTAATCACAGGCGTGACATTCACACAAATGTTCCTTGAGTGCACCACTCCACAGAAAGTGCTTCCTCCATGTGCGTGGGACTGCTGATGAAGACCCGAGGCCGAGAAAAACCTGCACCCGACCCCCGCCGGTGAAAACCCAAAGCTGACTGTCATTTCCTCCGAAATGCTCTGACGCGCACGTACGTTGTTTTTCGGGACGGAGGAAAAATAACTGTCAGCGTCGGGTTATCGTTTCCTAAAAGGAGACCAGGAGGGGAGTCGGTGGGGGGCAATCAAACACATAAAAGCCTTCAGTGTCATATCTCCTAACAAAAACAAAGATGGAGAGAAAGAAAAAACAAGAATGACGGTAGACATGCAAAACAAACTTGATCGCAACCAGACAATCAATCAATCAATCAATCAAATGATCAAGAGGAGATGGAGGGGGGCAAAGAAGTCATCAATATCACACCAGCCACTCAGGCTGAGTGAAAACACAACAGGGGAAAACAAACAAACAGACAAACAAACTGGTCATTCAATGAGAAATCTGACAGACGGAGGGCAAAGGCCCGAACAAACAGGGAGGAAAGTAAAAAACAAACAGACAGACAAAAAGGCTGAAGATGTGAGAGGAGCTGCCTTGCAATGCATTACATTACATTTGATTTGGAAGGAGATCTATTGGCTTTGCTGCTGCTGGTTCACACACACACACACACACACACACACACACACACACACACACACACACACACACACACACACACACACACACTTACATTCAACAAAGCAGTGCGCACACACACGTTGACACATGGAAAGTAAAGACAGGCTTTTTTTTTATTGTTTTTTTTTATTTTTAAACGATGCACATTTCAAGGGTTTCTTAGTTTAGCTTAATGTACTGGGTATGAAGGCGTGGCTGGGGGACCGCAGCAAAGCTGGATGGGACAGGAACAGGAAATGAAAGAGGATTCACTGTAGTGACGAGGAGACGAAAATAAAGAAAAAAAAAGGTTTCTCAGCAAACGAGTGGAAGACGCTAAAAACAAACAAAACAAACAAAACAAACAACAAACAAAAAACAAAAAACGCACACTGTCTGCTGGAATGTGCACGGCGGTAGATTCCCCTGCGGGATTTACAGGTTTTTCATCGTGACCGGTGTTCAAAAGTCACCCTGCCTTAAAAAAACAAAAACAAAACAAAATACCACAAACAACAAATTGAACAAGTTATTTTTTTTTTTTGGCTGATTTTCTTAGAAAAATAATCATAATTTGGCAGGAGGGGCCTGGGGGTGTGGGTGGTAGGGGGGACAAAGGATGAACAAGCAACTGTGAGCGAGTGAGTGAGTGAGTCGTCGTGATGTCAGCGAAAGCTCAAGTTAGTTGTCGTGGATTAATTGTAAAGCTTCTCATTGCACAAAGTAAGATCATACATAAGCAATACTGCATGGTTGTGCTGTCTGGTTAGCAACGACTGCACGACAGCGTCAAAGACCTCGGGTGCCAAATATGGGTGGGTGGGGGGGAGGGGGTGTTACAGGTTGACTACAGGCAGTACAAACTAGCCGGCAAAAAACAACAACAACAACAACAACAAAAAGAGTTTTACATTCAACATGTTTTTGTTTTTCTCCCCTTTTGCCTCTAAGCTACGACACACAACGAAGCTGAACATGTTCCGTCCACGGCAGCTTCTCAATTTGCTCGAACAAAAAAATAAAAAGAGAAAGAAAATGCGAGTTTGTAAGCAACTATGTTGTAAAAAAAAAAGAAAAAAGGAGCTACATTTTCATACACCGAGATACAACAAATGAAACGAGAAAGAAACACGGTAATATATGAAAACAAACAAACATAAAAAACGAGAGCTGTACGCTTCTCAATATGATGACTATTTACAAGAAAGCCCTGAAACTGCTGCTCCAACTGAATCGTCACTGCCAGTCTCCCAACGGTGCCCTGCACACCCACCACCGACCCAGACCTCTTTGCTACGGACGAGGTGTGTGATCAATTTCCGACTTTTCCCGACAGGATTTCTTTTTTCCTTTTTCTTTTTTCCCCACAAAGACTTTCGACCCAATCGCAAATATTTCCGCCCTGCTGGCCTGCACAGCTCATCTTCCTCCTCACCTCAGTGGTCCAGACCCTCTCAGATGTCGAAACAAAGCTATGAGTTAGTAAGTTTTTCTACGATCCCCGCCAAAAAATAAAATTGTGTTTGGGATTCATTGAATTTTAGGGGCGGTGTCCTGATTATTTTCTGAACTGCACTGAACTTTTGAAATTTATCAATTTCAAATCGATCTATTTATTAATCTTGATTGTCAGCAGCCAGTTTGGTGCAGCCGGACCACTCGATTTGGAGCAAGGATGGAGGGCGAATGTTAGCTTAGCTTAGGGCTAGCACGTGGCTGCAGCCCTGCCGGTGGAGGCAGGCCAGGGATCGACAGGTGGAGCTTCGCAATGCATCACCCAAACGATTAATTTGTGATATTGCATGAACATTACAGACAGTGTCACGTTTTTACGTGAAAATTATCACGAAATAAATTATCACGTGATAATTTTCACGTTATAACGTGAAACTGTCACAAAATAAGGTGAAAATGATCACAAAATAACATGTTAGTTTTACGTTATGTGAAAATTAATACGTAAAAACATGATAGTTTCACATTATAACGTGATACTGAGCCCTTTTTTTTTTCCTCGGGTGGCAGCAATGCGCTTCCGTAACGCATGAACTGGCAGGATTTGAAGGAGGGGGAAGCAGATGCGGATGAAGTGTGAAAGTCTTGTGTAAAAACACACGCAGGCCAAAAGAAAGCTGTCTACTCATCTGGCTGAGGCTCCACCGCCCCCTGGTGTCAGGCGGCTCTCCTGCACCCACTTCCTACGTACCAAACTGATGGTGCCAGTACCGAGCGGCCAGCCAGGCCTGGTCCACACCTCGTCCACGGGAAGTTCTGTCTCTCTTTCCTTCTTTTTTGCCATGTGCTGCGAGAGAGCTCAAAGCGAGCTCTGCCATTCACCCACTGTTGTTTCGGTTGGAAAATGGCAACATGACAACAACAACAAAAAACATCCCACACTAGCGTAGATGCGAACAAGGCCTGAAACTGACACACTCACACTGGCGAGCAGTGACGACGTCGCTCCTACCCTTTTCGAAGAAGAAGAAGAAGAAGGAGAAGGAGAAGAAAATCCTTTTTCTTCAGAATTGTCAATATAAAACGTCCACGTATTTAAAAAAGAAAAGAAAAGAAAAAAAAAACACACACACACACACACACAAACAAAACAAGTCTTTGCGCAGTGCAGCATAGTGCAATTTCATCAGGTCAGTTTAGCTTTTCCTCTATATGTTCTTTTCATTGGCACTTTGTGAAGTCTGTGACTGGTACAGGCTGAGACAGAGACAGGGGAGGGAGTGGGGGTGGGGGGCGGCAGGCGACTTCCAGGCATAGCCCTCGCCTCTCTCAAGCAACGCAGCGCTTTGGAAGGGGACGTGACAGGGGTCTGGTGGGGTCTGGGGGGGGGGGGTCTGACTCCTCCGAGAGGGGGTGCTTGTAATCAGAAGGAAGGCACGTGCATGTGTGTACGTGTGTGTGTGTGTGTGTGTGTGTGGGTTCCGGCCCAGTGTCAGGAGGAGCAGAGAACACACAGCAGCATCTACATTCAAAAAAAGGAAGCTGCGAGCCGCAGTGCAGCACAGTGTGAATCTCTTTGAAGAATCTGTCACAGGTGGCTTTTAATTCCTCTGTCTTCATCACCCGAGTCAAGAGTCTGAGAGTAGCGTTACGTTTTTTTTCTCATTGGATTGAATTTCTTCAATTGGAGCCAGCCGTGGATACTCGCTAACTGAAAACTCCGACGGCTGAAAATGTTCTCGTCTCGCTCTCGGCTGCTTTTATCTACGAGCCGATATCGTGGCTAAGCTTTCCATCTGCGTCATTATGACCTGCTTCCTGCATCCTGCATTAAGTGTTGTTTGTTTTCACCTCCTGATTTCCTGTCCAAAACATCACAGATCTCAAACAAACTCTCTTACCGAGCGCTCGCGACTCTCTGCTTTCTTGTTTCCGGCTTCTCTGGACGACGACGCGTCACGACAGCGGCTTCCCTGGGATTTGCTTCTTTCCGTCTGTTTTATAAATGAATTGTTTCTTTGTTTTTTTTTCAAGTTTCGGCGACTAATTTTAGAACAAATGCCATTCTGTGCGACGGGTGCGTTTGAAAAGCGTTTCTTTGGTAAACGGCAGCGTAGCGAGGGGGGAGGGGCTTGACTTCCTGCGCTCTCTTCTCTCTCGTCACGTTTACAAAGGGAGCTACAAATGGACGAGGTCGGAGGAGCGAGGGCTTGGTGCCGGGTCTGACTGGTATTGGTGGCCGTTTCCTAAACGTAACGCGCTGCAGTGATCAATCGCCGCGGTGAAACTTTCTTTCAGAAACGTCGGCTGTCGAAAGAGAGGAAAAAAAATAAAAAACTCGTCTCGGCAACTCTGACGACCGCCAAGCACGCCGCTCCCGCCGCTGATTGCAAAGCGTAACTGCCAGCTGCTGCAGCGAAGTCGGTCGCTGCCGGAAGAAACAAGCAAACAAAACACAAACAAAATAAAACAGATCAAGAAACAGATATCCGCTCTCTCGGCCGAACGCCGTGGTTACAGTGATGCTCTAAAAAGACGACTTCTTCTCGTGAAGGTGCATATCGCTGGGGCGAGGAGGTGGAGAGGTGGGTGGGGGAGGGGGAGGGAGAGAGGGGGGTCTGGATTGGTTCGCACTCTGCGAACGCCAGTCGGGGAGGAAACTTTGGAAAGTCAAACTTTTTGTACCTCTTGGTGCGGGGGGGGCGCTTGTGCATCTTTGCAAAATAAAATACGTAAAAACAAGTTTCAGAGTTCAGCTGACTTCTGTGAATAAGCAGGTGATGGATACTGTCGGTATCCGATAAGGCTGCAGACGAGAGAGAGGGAGAGAGAGGGAGAGAGAGAGAGAGGGAGAGAGAAGGAGAGAGAGGCTGCGAACAGGAGCGAGCGGCTTTTTCCTCAACTCCCCGAACGCGAAGCCGCGAGAGAAGAAAAATAAAAAAAACGGAAAAAAAACAAAAACCGGGCGACAAACGGAAGGATGGAAACTGAAAGTTCCAAAAAAAACTGTTTTTTTTTCTTCCCTCCTTGTCGGTCAGAGTGAAAACAGTCTTAGAAAAAGTCTCAAAAAACCTGCGTGAAGTTCATGAAGATAAAGACCTTTTTTTTTTTTTTTTTTAACCCACCAGTCGTTTGTTGTTTTTTTGTTGTTTTTTTTGTTGGAAAACAAAAGGAGAGAGGACAGACAGACAGACAGGCAGGTAGGCAGGCAGGCAGGCTGGAGGAGAGAAGCAGCACCAGGAGCTTCGTCGCAGGAAAACGGCTCGTCCGTCCGTCCGTCCGTCCGTCCGCGTGTCCGCCGGCTCGCCTCTCGCCGACGCAGGAAATGGAGCTGGATTAGTCGGTGAATCTCTGGCAGGCCTTCTTCCAGCGGCAGGCTGTGCACCACATGTCTTTCTTCTCCATGCCGTACACCTTCCGGCACTTCTTCGCCTCGCCGCGAGGTTTCCTTGGTAACGGCAGATGTGACGGCGTGAGGTTATGCGTGCAGACACGGCGACGCCCACGGGGGCATAAATAAAAAAATAAAAACCAACAACACACATTGGAGTGCAAAAAAAAATAGAAGACGACGTGAGTAATCACATTCCTGCTGCGGTGGCGACCATCTGAACATTATTACTGCGACTAGAATCAGGATCAGTTGTCTCTGTTCTGACTGACTGAAGTGGCGTTTGTTGGTCAGAAAGCGGTGACATTTAAATTTGGGCGTCGAATTAGGAGCAATTTACTGAAATTTCTCTTCGAGGCTAATCGAACACAGGGAAAATGAACTGAACTGATGTTTTGTTATTCAACTGTTATTCAACTGTCCAGTGTTCATCCTTGGCTGTTTTTGCTCGCTTATTGCTGCATATTGCAGTCCCAGACAAATCAGATACCTGGAAATCACCCGTTTGTGACATCACAAAGGGCGACGACATATTAGTGCCTCTGAAACCACCTGAGCAGCTGCGTTTCCATGACACTTTTTTGCAGAATAAAGGCGATACTTCTAAAATTTCGACAAAGTACAATTGCGATTTGCAGAAGTTTCCATTGAATGGTGTGAAAGCGCATAAGCCGGAAAATTCTCGTAATTCTCGCGGGACGTGATTCTCCTAAAGATTTACGAGAATTCTCTCCGATTACTTGTAAAAAAAAACATTCCGTCTCCTCCTCCGTCCAATCATAACGCGCCATTTTCACTTGACGTGAACCAGTCACGTGACCCCATTTGTCACATCCACTGACATGTAAATTCGAAAAAAGTGTTTCCATGACACTTTTGCGACACCTCTATGTCGATACGTCTGAATAACCACCTCATGAAAGCGTCAGAACCTTTTAGCCATAGCCAGGTTTTTCAAAGTTTCGTGTTTCCATGACCAGTTTTTTATTGCGATATTTAGGTTAAGCGCAATTCTAATAATATAATTCTAATTAGTAATGGAAGTGCAGCTACTGCCGTTTTGATTAGGTCCTCTCACAACTATTTGGAGGTTGTGCCGAAGTTTCAGTTCTAGCACGAAGGGAAAGTTCAGTGTTTTCTTTTTGTGGGAGGCTGTAAACAGAGAGCTAAACTAGGTAGACAGGTGGAATCTAGGACTATTAATCTGCTTAACTGTGATAATTAGAGCAGTATTAAATTTGTGTGCACAGATTTGCATTCAACTTAAAACTTGCATGTTTTTACTGTCAACAGACACTAAGCATGAAAGACGTACGAAGATGATGATTTTTCTTTTCGTTTTTATGGTTTCCTTTTAACTTTCAGGCTGTCACACTATCAAAGACAAGAAGGGCAAAAGACTTTATGAAGCTGTGTGTGTGTGTGTGTGTGTGTGTGTGTGCGCGCGCGCTGATTCCTACCTGCTTCCTGTCGCTGACTTAGGCACCGGCGTTATTAAAGCCTGGTTCTTGTTGACGAGGGTCTGAGCGCCGAGCGCCGGCTGCCTCTTCTCCCCGATGCTGACGGTTCGCACCTGAGTCACAGGACCCTGCAAAACACAGCGAGACAAACGCCGTCAGCCGTGATCCCGCTGACGCAGCTGATCAATCACCGTCGGCGGCCGCACAGTCAGCCGCCACAACAAAAACAGAGCGGCGGTGTGTCTTTCCTCTCTCTCACGTGACCGAATAAAAACAGGAAACGGCGCGGAGACGCGATCCGAGGGCGCGGCGCTGCCTCAATTATCCCATTTTCTCCTGGCGGCGGCGAGTCATTACGAGGTGACAAGTGGTTTCCCGCTGAGAGCGAACAGCGCCGCAGCACCGAGGTGCCACCCGGAGAATCTGTGGTGTTTTGTGTTGACGTCCTGGAAATCACGGCTACATTTACGGTTTATTCATCCCTCGCCGGCTGCGCCGCATTGGCACTAAGAGTTGCCTCCATTCCACCTGTTTTTGCTCCACCTGCGTTACATCGAGGGTTGCCTGTCGGTGTCGGTGTTCTTAGAAGGTTCCCTTTAGAACCTGAGATGCTACTATGTCAATTTCATGCAGCATCAAAAGCTCAATGTGGGTTCAAATTAAAGTTTGTGCTGCTTTATGTTGCACACGGACCATGAACTACACTTGCCAGTCAAAAGTTTGGACACACCTCTTTCCTCTTTATCTTTACTACTTTTACACTGTAGGTACATACTGAAGACATCAAATATATGAGCAAGATATGTGGATTAATGTGGCAAAAGAAAAAATGTTAAATATGAAAGGTGGCGATTCCAGATCACATAAAATATAAAACTTGAGTTAATTCACACTTTTTTGTTTAATACAGATTCAATACGTGTTCATTCATAGTTTTGATGCCTTGAGTGACAATCTGCAATGTAAATAGTCATGAAAATGAAATAAAAACCATGAAATCAGAAGTATGTGTCCAAACTGTTGACGTCTCCCTTGATGCGGGAGGATTTTGTGAGCCGCGAAATGACCGAGCACGAGATTCCAGTGACATGGTGATTTTTCTATATCGACAGAGTTTTTTCCCCCAAACACATCAAAGAAGAAGAAAACTGACGGTGAGGTCACGCTCAAAATGTTTGACGCTCCTGATTAACTTCCACACTAGATTTCGACTCTGCAAAGGAAGCGAGACAGTAGCGGCGGGAGGTTTCCTGAAGGTGCGAGGAGCAGGTAATGATTGAACACTAACTAATAATTAAAACAAATCAAAACACGCAACTAATCAGAGAGAAAGACTTTGACACTCTTCTTTGCTCATCTCGCAAGAATAAACTTTGCCTGAGGTGTAAAATATGACCGCAGCGCAGCGCTGAAGCTGCGTTGGCTGTTACGGCTGCTCGGTCCTCCCTGCTTCTGTCACCTGTCAGCTGTTGCCGCTAACTCCTCCTCAACTGGTACTCGGAACAATAACGATGGAAGGACATCTCAACTGCTCCCATTCTTGCACGGCTGACTTCTCCCTGGCCTTGGGCTACAACAGCACCAACCTCTTGGCTTTTGTCTGAACATAATTCGCTGGTGGACAGAAGAGGACACAAGAGTCTGAACATAACATCCCAACGCTGATGTTTCATTTAATACGTTTCGCTTTCGCTAGAGCATTCCTACCCTTTCTACCCTGGTGCCTGATGAAATGCGGAAAATCCTGCGACAAAAACGAGGATTGTGTTGGCAACGTGTTACAGCGTCCTCGTAATGTTTGACCTTTTCCCAACAGACTGGCGCTTGCCCGCAGGGAACACCTGGGGATGTGAGCGTAATGAAGAGGGGAAGGGTGGCACGCTGGGGAAGAAACAACTCGAGACGGGAATGGGGGATGAAGAATAAAAAGCTCACCGAGGCACCCTTGAAAATGACAGGAGGAGACTGCCATGACACAGTGATGCCACTCTCAGCCCCGGCTCCATTCACACTGCCTACACCCGCCAGCTCAGGACCAGCTGGGATGCTCACTGGAGCAGTGGCCTGCATAATGGACGGGCACCCAACCCAAGCCACAAAAAAAAAAAAAGAAAAGAAAAGAAAGGGGGACACGACAGGTAGAGGAGGAGGAGAAAGAGGAGGAGAAGAAGAAAAACAGTCAGGTGAGAGGAGAAGAGGACATTTCTAAAGTCAACTGTAAACATGACTGTGGTAACACTGGAGATCGGTCTCGGTCCAGGACCACTTTTTAAGGGTCTCTGTCTCGGACTGGACGGACTCTGGATTTTTGATCAAGAGGTCAAGACTCAGCCAACACTGTAATGACACGATAAAAACAGAAAAGAATCTGCTGCCGTTTTACGCTTTATTTGCGACACCCAGAGTGGCACAGCCCCTTATTCCTAGTTAGTTTATTTTATAATTTTATGATTTTTTTTCGAAAATGGTTCAAAATAGTTGGCAAAGCAGCAACATGTTAAAAAAAATATTAAAAGATACCTTGCTGAAAAGAAATGATGCTGTTGGATTTCGAAGCAAACTTGAATTTAAAAAAGATACTGGTCATTTCTTTCTGCTTTGTTGTTATTTTTCTTTGATGTATAAAGTCTTGGCCTCGTCTTGGCCTCGAAACCCAAAAGTCTCGTTCTTGTCTCAATCTCGATACTCTCTAGTCTTGAGAATGTCTTTGTCTCGGTTGGTGCGGCCTTGACTACAACACTAGTAAACGCTGATTTTATTCCTTGAGATAGGGTTCCTGTTGTTCATCCGCCAATCGCACTGAGCCACTGCAGACTTTTTCTATCTAATGTGTCCATCATGACTTCTGACTCTACACCACCGAAAACGTCCTTTTCTGTTGTGTGTTTTTTTTGTAGTTGGCACTGGGCGAAAATGCTGTGGTACAAAAGAGCTTCAAGGATGTGTGAAAAAAAAAAAAGAAGCAGAGAACGTGAAGTTGGCAGTGCAGAACAGAGAAGTGTGGGTTCACGGCAACGCGGATGTAAAGGGAGAATGTACTTTGACTGCGTGAACATAATGCGAAGTCTATTTTTACGGCAACTGAAAGTTGGACCACTGGTGAATGATTTTCTTTCCTTTGTCTCAAACAGCATTAAGACATCAAGTACTTAAAGTTTGATTAAAAATATGTTTCCATTATGTCCCCTATTTAATTGCTGCCTTTCACTGGCGTTAATATGTTTTTATGAGTGGGTTTAAAGGTCTCACGTGATAAAATGCTTCATTAAACAATATATTCTAACAGTGTGTGCTGGCCCTGGATGGATGGATGGACCATTATACTGTATGTGTGCAACCTGCCAGCAAAGGTGAAAAATGTCCTCTGCAGATATGAAGAGGAATATGTTTAGTAGAAGAAAACTGCGCAGTTTCAGAACCTTGTGACATCACAAGGGGCACTGACACTCCCACTGGGTTTAGTGGCAACACCTCGGCAAGGTGCACGCAAAAGGAGGTCAGGGCAAAGCCTCACTTTTAGCTTCTTGCTAAAACCTGTTCTGATGTTATTTTTATATTATACAAATAATATCACTAAGTAGGAAACTGTATTTAAGACGGAAAGCCCCGGGGCCTTCTTCCTGCGAAACCAACCACTGCACTGCCCTGCTTTTGAACTGTTTCACCTATTTGTATCTGTTATATTTCCAATTTCCAATAATATCACACAATACAAGACTTCTTTGTACTATGTTGTCCTTAACGTAACTGAAAAGGGCTCAAAAACAGCAGTTAGACGCCGAGATTTGAACCCCCTGCAGCTTCAACGCCAGGCAAGGTCATGTTTTATACAGAGTTTTGGCATAATTAAAAGCAATTACTGCAAGTTTTCCCACTTAAATAACACTCGCACTGCTCCTTCTGTGACCCCTATTAGTTTTCAAAGTTTTCGTGTCTATTTCTCTCGCTGACATTCACTCCTACGCCGATGGAGGAAGTCGGTGGCTTGAAGTGACCCCAGACTGTTTGATCGCGGTGAGAACATAAACTCTCTGCAGATACTTGTCAGGGAGAAAAAAGCTGGAAATTGAAGTCTACCGCGTGCACTTGAGTAAAGCCTTGTGTCCCGACAGTTGAATTTTTTATTCTCACCTGATAGGCGTGGTCAGTGCGGATGTGGCAGAGCGTGGAGGGAGCCGACTGGCTGAGCAGCGAGGGGGCGTGGCTCAGCAGAGCGCTGACGCTGATGTGTTCAGAGTGCGGGACGTCGGCGAGCGGCGGCGGCGGGAACATGGGGGGCGGCCCGGCCGTGGTGGGGGAGGTGGGCGTGAGGTTGGACAAGCCCTCCGACAGGCTGTCCATGTTGACCTCGATCTCTGAGTAGTAGAAGTCTTCCTCGCCGTCGCTGTAGTCCGAGTCGCTGTTCCGGCTGCAAGTCGGAACATTAGAAAGGAAAAGAAAATGTCAGCGCACCTTTTTAACTTGGGGGTAGGTACGGAAGAGGGTCAGGGCCACCAGAAGAGAAAGAAGAAAAGAAAATCAAGATAGAACTTTTTTTCCAAGTTTCCAATTTGAGATTAAAATTTAAATTTGGAGATAAAAGTAAAACATTTCAAGAATAAACTTTACATTAAAAAAAACTTGAAATTGAATAAAATGGAAATTTTGCAATTAATGTCAACGTGAAGTAACTCAAAACGTCGAGAATAAGTCGCGCAAGTCTAGTGGAGTACTTCCGTTTTTACCAGTTTCCTGATTACTGTGGGTGAACGTTGTGGGATGCACCTGTTTTCAGTAGTTTACTTTTAACTGTGGGTAACTGGGTTAATCCACCATCCACTTTATTCACAAAATTTCTACTTTATTTGCGTCGACTTCATTCATGAAATTTCTACTTATAACTCAAAACGAGTAATATTTTTTAATCTCTTCTTGTGGCCCTAATCCTTTTTCGTAGGGGAGCGCAAATCACTTCAGTGCGGTTCCGGTAATAGAACAGTGGTGGACTACTGGACCCACAGTAGCTTTATGGAACCTCGGTGCAGTTTGGTGATAGCTTCGAAATCATTCCAAGGTCCAGTTGAATTCTGAAAAGTCTTCCTTTATTTTTAATGCGTCAAATCATTTCAGGCGGCGGGTTGTGGGCTCACAAGGCTTACCCTGCTTTAAATTGTGCACTGACCATAAACTGCATCTCCCACAATGCATGTCAACTTTTGTGACCCATAAAGTGATGAGCACTAGATTCCAGTGTTTCTATAGCAGCAGCAGCAGCAGCAGCAGCAGCAGCAGCAGCAGCAGCAGCAAAACCCACCACCACCCGACAACATGTTGAAATGCAAATTACATGAAAATGAATCTATTTTTACTCAAAGGTCCTTTGCATAATACTAGAAGGAACATATTGGCAAAAAATGCAATTAATCTTATTTCTTTAATATAAAACGTCGCTGAAAAATAAATGTAACCTTCTCCAACAGCAGGGGGCAGTAAAAGCCAATCGCATTAAAAGACACTGCCTGGCATGAACTAGAAAATAAGTTTGAAGAGAATGTTTAAAGATGCTCTTTTTTGAGAAACTAAATGCTTAAAAAACAAAACAAAGGAAATGTGCCTACTAATGGCTGAACATGTAATTAACATAATTAAAGTCCCCTTTAAAAGAAAAACAAACAGCACTTTATCGTGACCACTTTGCATTTGCATAATTGGTTTAGAAGAAAAGCACCAATAAAACGGACACAGAAATGCCTCAAACTTTTAAATGAAATCAGCGTCACAATTATAATTATGTTAATGACTCTGAGGCAGATTATGATGGCGCCCTCTGGGTGTGTGTGTCCGTGTGTGTGTGTGTGTGTGTGTGTGTGTGTGTGTGTGTGTGTGTTAAGACTATGTGGGGACAAGACAAAGTGGTCGGGCTCATACCAAACTATTTCAGACATTCTGATTCTGTTTTACCCGTATTTTGAGGACACATAGAGGTGCGCTGTCACTATTTTATCAGTGTTTTGATCTCATCTATTCAAGGGACTCTTAAAAAAACCCCAGGTGACACAACTGTCAGTGTGCGTTTCGTTGCCCTGACTCACCCCAGGTGGACGGTGCGGATGTGTCGCTGGATCCCTGAGGAGGTGCTGAGGACCTTTTCACAGTTCTTCCACAAGCATTTGAACATCACCTTCATGGAGTTCTGCAAGAGACGACAACAAGGCATGATCGACGACTTGACCGAGTGTTTATTTTTTTTCCCCCCCATTTCATTGGAACTTTCCTCCGTCGGCCCTGTGTGGGAGATGAAGTGGCGCCCTGCGAGGGGCTAAGCACTACAACTCATCAGGAGCTGTTAGAGCGGCGGGCCTGTAGAAATAGAAACCTGATATGTGACAAGCTCAGACACGCTCTGGAGGGCAGAGGGGGTGAGGGAGGAGTGACGGAGTGATCTATCTATCTGCCATCTAGTCCTCGTGGTGATGAGATAAAGACACATCTCTGTTGTCCATACACACGTTTAGAATTTTTTTTCTTCAGGTGAATGTGAATGAGCCATTTATTTTTGTATTGCAGTCTATGGGAAAAAGGCTTTTTGGGCCAATGTTTTTTTTTTTTTGCTGCAGTACCACGAGTGGCCACTGGGATCAATCGGCACAACACCATATTACCAGTCCGGTATCCAGTTCTTAAAATACTTCCAAGGAACATCCACATAGTTCCATGTGAGCTGAGTATCTGCTTTATATAGAGAATGTGCATTTATTTTGCAGGATTCACAATTCAATTCAATCATTTCAATAATTTAGTTACTAGACATGATAGAAGGTGAGCTAGTGTTTTTATTTTTGCGGAATAAATTTAAGTACTGTGAAATTTGAAATTTGGGTCGTGACTTCATGATAAAGAAAAAACATGTGGGTCCTGAGACTCCACCAGTTGAGAACCACTGTGCTGATATATTGTCAGCAAACCCGTTTCCATAGGGAAAAAAAATCAAAAAATAAACGGCTTGCAAACTGCACTGCAAATTAGAGGAAGTCGTGTCAAATGACGCTGCTTCCATAAAATTTATTGTGCACAGGTTTCATGGACACTGAGCCCCACCTATCCCAGGTCCCAACGCAGACAAAAGACGCGTTTTTGCCGGGAGCCTTAGAGGAGGGCCGTCAACAGAGGGCTAAAAGTGCTGTTTCGTGGAGTTTTTTTGTCATGAGATGCTGAATCATGCGAGGCTGCTCAGCTCGAGTCCACGATGAAAAATCAAAGATCACAAAAGCAGCACTTTATGGGACCTTTAAATCTTACTGTAAAAAGCTGCGATGGTCCAGTGCAGCCGGGATGAGCATCGGTTATGACTGTTATTTAGTTCCCAGCTGGTGGCTGCACTCTTTTTCCGACATAAAAGCGCAGCACAGACAACACTGACCTTCTTTAAACTCTGGTCACGAGGGGGGCAAAAAAAACAAAACAAAAAAAAAACAGCATCTGCAAACACTTATCATGCTTAATCCTTCTTATATCTAATTTTACACTGAAGCCGGGGCAACTCCTAAGCTGGGGGGATTTTTCTTTTTTCTTTTAAACATATCAAGGCTGGCAGCAGTCCCATGAGCAGGCAGGCAGGCAGGCAGGGGCCTGTGTCACTGCCAATGTATGACAGTGGATTTGCGGCTCCGATCCCTTTGAACGTCGCCGGAAAGGAAATGGGGGCAAGAATGAAGGGAAGAAGTCAGGGATGGATGGATGGAGGGGGGATGGATGGATGGGGGAGGCAGGAGGGACTCCTGACCTCCCCGACTCCTTCCGACTGGCTTGGTCACATTGTGGCGCTTCCCGCCCCGCGTTTGTTTCAAACAAACCGCCGTCCAAAAAGAGCCGAGTCGGCCGCTTAATCCCGCAAACAATCACAAATCTCTTAATTCCATTAAGATTTGCCTCGGATCTTAGCACGGTGAACGTTGACGGCGGTGATTGCCGTGTTTAATAATCCTCTTAACCTACTGCGCAAAAAAAAGAAAAAAAGAAAAAAAAAGAAACGGTGCACGATTCACAGGAGCAGCTGCTCATACAGGGTTTACACCTCTGGGGCTGGCAGCTGTCGCAGTGCATTACAAAGGCAGGCAGCCAGCCAGCCAACCAGCAGGCCAGCCAGCCAGCCAGGCTGCTGGTATTCTCGCCCTCTTCCACTCATCTTGGGTTTCTAATATTCCTCCCCGTGTCGTCCTGCTCGCTTCCCTTGTTGCTCAGCTCTGAGGCTGGGCTGTCACTGCAGTCTTTGTGGTTTTGAATTTTTTTTGTGTGTGTGTGGGGGTGATCTTAACACTCCCAGATGACCAGACTTTGAAAAGCACATTTCTGTGTATAACAGCCTCACTTCAGATCAGCTCTCTGCTGCTCCCCTCGTCTTCCTTCCTCTCCATGAGTGTTAACTTTTTCTTTTCTTTTTTTTAACGCTTGACCTCATTTTTTTAACTTCCTGTTGACTGTCCCGACTTCTGCATCCCCAATTTCTGCACTTTGTGAAAAACAAACCCGGGGGGGTGGGGTGACTGAGAGACGGCTACACAGCGTTGTGACTCTCCAGGCTGTACGACGAGAGAATGAAGGCGGAGAGGACGATCGAACATCCCGACAGCGTTTCCATGACAATTTCACGATTTACCTCTATATCGATACGTCTGAAAAACCACCTCATGACAGCATAAAACCCTCTCAGCCATATTTGAGAGATTTGTCGAAGTTTAGGTGTTTCCATCACCAGATTTTTATTGCGATATTTAGGTTTTGCGCAATTTCAGGGGTCATGGAAACGCAGAGAGTTCAAGCGTGGCTGAACTCAGATTTCAGCCAGTTTTTAATGTCACCAGAGTAAAATAAACCTGAGTTGGTGGAGGAGGAAGTGTCATCCTATCTACTTGTACGCTGCTCTGCTTCACATGTCGAGCCTTACATGCTTTCACGTGTTTTTGTTTTTTTGGGATGCCTTCATTTCCTTGGCTTTCCGGAAAAAAAAAAAAAAAATCCCTCCTCACCTTTCGCTTCCGAGGTATGGGGTCCTCAAACATGAAGTGTGTGCTCTCCATGCTGTCCTCCCCGCCGTCGTCGGCCTGGGGCGAGAGCAGGAAGTTCTTGCTGGCGCCATTGGACAGAGGCGGGGAAGGCGTGGAGGGCACCGACTGGTCGCTGGTGTCCCAGCTCCAGTTTCCACTGGTTGAACTGCTGTAGCTGGCCGACAGCACCTCTTTCCAAACCTTGTTGGCTTGCTCTGGAACTGCAGCAGGTGGAAAAAAACAACCAAGGCAAAAAAAAATATATATGCGTATACAGTATATAAAAAAACATGTATGTTCATACGTTTATATCTAAAGGCAGGCAGACGTAAACAGGAAACTAGCTGAAAAAAATTATAAAATAAAGCCAAGCTGGCAAGAGAGTGGAAAGAGTTCTGACCCGAGTCTGAACTCTGTAATAGAAATTAAATTGTACATTATCTCCACAGGCCTAAACCATGGGAGCTAGTTTAATGCAACAAGGACTTTATCTTATAAACCCATATATATATAGTAAACATCATACTTTAGAACATTTTTCATTAAGCTACACTGGACTCTATGCAATAAACCCAACACTGATTTAATATTTCTGCTTATTGTCAGATAAAGTATTAAGTTATCTCTTGAAGTCTTGACCCACAAACCCTTCGATTTGCCTTGGCCCTTTGACCAATCCAATAATACTTCACCTATAAAACAATCCCAGTCAGTCTGATGTATGTGACTTTCTCCATGGCGAGTCCCAGCGAGAAAGACTCAAAAACAAAACTACAGCAGAACAGATTATTGCAGTGCATGGCGATTAACCTCCCACCAAGCGATATATATATATATATATATATATATATATATATATATATATATATATATATATATATATATATATATATATATATATATATATATATATATATATATATATATATATATATATATATATATATATATATATATATATATATATATATATATATATATATATATATATATATATATATATATGTATATGTAAGGACCTTAATCTGAACTCCACTGAATATGTAACATGGATTAGTTTGTATTTGGGATTATAGAAATATGCTATTAAGGCTTTGAAGCAACTCGTGACCCCCCCGCATAGGCGAACAAAGTGAAAACGTGACCGTTTCTGCTTCAGTAGCAAAACAAGATGCAGCAGTTCAACTGTTTACCAGCCAAAGGGTTCAACTGCCGAATCCTAAATCGTCATGCACAGCTTCTGATGCTGGAAACAAAATGATTAAGACGTGTAAGACAGACGCCACTAAAATTTAGCCAAACTGCTGAATTATATATACACGGAGAAGTGAGCCGTCTTACGATTTGCCAATGAATTATTCAAACCTACTATGCTATGAATTTAAAATCCATTCCTTGATGATAGCAGATAGAAAAACCAGTCAAAGTAAAAATTTACACTGAGGAGTTTCTGTCCTTTACTTTTACAGCAACATTGATTTTATCTATTGTGGATTAAACTCTGAAACACATGAGAACATATATATATATATGTATATATATATATATGTATGTGTGTGTATATATATATATATATATATATATATATATATATATATATATATATATATATATATATATATATATATATATATATATATATATATATATATATATATATATATATGTATGTGTTTGTTTTTTTAAATACATCCTTTATTAAACATCCTCTCCAGTTGACTGGTTATTTTACAACAGACGCGTCGCTGTGCTGAATGTGCTCCTGTTGCACTCCACGCAGCAGCACCTGGTGGTTCTGTTATTCTGGTGCCGCCCGCCGTGTCTGTTTTGCACACACGGCCGAGTCTATTTGGAGTTACCTGTTGGCGCGGACGAAGGGTAGAGCACCAGGGGGGATGTGGACAGTGAGGTGAGGACGGTGGCGGCCATCACCTCCTTATCAGCGTGACCTGAGGGCTTCCTGTAAACACACAAACACACACACACACACACACACATGATGACTGCTCCTCTTGTCTGTTTGTCGGATTGACTCCAAGTCAAAGTTTCGACACAATCTGTATAAAAAAAAAAATTGCGGTTGAGTCATGGAAAATTATTAGGGAGGACCGGAGGGGATTTATTTCAAGCTTTTTTACCCCCTGAGAATAAACCCCCAAAACCTCTTTAGCTTCCAAAAATACAGGCAGTGATTTTGGAGGAGATCTGGATGAAGGGCCAAAACAGACTTGACTGTGTTGTGATTGCACCGCGTGCAACTGCAGAGTCAGGAAGCTGGTGCATCAAGAGCGGAGACCCTCGCCACTTAAAGGGTTCTTCTGCCTGCCGTGTGTTTGTGCACAGCCACAAGCAGCCGCGCTGATGCAGGGGGGAGAGAGAGAACTTTTCTCCTTCCTTCCTTCCTTCCTTCCTGCTCCGAGCGCCACACGCTGAGTAGACAGATTACGCTGTCCGCTCAAAGTAGCGGCGTACATACACAAACAGCGGGCATTCAGAGCCAGCCCAAGAGTCTTGGCACTGCAATTAAATGGAAATGTAACTAAGCGCAACAGGGAATATTTCAGTTTTCACCACTTGTTCAAGTCCAGCACTTTACACCTCTGTTCATGTTTGCTTTGCTTCCTTGACAGCAAAATTGTGATAAAAATAAAAATAAATAGATTTAAACCGAAGAAAGGAACTCGCCCACAGGCTTGCAAAAACTTACACATGAACTCATTTCAATTCTAAAGCGCAGTCCGAGGAAAATTTTGAAAGAAGGTAAAAAAAATGATGTGTCTGTGCCGATAGATGCTGGATCGTCCAGAAACAACACAGCAACAAACCTAAAAAAATTGAGCCAAGGATGGGTATATGTATCATAAACAAAAACTGAAAAAAGAGGAAGAGAGGAGGCAGTGACGGTCTGCAGCTTTAAGAGGAGCCGTCCCGCCCCCAGACTTCACAACCAGAGTGAACTGGTTTGAGAACTTCTCCGAGCCAAGCCCTGAGCCCTGGCAGGGATCCACTGAAACACACACACAAACACACACACACACACACACACATACAGTGGTTGGAGGATGAAAAAAAAAAAAAAAACCTGGCAACTGGAGGCTCAACAACACATAACGGTTGAAAACGGTGTAAATCAGTGAAGCTGCCCACTCGGACGCACTGAGAGGTGGCCACAAGTCATTAGGACGTCGTTTCCACGAGGGGAACCGAGTTTGAAGAAGTGCCTCCGCTCCGGCACCGGTGAGGACGCGCTGGGCCGGATGCAAACACATCAGAGAGAAATGCCCCAGATATAAACTAGTCTCTGAGGAGGAGCTGCACTTTGATGTGAATACCAAAAGGCGCAGGTTTTTTGAGTTTGCGAAAGGCTTTGAAAAACAACAACAACAAAAAAACTACCAAAAAGTTGAGAACGCCGAGCCGGGAGAAAGGCGGGGGCGGCACACATATGCATAATGGACACAAACAACAACAGCCTGGACGGCAGATAAAGAGATAACGAGATTAGCTTCCTGTTTGAGCGACTCGGCCATTAGACTTGTTTTCAGCAGGAGACGAGGCCAAACGAGGACATCCTTCTGATTTATGGATTCTTTCCCAATAATGTTCCCATGTTTGTCTCTCGGTTTTGTTGCCTGCCAACATGGATGAAATGTTGTCCGCAAGACTGAGAGTTAAAGAATGTGAGTATAAAAGTGAAAAAACAAAACAAAACAAAAAGAAATGGTACGGGCATGAGTTCAGATGTTTGGGTCTTTGAGTCTTAAAGACATCATATAGGTGGGGGAGGAAAGTAGGAGTTCTTGGAGTTTCATAAAACAGGGTACAGAGCCGATCAGATGCTTCCACTTCATTCCACAGTGTTATTTTAGATGATATGACCCGATGAAATCCAGTTTATTTATCCAAATACTTTTCCCAATAGTTCAAATTAGGGATGCAAATTAACAATTAATTCATTACCCGTTAGTTGATTGGGCTTATCGATTGATTAACGATTAATTGATAAGCTATTTTTTTCCTGAGAATATAAATTTCACAATAAAAAACATGTAAGGAACACATTGTTTAACCCTTAAATAATGTTGAGGGTCCAATGTGACCCATTTTTAACTTTTTTTCAAAAAGTTGTTTAAAAGTAAAACTTGTTCTAGGTATATTATGACCATTACAGTATCTACAGGTGAACTGCTCTTTCCTGCCACTACACTGTTATAATATTAACTACCCGTGTAAAAAATGCTCAATTAATTGCGACTAATTTAATTTAATCAATTAAATTCTTAATTGACAATTAATCGATAATCGATTAATTGTTAACATCCCTAGTTCAAAAAGGTTGTTTTTTCCCCATTTTAACTCAACTCAATCACACTGATTTTAGCATTACGGTGGATACAGTGGGGTGATTTCCTGGTTATACTGCGTTTAGTCCCCCAGCGGTCTTTGCACATGTCCAAATGTCACTTGCCAACATTATGTGGAGCCAATGTGCAAATTCATCACGCCTCCTGGCTGCTGCATAGAAATGTTGACTTTGCCGGCTCTGTAAGTAACAGGTTCTGCATTATCATGAGCCAACATCGGCAACATTGTTTGTTCCCAGCCTGACAAAATAACATTCGACTTCATCCCACATATGCGTCAGATGACGGTCATCCCCCTGATATCGAGACGAAAGATTCCGTGTTTCCGACTTTCCACGATTCCACGACTGCTGGAATGACAGGGTCCTCAGATTTGCACTCTGCTCTTCTATAATTAAAGACGGCTTGACACGTATCAGTGTCACCCGCGTCGAGTCCGACGCGGCGCCTCGTAACTAACTGTGCTGTTTAATTATGGAATAACATGACAAGAACAATCAGTCCCCTGTTTCTGTTGCGAATGAGCCCCCCCCCCCCCCACCTTACAAAAAAAATTACATCCCTGCCTTGTCTGGCTGCTGCGCTCGCAGGCACAGTCTGTTTTACTCATTCAGCAGCCGTCTTACCAACTGATCCTACTGAAACAACTCAATCAGGCTCCCGCAACTTCTACACAAACTGGCAGGCAAAGGGGATCAGTATGTAGCAGGATGCGTAGAAAGGCATCTCACAAGGTATCACACCCGTCCACATCCCTGGGATGTCTGCAACTGTCGGACCAACACATCACCATTCAGAAGTCGGAGGCATTGGAAAAATCAGTGCACGCAGAGCAGAAGCCATTGTTGAACTCTCGCGGCTTCTTCAAATCGAAAAAGCCCACAACTTCTCTCCGTGACATTTAGACCCGGCTTTGACGGCGGAGGTGTTGTCGGTGCCAAGGTTGACGGTTTCACACAAATGAATGGAGCGCGGAATGCGATGAAAGCACTTAACAAGTATGGTTTTTGGCAAACTAAATGGAAGAACTTGGGTGAAAAAAAGAAGGCCAGAGCAGCACAGCAGCTGGAGAGAGCGAGAGGAGTCCGTGTGAAGAAGGAGTCCAGGCTCAAATGGCGTTTTAGTTTAGCGGTTTACCTTGACAAAACCAAGCGCACAGCTGAACTCATCAGATATACGACACTGAGGCCCCCTTTACACTGCTGCCAAGATTATCGTTATCGCAATAAATAAAACAAAAAAATAGCATATTACTCTCTCTCTCTTTTTTTTTTTTTTTTTTTACATTTTGGGCAGCCTAAAAAAGCAGATTGTCCGTTACAATCAAGAAGTTGTATCACCACGAGTCAGCAGATTTTGTTAGCCGCGTGCTCCTTTCTGAACTCAGTTCGACCTTCGCTAAACTTTTGAATCCACACGTTCCAACTGTTTCATGTTGTTCTCTAACAAGGCGATTAACCTCAAAAATCCCCAAAACAAGTGGCTGATCCATGAGTCCACGACTATGCTCCTCCTCAGTGACAGTCGGCATTCAAACAGTCCACTTCACCAGCACCCTGGTCACATTTCGGCATCATGAGACTGAGACAACACCTAAGAAAAGGTCACATGACAAATTATTGTGACATTGACTTTATTTATTTATTTATTTTTACCCACCACTGTTGTTTGCTTTTGTTCCAGTGAATTGTTTGAGATGAAGAACTTGCCATCGGATGGTTCTGCTTATAATATAATATGTACAATGTTTATACATAGCTTATTACACTTGAAATAATGTGGTAATAGTGTATATTTTGGTGTTTATATGGATAATGTAATATTGTACTCTAACATATTGTAATATATGGTATTAGTGTGTATAACACTTAATGTTAATATATAGTATCTGGAATATGGTAATTATTGACATTATTAATAGTGTCTATATATAGTACTAATATAATGCATGTGCATAATAACCACAGTATAGGTATAATATGTAAAATTTCGGTAATATGGTGCTGTCATATAATGATAATATAACTGTAGTAACGTGGTAGTTGATGATGTTTAATAGCTGCATATAATATCTTGTTAATGCATTTTGATCAAAAGTGCAATAAGATGCAGGTGAAAGGTGAGGTTTAAATAAGTTCTGTACTTCTTCCTACTCCTTTTCAAGCTTATTTAAGCTTCTGGATATGTGTTTTCTTTGAGTGTTAGGCCTGTATTTTTTTCCTTTTCTCGTTTTCTTATTTTATTCACGGTATTTGTGGGGGTTTTTTAAAGCTCAAATAAAGAATTCAATTCTACTTAAAAGCCCCACTTTTATGGTATAATAACTTTTTACATCACTGAATTTTACCAGAGTGGAATATCTAACTTTTTCGAGCCAAGAATAATCAAACACTGAGTTAGTAGTAATTAAAAAAAAAACAATCAACACGGTCATGCGATCTTGCCATCGCTGCCTCTGCCAGGCTGCTCCAGGATGTGATGCTCAGGTCTTCCTGAATAGAAAATTTTCAAACTGCTGTTAATACGCCCTTTGCAATTCGTTCTGGTCTCGGCTCTGGGCCTACAAGCTCGCACACTTTTGCTCGCCAGGGACGTCAACACACCCAGCTCGGCAGAGCAACTGCGTTGTTTTGCTTCAGAGGAGAAATAAAGACAACACAGAGAAGAATCTCGGTTTCAACTGTGTTGTGAAACAGGAAGAGTCAGGGTGTGTTTACGCCAACGTTTCTCAACTGGCGGGTCGTGACCCAAAAGTGGGTCGCAGCTTTGTTGGCCCTTTTTGTTTTTTTTGTTTTTAAAAAAAAAGGGATTTAAAAATACGTATATTCATAGAAGAAATGTTGGGCCTTTATTTTGCAGGACTCATAATTCAATTGAATAATTTATTTAATAGACATGATAGAAAGTGGGCTAGCGTTTTCATTTTTATGGAATGAATTTGGGTCGCGACTTCATGATAAGGAAAAAAAATGAGACTCCACCAGTTGAGAACCACTGGTTTACAAGGCCCTGTTGCCGATGTACCTGCAAGCGCCTCTAGATGTCGCACTTCAGTGCATGTTTCACGCTCACATCACAACCCCCCCACCCTCCCTTTCCCTCCCTTAACTGTTATTGGCCTTGAACCAGGCCAAGAACCGTCCCCTCTGGCAGCAGCAGCAGCAGCAACAGCAGCAGCAGCAGCAGCAGCAGCAGCAGCAGCAGCAGAGCTTAAGTCAACAAGCTAGGGCCGGGCCGGGGAGCGACAGATAGGCAGAGAGGAGGAGGAGGAGGCGGCAGAGAGATTACTGCATTAACCAAGTCTGAAACAGCAGCAGCAGGATCCTTCAACGTTCGAGCACCTTGCACCGCGCAGGTTTATACATATTGAGTTTGGGTTCTTTAATGTGGAAACAGTCGGGCAGCGGATAGTGAATAAGCACGAGCGCGGGTAGATTTCCACCGCAGGTCATGGGAGGACGCTCTGGTGATTACTGTGTTGCTGGGTTGCCGTCTGATAGCCTCACGTCCCCACCCAGCGCTAGAGTGGGCAGCCTGTTGTCGTTGGGGAGATCACTGGGTCTTCTCTCTATATTTAACAGCACAACGCCACTCGGGTTACCAGGCCGGGAGAAGTGGCCAGGATCTGCCTGGATGTGCGCTCCAGGTTTAAATAAAATGATGCCATAACTATTAATGATTTTATTATTTAATAAACCAATCATTTAGTCTTGCCTTTCAATTAAATCACATCACATTTGTTGATTATGAATAAAGAAATACAGACTTAATGGGTAAACTTAATAATGAAGAGGGAAAAAGATAAATTGAAATACTAATAAAAGGCAAAATAACACTCACATTTACTGGTAAATGAATCTAGAGATGTTGCCAGTTTATCGGACGGCCACATACAGAGACGCACAACCATTGGCTTAATATTTTGGCATTTATATCTGACACGTGGTTATTTGCATAACTTCTTTGACATGTCGCAACCAAGTCTGGCTCAACCTGGCCAGAGCCCGGATAAAACCAAGGCAAGCTGCCGTAAGAGAAATTAAAAAAAACTTAAACTGAAAATTGTGCAGAGCTTATCACACAATCACAACAGCTACAAAAAAGCTCGGTGTCAAATGCAGCCCAACAGCAAAACAGCCGGGTTCCATCCTGAGCCAAACTTGGTAGATTTAAATCAGAATTACAAGACTTTGGTGCAAAACCTTGTGGACATTGGTAATAAATACCGACATGAACATTGCCCTTTTACAATAAATATCTTGAATACATATTATATAAATACGGGAAGCCTTCATTTCTAAACATTATTTTTTTCTGCCAAAGTTCATTTAGTCTTTTTTTTCCCTCTGCATGTGGACACAAGCTGTTTGGCAAAATATCACTTGACCAAAATGAAACTCTTTCTCCACAGCCAACTGTTTCATAGGTGCATAACCTATTTCCCCTTTTCTCTTTCTTTTTTAATCCATCAGATTCTCCTATCTCCTTAGTGCCATGGCTTCATCTTGTTTACCGGGAAAGGATGATCTGCGTCGTTCTTGGAAGAGACTGGTTTTAAAAGGTCAAGAGGAAAAAAAAGAGGAGTGGAAGCGGCTGGAAAGAATCAGCACATTTCATTGTTTCCAGTTGGCTGAGCGCAAAAAGCTCGTCCCTTCTTGATGGCGGAATGATTGGAAATTGCAGAGTTCACATGGCCTCCCGTACGTTCATTTCTTTGCGGCAGCCCACTGTGAATAATTATCACCCGCCACAAGTTGCTTTTCTTTCTCCGCTGCTTCGACGCACGTCGTCTGGTTGTGCTGCCGCTGCTTTTTTAAAACAAACAAACCGTGAAGCCGGTGCCACTAGATACTGTAAGCTAAATAACGTTGTGTCGATCCTATCGCAGTGTAGCACGGTCAAATACAGCATGTGTCAGATCGCAGGCTACCTTCATGCAAGGGTTCATTTAATTCAATAAAGAAAAATCAAAAGATGAAGCTGTCTTTAGCCACATCAACCAAAACCACCAACTGATTTTGGTTTTGATGGTATATTAAAAAAAAAATCTTATCTACCAAATGTGAAAAGCAATGAAATTGTATTTTGGCACCTTGAAGCAAACTTCATGTGTTGGCTCCTTTATTTTTGGCCTTGCGTGTCTCAGCTTCTCCTGAATCCTGGTGCAAGACCTCAATCCGTAGACAAATAACGAAAATGACAGCAACACTCAGTGCCAATCAGACATTGTCAACTGACTATTTTTGTCTTGATCTCTCACAGAGCAGCCAGCACGTCAAGTTTTGCCAGAAAAGCGGTGCTGCGTTATGTTTTTTCCGGCTGAGGACGTTTTAGGAGAGCAACGTTTTGGGCGCACCTCGGCCTCGTGCCGACTCAAAGGGACGTGAAACGAAGCGTCTGTCTACGGGGGACTCGACTCAAAACATTTTTACAATTGTCAATCCTCCAGAGTTGACGGTTTCTTCTTGCACCTCCACCCTGCGTGAATGCCGCTGACGGCCCTCTGCCCACTGAGCGCACGGACAACCGCCTCAGCCGTTGGCGGTTATAAATAAACCACCCGCGCCCCTCCCCCCGCCAAACAAACCGTCGTCTCTCCACTTCACAACATTACGTAATGTCCTTCGCTGCTCTCTGCGGGCAGATGTTCACGGCCGGCGATAAAATAAATAAATAAATAAATAAGAATATTTTGAAGATTCTAACCCCCCAAATGCAACACGAGCGGACGTCCACTGTCTGTAGGGCTGCAGCTCTGCCGATAAAGATGACGGACGAGTTAAAAAAAAGAAGAAAAATCACCCATTTGGGTAAACATGCATGTGTTGGCTTTTAAAGCCCAGAGTCCCTCAGGCTCTGAAGCTCCCTGAAGAGGAAGAGGCTGTTAGACGGGGGGGGCGCAGCTCTTCAGCGTGGGCCGTGAATGCATCGGAGATTCAGCTCCAAGACAATAAGCTCTCTCTCTCTCTCTCTCTCTCTCTCTCTCTCTGTCTCTCTCTCTCTCTCTCTCTCTCCCTAACGCAATCTGGAGCTTCGGGGGCCGGGGGCCGAGCGCACACAACCCGTGGCTTTGTTCTGCCACGGCAACACAACAGGGATGCGAAAAGCAACAAGAAAAATAAGGGCCCCGGTTCGCCCCCGTGCGGTCACCACGACTCCCTACTCCTGTCGTTAAAAAGCAGACTGTGATTTGTGGGGGATTTTCACACCTGCGCTTAACCCTGCGCAGACGTCTTCGTCAATGTCTTGCGAAAACAGCCGGTCAATGACACGTTCTGGATCAGTTAGAACCAGTCAGAGGTCAGCGCTGTGCTGCTGCTGCTGAAGATAGAAAAAAAGAACGTCGCACAGACTTTATCTTGGCTTTGCTTCACAGTCTTTAAAAACTCTCTCTGCAAGAACGTTGACCATTTGCATCATCCGGTGTGTAGGTTGCCAGACCGCACGGACTTCGCTGATAAATCTCTGCCAATAGACAAACCCATTGAAACAAACATGTAACATTGCATCCAAAACATATCAACTGCCCCCGGTGGTGCTGCCCCTGATGTGACTAAGGGGCCATATTCCAAAAAAAATCCCGTTAACACGGATACACTGGAAACTACTGAAAACGATGTAATGTAAACTCCGTGAATGCGGAAGAAGAAGAACACCTGAAGCACGCCGGATTCACGTATATAAATATTTGTGCGTTTTCAGGGAAACCAGTATTCGTGTAAACAAGAGCTAACTTTATAATGTCTGACAAGTTAGTCGCACCCTTTTATGTTGTTTGCATTCCATTTATTTTATTACCTTACTTTTACGATGCACTGCAGTGTCAATCAATGGCCCTGTGTGTTGATAAATTGTCCCTTTGATTTTTATTACATGCTGGATTTTTATTACACCCAGTGATGCTAAGAATGAGAGTGAAAACAAGAGGAAAAGTTTTCCTAAACAACTTTGAAGATCTAATTGTAAACAATTGTGCAGCACGTCGACTCAAGACAGCTTTTTTTGTGCTTGTGTGCACAACTTATTCTCATATTTACACACAATGATTTTCTTGTCACACTTAGCCCAGAATCCAGTGCAAAGTGTGAGAATAAACCCACAATGATCAAACAAAAAAAATGGGAGGTTTTGTTTGTTTTTTAGTTATACACAGACAGAAGTTTTTTTTCAGTTGGTATAGTTCCTTTTCACCAGTCACTGACAATCTTAATTTTTTTTTTTTTTTTTCCCACTGTCTTGAGTACCTGTTGGGAGGAAAATGGCAGGGGCCTAAATTTTAGCGACCTACTAGTTACACGTTTTCAGTGAGCTGCAGTGGACGGGGCCACACAATTGCTGCTAATTTAGAACAGAAAAACAGGGCGGCGCTGCTTGGCGGTGGTGGGGTGGGTCCCATGTAGCTAGCAAAACAGGTCAAGGATTGCAGAGTTCGCTGTGTTTGCATTGGTGTCTGATTGCGAAGAGACGCGGCGACAAGGAAGTGGGGCCGGGCCAAAAGCATGTCATCTCTCCCCTTACTTGTTTTAAAATGTATAAACTGCTTTGTCTTTGTGCCAACACAGCAGAACTTTACACAAAATTTGAGTTGTTCATCACCATCATGCACCACAGAAATGTACCAGAAAAAGAACTGCCACCATCATCACTTGTAGCAGTATGATACACTAAGGGCATATTTCCACGGGCGCGCCTCGGCTTGGCTTGGTTTGTAGGCGTTTCCACTGGCGCCAACACGGTTCTGAGTGTTACCATTTTGGTCCCTGGGCTTCCAAGCGGGCTGAGCTGGGACCATAGTGGTGACGTAGGCACAGAGCAGGGCACTGATTGGGTAATAGTTTTGACAAAGGACGAGTGGGAGTCTTTCACATGGGTGTATTATAAGAACTGGATACCGGACTGGCAATATGGCGGCGGGCCGATTTCTCCCAGTGGCCACTGGAGGTACTGCAGCAACAAAATCCCATGGGCCAAAAAAGCATTTTTCCCCATACACCCCAATACAAAATAAAAGCCTTTAAAACAACTGACAGGATGACTGTGACCTGAAACGCGATTCATAGCAAATCTTTCTATTGTAGATTTCTCAGTAATGGTCTTTTAGTCGTTATATAAAGGCCATAAAATCCCCAGAAAATAGTTTTTTCTCAGTGTGACGTCACGACATCGTACATGCAGCTGTGTCTCAATAAAAAAAGTCTTCCTGGTTTCGCAGCTGATGGCCGCCGTACAGCAACACAGCGTCGAGAGTAATTAAAAAAAAATACAGAGCGACTGCCGAAGCATCAGGGACCACAACAGCACAACAGTTAGCTTAGCTGGCGGAACAGCATATAGTAGCATTACCGTTTAAACCACTGCTAAACAAAGCAGCTTAGTGTGTTATTTTTCCAGAGGAGCGAGCGTCAAAGAAACCGAGTGTCTGTGAAATGAAGAATATTACAAGTTAACGTGCTGGATGTCCTCAGTTTGTCCGTGTTTCTCCTTCAATCCTTCAAGTCCTCCGTCTTTGGGGAAAGATGGTCATTCTCTACTGGCCCACCCAAAATTAAATTTAAGCCTTGGGCCACCGTCATGTAATAAGAGTTTTAACAAATCTGTCATCAACTAGTCCGCTCTGCTCTCTCTTGAAAGGAAAGTCAAACACAAGTCTGGGGCAAAGTCACTTTGATACACGACTCCGACACGCCAGAGCGAAACCAAACAAACACAAAAGGCGGAATCCTTCAAACGCTGGACGCTGATTAAAATGGCGAAGGGCCTCAAGTTGAATGGTCAGTTCGCTTGCTTGGCGCTCAAAGCGAGATTTTGTTCCTCATTCTTCACCTCCCACTCTCTCTCTCTCTCTCTCTCTCACTCTCCATCTCTCTCCCCCGTCTCAAACACTCTGTGGAGAGCGGCCCTTTTTGCCATTACAAGCCGGCGCAGGCCTTTCGCCTCGTTTCCTGCGTTGCACGAAAGCAAGCCGAGGCTTTTCCCATGCCGTTACGCTCTGCTCATTCCCATGAAGACAAAATATCTGCGGGGCAACGGCAGACAGACAAAAGGCCCATGCAGTAAAAATAAGAGTTGAACCGAAGGCTGATAACTTTTACTAGAAAATTGGAGCGCTCACGTGTACAACATGGAGAAACAAGAAACTGAAAAAAACAAAAAACAAAGAATGACACCAGACTTTTGAAACTAACTGAAAAAAACTGGAATGCTAGTTCCAAGGATAAACACGTGATCTAAAACCAGAAGAATCAGTTGTGATTCCTCGCCATTGTGATGTGCCCCTGCTAATGCTTTCACCAATGGCTTTCTGAAAATCATGATGTTTTTTTTGTGTTTTCTGTTTTTTGAAAACGACAATGATGGAAGGAAAATGTGGTTGCTTTTACACCTGCACTCCCAGCAAGGTAATAGCAGATGAAAAAGAAAAGGAGATTTTCACTCTGTTTGTTGACGTCCTCAGTGAAAATTATGTATAAAAAAGGAAAGCAATTCAAGGACAATGTTTTGATGATGTGCGGTCTTAGTTCACCAGAATTCTATGTACATATCTAAAAACTTAGTGGCATAATTATATAAAGTGCTTGCGCAGTGTTTTGGATACATGCAGCCCTTCTGATATGACCCTCTGTTTATATCTCTCATGCTTTAGCTCTTTAATACAACCAGTAGCTTGTTCAGCAAAAGAGTACTACTGTAACAGACAAAATAAACCATCCAGGGATGGAGGGAAAAAGAAACAGACTACCCAGAGAGAGCGGGGGACAAAAACAGAGCGCTACTCCTCCTTTATCAAATGACACGATATTATTGTTGGTCATCCAAGCAGATTCCTTTTTAGGCTTCGCAGACATGTTAAGACATGACAGCTGACTTCTGCCAAAGCGTCCGACATGCTTTTAGAATGCTGCCATTTGGTGAGAATCTTGCTTTTTTATTTTTTGTTAGAAGCCTAAAACTCGGCCAACGGTCAGCTCAGAGCTTGTGCACAAACAAGAAGACAGATGGGAGAGCCTGCTGGACAGGGAGAGGGCTGCCATGGCCCCTGGAACTCGTGCCATGTGAGACTGACGTGTTGTTTGGTGGACGATAAGACCAGAGAAATACAGCTTTGACAACGCAGTTTCACAACACTGACCTTTTGAAAAAACAAACACAAAACAAAAAGTTCAACAATACCTTAGTTCTTCTTGCAAACATCTGCTATAGACCACTAACGTGTTTTTCTTTGCTGCATAATTACATATATCTTGCTCATATATTTGATGTCTTCAGTATCTATCTGCGGGGTAGGGTGTGTCCAAACTTTTGACTGGTAGTGGAAGAAAATGTATGTGTAATTTCTATTTTATTTTTTATTTTTATTTTTTAAATCTGTGTGTTTTTGAACGTGTGAGGTTGGCAAATTTCACAATGATGGGCTGATTCCGATAATTACATTACATCAACTGGGCGATCTGCTGATGGAAACCATGTGATGTGGTTAAAAGCCATTGAAACATGTGATCAAAAGGAACCCGTGTTGTCTCCTTCAAAGATAACACACCCAATGTTTGAAGCTTATAAACCAACACACAACGGTAATACTGTTAACGTCAAACGTTGGGAACAGTGACGTTTGGTAGTGTCCAAATTGTAAACGCCAACATGAAACTCTTCCCTGTTCATTTGCAACCACAAGATATGCAGAAAAGCAAACACACCCAGCCACAAATGCCACTGGGACACATTCTATCGCTAGTTCATTTAGTCAAAGTTGAAGTGAAACAACAAACTGATACGGCTGCCCAGCGTGTATATAGAATTAATAGCAATCTCAGTACTGCCGCAGCCCTACTGAAGGTGCAGTTGACCCACCTTTTGCCTGTTTCACTTCCCATTACCTTTTCCAATCTGACAACTTCAAAGACATGATCATATTGTAATATGCTTTATTATTTTTTTTAAACCTTGCAAGGACTGAATTAGTTTCAAAAGAGGAACTGGTCTTTCACTCGTTTTTCACTTCACATATGTTGAAAACAAAAAAAACCCACCAAACCAATTAAACTGCACGCTAGAAAACTTACACTAGAAAGACAATCTGAACAAGGAGACTCTGAAGATTTCAACTGTGATTTTGCTCTTTTTGTTTCATCTTGATCTACTAGCCTACGTTCGCGTCTTGCAGCACATTTGGGCAGAAAATGGAAATGCCTTGAAATAGGACATCCAGCTTTTAATGGTTTAATGATGTTCACTATTGAAAACAATTCAAAATGAAATGGCAAGATCCAATGTTCCCTGGGTTGTTTTCCCGCCTCGTCTTATTGTCCCGTATCCCCGCTAACCCTCGGACTTCCTCCTTTTCCTTACGTAGTAATTATGACGGAGAAAACACAGTGTAAACACGAGCCAGTAAACATATTGTGACCACAGCGTCGGTCCCTTTGGTTAGAACTGGTCTGAGGCAGATCGGACGGCGGGCTGGCCAAAGCCGGAACGCAGCCTAACAACCGGTCACGGAGCAGCGCGGTGCCTAAAATCACAACAAGGCAAAACCGCATGAAATATGCAAGTATCGACGGCGCTACAAGCCAAAAGAAAAACAAAAATAATCCGCCATTTCCATCCTGGAATGAAGGGGAAATAAACAAGTGCGGGAGGAAGTGCAGGCTATCTGGGAGGAGAGAAAATTACTGCATTGTGAAATCTCTTCGTATTTCCGCTGCCTGGAAAAGCTGTGAGAGCTTCTGAGGTTAAGTGGGCAGCGATTGGGGGTTTTGCTACGCACCTGACTGGGCCGCCTCGGACACTCAGAGCTTTGTGCAGTGGCCTGTTGGTGCTGGAAGCCTCCTCCGCCACTTACACTACCGTTCGAAAGTTTGGGGTCACCCGCTCATTTCTGCATTGAACTCCATTATACACAGCCTCATGAAATAATCTGGAATGCTCTGAGAACATTACCAGTGCATGAAAATCAGTCAGGATGTGTTGAACACATATGGGATGGCTTTGATAGTTGTAACTGAATGTGATTTTAAGAATGAATATCAAGTGTGCACTATGCGGCCACCATTACAGATGTTACAGAAGCTTTAAAATTGCTTTAAAAAAATTGTTAACATTATGGTTTGCATTTTCTACTACTTTTAGTTTGTTCACACAGAATTTTGCACACTTGGAATTCTCTCAGTCACTTTTAATTAGACGTTGGAAATGGTTTTCATTCAACATTAAAATGTTCCCTTTCTTGTTAAGCACATCTTGAATGATTTTCCATGCACTCATAATGATCGCAAAGCATTCAAGATCATTATTTCATGAAACTGGTTAGAATGGAGTTCAATGCAGAAATGAGTCAGTGACTCCAAACCTTTGAACGGTAGTGTGCGAATGCTCTCTACCTCCCTCAGCTAAAACACTTTTTCCTTGGCCCTGATTGCAGCTGTTTCCCGACATACTGTTCACCAGAAACACCTTCTGATCTCGGTCAACCGAATCGTCTTTCATTTGAATTTCTCTCCCCGGCCTTCGTTCCATTGCCTCTGCATTCCGTGCGTTATCGCGCGGCAGCTCTCCCTTTTTTCTGTGGGCTTCAGCCGCTCGAAATGAAGAAATCTTTGTCTTTATAAGTGCAGGGATGACACTTAAACTCTCCAGCAAGCGACTGAATAAACAAACATCGCCTCCATGTTGCGCCGCCCGCTGCAGAGACGCTGCGCGGACATGAAAGGCAGTCAGATACATAGGAAGCTCATCTGCCAAGACGCATAAATATCGCTGATGGCCTCGGCAGGGAAATCACTTTGATTCATAGCGCAATATCCTGAGAAGACAGGGCCGCTGCTTTTTTAGCGGTTCTGTGTGAAGTGAAACTTGCACCTCGTACGAGTGCGGAATGACAGCGGCTCTTTAGAAATGTTAAAAGGAAGAAACAAAAAAAAAAACAGACACACAGACGCCGAAAAAAAGCCAACAAAAAACAACATTTATTCGTTGATCAGCAAATCCAATGCCCTGTCCTTCGGAGACATACTTAACAGACTCAACACTTAAGAGCCCAATGTACAGGACGGTTTCTCTGGGCTCGTGGCAAACTGGGCCCACTGGTTGCGGTAACTTGGGTGTGGCACAGCCTCTGATTTGTTGTTGTTTTTTCTTTTTTAAAGCAAAGGAGTTTTTTAAAATTAGGTTACCAATATTCTGAGTGGTGTTCTTCATGTTTTGATTTGCCCAAACCCTCACAGGCCCAGACATTTTGTTTGGCTGATGACAACGTGTAACTTAACTGTGTCAACACAAAACCAAAACTGGAACTCTTGTTTGACATCTGAGCTGAGCTGTGCAAACTTCTTTAGACGAAAATAACTATTTCTGACATGTTATTTGGGTTGCAAGCTCTAATATTCGAAAATTAGTATTAATACGTATAATAATGGTGTTAATTATATGTAAAACTGTCAACTTGTTAGACTAAGTCTTGTAGCAATCTTGCGTAAACATTTGGGGCTAAAACATATTTGCTAAAGAGAAATTCTTGGCAGGTTGTCATGAAAACGTTCCTATTTTATTTCAGTATTTTTGGGGGATTTTGCTGGGTGAACCCTACAATGCCAAAACACTGCCCCCAACTGGTTGTTGCACTCTTGCAGAGAGTTTTAAAGGCTGGTTGCCAAACACATAAGTTCACTGGCAGTAAATGGACAAGTGGAGGAAGGAGAAAAAAGGTAGGGGAGACAGTTTGAAACCACAGGTCTTTTGTCCAGTGCGTGCACTGAGGCAAGCTAAGTCCAGACTTCAGCTGATTCTGCATTTCTTTTGTCTGTTCTAGGATTTGTGTTTTGTACATACTGTCATTGAAACTGGAGATTATAGTCCTGATGAGCTCCATTGTTACCTGGTTTAGTTGACGTCATACCTTCATTTTTTATTGTTGCAGTTTGATAAAGTTTGATCATAAAAAGCAGGACATGTGCAAGCAAGCAGCTGTGAGGAAGGGGACAGCAGGGTTAAAGGCAACACAAAGCAGGAATGTTTGCATGTTTACGATTTTCATCTTTGGAACTGACAAACATCTGAATTAAAAATAAACAAACAAACAAACAAACAATACCCAGTTGTTTATGTAGGGGTGAGACTAATGCACAAGAGGAAATATTTGGGATATGGAGGGACAAAGTCCAGACCGCTGAAGAAGTTTTGTACCGCAGAGTGAATATTTGATTACACGCTGAGCACCATGTTAAAGCCCAGGCAGATGTAGGCTATTCTGCTCTGCAGCGTGCAACATTGCAAGAAATGATCTTTCTGATTTCACTGGGTTTTCACTCTGGGCTGAATGTTGCTGCTTTTACACAATCTGAAAAGACTACAGTGATTTATGGATTCTGTTACAGAATCCGTGCGCACATTTTGTTTTGCATGCGGGAATATCTATAATTAAATCAAGCAGCCAAAACCAGAGCCCGTGAAAACTAATTGCTTACAGATCATTATATAAGCAGTTACTTCAAATGTTAAGAGGCCCACTCCCAACCATCAGGGACATAGATCAGCGCTATATTTGATAATTAAATGGAGAAGCACTTTACATGGTTGATTTTAAGAGTTATCCAACTGCGTTGATTAGTCCTAAAATGGAAAAATTTCCTAAATCCTCAGGATTTGTAGAACGTATAAAGGAAAGCATTGAGAAAAGGGAGGTAACTTTGGAAGGCGACTATCAGGACCAGTCAGACTTGTTGCTGCTAGTTAGCGAGGGTCTATTGGCTCCCTATTGGTGCAAGGAAACCATTTGCACCTCACTGACTCACCGGCCGAAAGCTAACCACTATGTGCCACAGTATTCAACCAACCAGGAGTATAGTTGCACACACAGTGTCAGTTTCTTGGTTATTCTTTTGTGAAGGTGCTATCCAGGTCTGATGGATGTACCACAACGTCAGCATTCGCAACTGATCTGCAGCCATTGATTGTATGTCTAGCAACTTCTTGCTGGCCATCTTTTCAATAGCAGCTTGGAACAGCTGTCGCTCATTTCTCTAATAAGTTAACCTACAAGTACACAATTTCATTTAGCAGACGCTTTTATCCAATTGAAGCAAGAATTTAAAGTGGAGGGAAAAACATTGTGTGCACAACTTCAAGTTTGATGTGCAGAAGGTGCTGGCATCTAGTGCCAGAAGAATAAAAGCCAGGTTTTTTTTTCTTCACATAATGTAACCACAACTAGCCACAATTAACAATTCAACATCAGTATCAACAATATTGTTCAACATTCAACAACACAGAATATTTGACATTGGCAGTGATGAGTTTTTACCAAGAGCTGGGTCTTAGACCCTCTGATTCATTCTACCCCTGAGGGCAAAGAGGTGAAACCTCCCTCACACTTCCTGCCTCTGTATCCAAATCCAGGGGAGGATGTCTGCAAAAGGAATCCATGAACAATTAAAGCTAATTCAAAAAACTTTCCATTAGAGTTGGCAAGATGGATGAGGATGACGTCAGTGCCGACATCCGAACAATTCAGAAGCTGCGTTAGATTATTTTAGATTACCCTGCAACAGTGAAAAGCAAAATGGTGACTTTGCTCCAAGTTATAACTTGCGTTTTATTCAGTGATTAGTCTCTGACTCACTCTTGGCTTGTTCACATTTTGTCAGTTAAGAAGGACTGCGGAACAAACATCAAACAAATGTTCTCTGGATGCTGAATATGTTTATCACAACTGCTCACAGACACCCACGACGAACACGTGACAAACACATGGATTAAAAGACTGACATTGTTTTGTGTGAAAGTACAGAATAATCATTCCTGGCCAAGTGTTTTCATGTCCACTGGATCTGAGTGGGATTTAGCTGATTGTCCCTTAGACAAAGCACCCAAGGCTGAAAAGTTCAGCGAAAAGGACACACAAATTTCTGGAGCATGTAAAAGACATTAAAACCTCAACCTTGGATTTTGTATAAACTTGGCTGCTTTCAACACTGCAATTTCCCCATGTGGGACTAATAAAGGAGTATCTTATCTTATCTTATCTTATCTTAAAAGAGAGACGACACAAAATGATTGTGGCAGTTCAGGCAAAGACCACGCAGGTCTTTTCACATGTAATTATTTCTCACAAAGAGTGAGAAAATATGTAAGGTAACAGTTAAGAGAGCCAAATTGATTAAACTCAGTCACTGCACAATTTCAAATATTTATCACTTTTTCTTTTGCTCATTTGTATTCAGGAAAAGCACAAGTCATCAGTATAAAAAGAAGAAAACGTATCTTTCCGGCCAGTGATTAGTGCAATTTACATTACATTTGTATTCAATTTTGTCAGTACTGCTGCCTACACAGGCCACTCGAAGCAGCCCTGACTTGGTTTAAAAATCGATATTACTTTTCTCAACATTTCACAGTGAAGAAACTCATAAATGACTCAACAGAGGACAGAGGAGATGGTCTGACGTCGCCGCCCGCAAACCTTGAGGGCGACTACTGCAACTGTGACTGTGTTGCCATGCGAAATGAGGAATCGCTGTGGGAAGGATCTGATGAAAAATGAGAAGAGGCCGGGAGACAGAGGTGAAAGCCAGCGAGCAGCTGCTGGCAGGACTGAGAACTGGGGGAAGAGGGACGGCAGGGAAAAAGCAGTGGCCTGTGGCATCCCCGACTGCTCCTTCGGCGGAACGGAGGCTCTTATGTAACGCTCTATCAGTGTGGGTGAGCAAGCGATGAACTATTTTACTGCAGCGTGCCAGAGCTGCACACAAGAGCTTTTTTTTCTCCCCCTCCACCCCCCTTGATGAGTTTCTTTCTCCCCGCCTGAGGGCCCCTGCTGGATGGCAGATGTATTTATTAATAGCTAAAAACGCATTAAAATGTCTGAAACGCAATGAGAATCGAGGCGAAAAAAAACAAAAAACGACAACAAACATTTGAACCATTTCTAAACGCGTTCCATCTTAGGTTATCTTAACGAACAGCCGCCGGCAAACCGGACAGCAGAGAAACATTCCTTCGAGCCTCTTCTCCCCCTCACTCACAAAAGTCGATGTCGGCCTCTTGTGTTCATCGCATAACACAGGATGATTTATGTCCCACAAGGCCTTGCACACCCAACAAAGTCACGGTCGCACAATGTGTGTTTAAAACGTCGGTCACGCCGTCATCCGGAGACGCAATTGAAGGGTTAAAATGCTTTAGCGGTGGCAAGAGAGCAACAAAAAAAAACATCAGCTCGCTCCTGCACGGACCCTCTGAATGACGAGACGGTGCAGCTGCAGCGAAAGAGGAGAAGACGTCAGCTACGAGTTTCTACGCTTTACCACCAGAGGCTTTTGTCTTCGTCTTTTTTTTTTCGTTTACCACAACTCATAACCCAGATCTTCAGGCTGACCCAGAGGACGCGCCAGATGCCTGCTCACATCCTGAAATGACCCTACCCGCTCGCATGACTCCATTCATTCAGCATGACCTTTCACCCCCAACCCGTGTCGACGCATGAGCTTTAACTGCTCGCGGCCCGGAAAGGAGAGGGGGCGGTGGGGAGAAAAAAAAGAAAAAAAGGGGCTGACGCTGCAAAAAAAAAAAAGTCAGCAGGGAACGAGAGCGTTTGGGGCGTCTGGCCTCTTTCTCGAGGTGGAAATTTATAATCTGCAATGAAATACATGGAATCGAGTGGCCAGGAAGACTCGGGCTGCGGGGGTTTGTTACGCATGTCAGTCGCCTGGATGTGGGTTGGGCGTCTCAGACTGAGGTGGGTGGGGGTGGATGCTCCTCTGACTCTGACCTTCAGCAACCGCCTGTAATGTCTCCTTAGGGATAAGAGGGTTTGTGATGGGCTGTTTTTTTTCCCTCCATCTGAAGAGGTCGTTGGCTCAGTTGTATCCTGTCTGCCTGCCCTCCCCGCCGAAGAGAAAAGCTGGACGCTGTTTACACGTTAAAAGTCATGTTTTACCCTTTCGACCTTCCAGAAAATCTGCAGTTGGACACTTTTTCTGGCTGTTGTGTCGCTTTTATACAAAAGCAGTGAGCAAGCACCTGAGCAAGGGCAGATAAGAGAGAGGAGCTTTTCCTTTCTTTTTTTTTTTCTCCACCGAAATACAACGATCCCCTCCCTCTCCAGATTGGTCAGTCCGTGTGTGTTTTTTTTTTTTTCTTTCGTCCATTCAAACTGGCCTTTGTTCCGTTATCAGTGAGGCAGGTCCCAGGCTGAGGAGTATTGACAGGCCAAACGAGCTCTGTTTTAGGGCGTGGGTAACTCAATCAGACCCGCAGCGAGGAGAGACACACAGAGGACTGCGCAGTTTTTCAATATGCCGACGTGAGCGCGACCGCATCGGCACCTTCTCTTCGCACTTCCCGGATCCTTGCCCAGGCTTGTCTGAAGGGTTGTGACCTAATTTGCAGCGCTCCTTAAGCTAAACAGACGAGGTATTAACGCCGCGAGTTGTGTGCCAGCAACCGTACGCCAGCTGATACGATGGTTAATGCGCAACAAACAGAGGTGAGCCGGAGGATTGGATCTCGGCTCTGTTCAAACACATTTAATCCCGACGCACAATGGTCGTATTAAGCCGAGCTGTTGGGAAGCAAATGGAAAGTAAAGGTTTTGTTGCTGTAGCGAATGCACAATGGCTCACGCCCACGCGTCAACAGATGTGCAGACACATAGAAAGATTGTCAAGCTCAAACTTGCTACTATGACCATTAGGTGGAGAAGCAGAGCTGCCGGTGCAACTGCGGTGCAGACTGCGTGCAAGTTGTGCAAGTGAAGTCCAACTGCACTCCACTTCAAAATGAGTAACAGTTGGTTCCCATGTTATTATTCACTTTATGATTAATAGTGGATGTGCATTTACCTGTTTGACACTTAAGCTGACAGCCATAATAACCTGAGGACTAATGAACGGATCGCGATTAAAGAGCACTCAAAACCATTTACTATCGTTGGCCTCAAAATAAATACATTTGAGGAGGTTGCGGGCGTGGAGCTGATTTGAAAGGTCAATGGAACAACAAAGAGGCCTGGCGAGCATGACCATCACACTGTTATATAATGTTATGCAACCTCTTTTCGCAGCTGGATAATGTCAGCGCAGAGTTAGTTAATTTGTGGCAGTGTGAGAAAGCTCTCAACGTGCTGTGGATGAAAGCTGCCAAAAGGACCCGAGTGGGAAGGCTGCACCGTATCTGGCATTTGGCATAAACACACACAAACACACACACTCAGACACACTCGAGGACCAAGAACAGCCGCAATCTGGTTTGAAAGCACGTAGGTCTTGCGTGCTCCCTAGAGACATACATACATGACTGGTGGCACGTGACACTGACAAGATGAGAGAGGGACGGGAACATGTATGGAAGCAACAAGCAAGATTTTCACATCTGGAACCTGCTTTGCTGCAAAAATATTTTTTTTAAATGCTTTTGTATAAAATTTTAAATAAAGTACAAAAAATAGAGCCATTTTAAGGATGTGCTAAGCTGCCATCAGGTGTGTTGTACCATGGTCAATGCAAAGTCTTAAAACAAACTCTTATCACTTGCAGTGCAAAACAACGCAAAGAGCGCTGGGAGACCAACACATTTTCCGAGTCCTCCTTCCTGTTACATAATTCCTTATCTGTTTGCTCGCCTTGCCCATGGATGTTTTGTTTTGCTTTTTTTTCTCCCTGTCAAATAGTCAATAGTATGTTAGAGGAAGGATTGTTTCAAGGACTACGTCAGATAATATTCACCAGTGTGAACGATTGGAATCAAAACCGCACAAGTATCATGAAGACAGCCTGGCACTCACACGGAGCAAATTCCATTTCCCTGCCTGACGCACTGAGCGCATAAGACAAACATTTCCCGGCTGGCTTCTTGAACAAAAGAAAATGGGTCTCATTATAGTATGATGATGCCACCGACACTCACTTTTTATTTATTTATTTATTTTCGAATCCACAGCTCTCTTAACTAGTTTCCCCCACAACACACAATCTCACTCTTTCCAACTTTCTCATCCATTTCAGTAATTGGGCAATCCAAACCCTCCTCTCCAGCGCTGACTCTCCTAGGGCATATTTCGAAACTGCTCTTGATGAAACACCAAACATGTGGTCAGTTAACCAGCACACCCACACACGATTCATGCTCAAACAACTACAGAGTTGTAGCCTGAGGGTGAATTCCACTTCTAGTTTAGTTTTAGTTTTGTTTGTTTTTTAAAGAGAGAGGTTTAGAACTATAAAGCTGATTATTTTTATTTGTTTTATCAGTTAAGCCCCTGTAATGTACCAAGAAGAATAAAACTAAATGTCTGGGCTATGAAAAGTAAAACGGTAGTGCAGGGGAGACTTTCCTTTAGATGAGTGAATATCACAAGTCACTCTACCTGTTTCTGGGCACAGGGATGTGGGAGGAGGGAACGGGCTGTCTCTCTGTCTGTGGTACGCTCCGCCCATGTGCTGCCCTGAGGTTGTTGGCCAGCTCTGCCTGGTTTCCTGGGTTCCTTATGTCCAAGTGCATTAAGCCGCCCGGCAACTGTCCATTAATTCCCGGACAGTGAGTGGGACTGGCCCTCTTCAGGATCCCAGTCAGAGCTGCATCTTTTTGGTCCCTGTGGCCATTCTGGAAAAGTTAGCAGTGATACGCTGTGCATCAACAGTTTCTCTACAATGGCATTCAGATTGCTTTTTGCACTGTTTTGTTATATAGAATTTATATAATTTATATCAGTCAATTAGGATCAACACAACATAAAGGTTCAAAAGAATGCACATTTTCACCTGTAAATATAGCATGCTCACACAATTAATATAAAAAAAAGAATTAACACATTTCCTGAAAACAGCGCATTTACCCCTATGTTTGCAGCCTCCTGCGAGAACACTCAACACACTTTTAGCTTAATGACTCAACCTCATGCCTTGCACCTTCCACATGTTTACAGAGAGGACAAAAACGAGGCGTCACAGTCACACACTAGGCTAGAAGTGACGTCACCTTGAAATAGGCTTACATCCCCTTATGACATCACAAAGGGCTTATTTTTAGACCTACATATTGTTAGCATACATTTTTTGAAAGGCTTTTCATATTTTAGAACAATAGTAGATTGTTTTTAAATCTGCAATGTCAGAAAACAGCAAAACCCGGCAGGATATTGAACTTAAATAGTAATGCAAAAGTAGCGATACGAAATACACATTGTATGTCGTCATGGTTGCGCAAATACACACAAGTAAGCTATATATATATATTTTTTTTTTAAATGTGGTGAGAACAAAACACACCACAGGTTGGGAAACTACCCACCGGCACCAACTACACGGAGTAGTTAAGCGGCGTGTTCAAACGCCGGGCCGAGCTGTGCAGCCAGGAAGCCACCGCCATAACTCCACCCCGCGAGCTGTGGGGGAGGGGTGCCGGTTACAAGTCCCTGCCCCGCTTTTCGGTAAACTTTGCAAATAAAATGAGCCGCCATTTAAAGTGATTTCGATACTACGCAATTACTATGCGGCCAGGCGGTTGACTGTACTTCTGAAATATGCCGCCGCGCAACCGGAGTGGCCGACACACACGCCGCCTCGACAGTTTTGGTCGTTTATGGCTTTCCATGTTTGAATAATTAGAACCGCTGAAATACGATCACGTTGCTGCGAGAGCTGTCAGCGCCATCGTTTGCGGCTTCGCACAGGGTTCACGTCACATTGTCGGATAACTACCTGTTATTTATTTATTTATTCATTTTTTAACCGGCTCAGTCACGTAGACAGACGGGGGAGGGGGGCGCTTACTTTTTCCGTGTCGTGCAATAGTCGACCGCCGGCTGAAGGTCCGCTGCCTTTCGGAGATGTCCTGACGCCTTTGACCTCCGCCGGCGAGCCCACGTCCGGTGAGAATTTGCAACAAACGGGCCCGTTCGTGTGCGCCGAAAAATAACCCCTTCCGTCCAGGGTTGAGACCCGGGCGTCGCGGAGCACCGAACGGCCTGGCCGGCAGTTGAAATCCGCGACTCCGAGCCTCGGCCCCGCCGACGACTTCTCCAAAATATACTTGGAATCCATATTTTTTTCCTCTTTTTTTTAGACAGGGCGAGCGGCGACTAAAGAAAGAAAACCTGCTTTCTGTCGATTATAGTGCAACCTGCTGGGAATCGATACATTTATCCAAGATTGTCGAGAGTCGTTAAAAAAGTGTGTTTTTTTTCGTGACTTCTTTGCTAATTCTACGTGAAGAGTCTCATGACGCCGCCGTCGCCGCCGCTGCCCCGGCTATCCAAAAAGCCGCCCGGTTAGGAGGATAAAAGATTGTTTTGCCTCTTTCCTCCAAAAGAATGCCACGCCCCCTCCGCTGCGCTCCCATTGGCCGAGCGCGTACATAAACATTACAGTCTGGCACGCGTCCACGGCGAGGCGCCCCCTGATTGGTTGCTTTCTACACCGTGTCAATCACCTTTTTCTTTTTTTTTCTTTTTTCTTTTTCTAAAAGCGAAGTAATGTGGGCGGAAGAGGAGGAGGCGTGTCCTGCAGTTACCGGCCGGTGTCTGCTGATGACGAGGAGGAGCACTGCGACGCGAGCTCATGGTGGAGGGAGAGAGAGAGAGGGAGAGAGAACGAGCACCCCAGTTCTGCCATAAACTGCGCACTTTTTTCTTGCGTTTGAAAAGCGATCACTTTGCTCTATCTTTTCTTGTTCTAAGGTTTTTGTTTTTATTTTTCAAAAAGACCCTGTAGTTTCTTCTGCAAAGGACATTTTCAGTTGGCGACAACAGCAAAATATAAAAGAAATAAGTGACGGTGAAGTAAATATTGTCTTTATATTTCGATTTCTATGTTGTTTTTTTAGTAATCTATTTTTAGTCAAGTTTTTAATTTACAAAAATGCTCTTGTACAAGTCTGAGGACTGTTAATCAACATAAACCCTCATTGGTTTATGTTTATGATATATGCTGGTGTTGAAAAGTATTACATTTTTCTCTTGTTGGAATCACCTAAAGGTTTCTTTATTTACCCTCCCCAAAAAGTCCTGAAAAAACTCCTTTGGTATATTGGTTAATTTAACAAGGTAATTTCACATTTTCATCCATGGCTGAACCTCTTCAAATGACACTGCAATATTGCTGGGTTAGCATAAAATAAGACTACTGGCATGAGACAAACACACGTTATAATGTGCCACTTTATTAGAAAAGTAAAAACTCACTTTAATATTTTATGAAGGTTAATATAAAACATTACAATCTTTTGCATATCTGCACTGTCACACTATATTCCATGTTTTTTTTTCTTCCTTTAACTAAACCCTGTGCTTTGAGAATGTATAAGATTGGCTACAGCTGTCACAGCAGTATTGGCCCATAATTATATCTGAAGACAATTAACAAACAGCATCTGCATCATGGAAAGCATGAGACATCTTGCATCCACAAAGTACAATGTGTCTGTGATAACCATCTCTTTTTTTTTTCAACAAATATACTGTATACTGCATGTTACATCGAAACAACATCAGAACAGCAACAGCGTATTTTACACATTTACATAATACCGTATTTGCTTGTGCGGTGAACATCTGTCTCAATCGGCGTGTAACAGTGTGCGACAAAATATACCAGGTCAGTGCTCTTTCTCAGGATAAAGGAAATGTGATGCCCGAGTGACATCCAGAGAAAAAGGGATTAGGTGTGATAGCGATTTCCAGCCAGCATTGTCTAAGGGAAGCCTCAGCAGAGCACGATAAGCACCTCAGCTGTTAGACATTTCTCATACCGGCCAGCAGTTCAGCCGTTGGTGCATTGTTGATATCAGACGGGGCCTGACCTGACCCAGGGCCAGCGCTGCCACCCCCCAAAGCTGCCCCACCCCTACTCCACACTCACCCTCTAAAGTGGATACTGAAGGCCCCTCCTGTGCAAGGGAAGCGGTGAAGGAAAGGAAAGTCGGGTCTTTGTCGGTTATAAGTGGAGGAACACAGCTGTGGGTGGGAGTTGATGCAAGTGCTGACCAAAGAAAAGCGTAACTTCTCCACCCAACCGCACATTGCTCTGCGCTGCAGCGAGCGCAAACCCCACGGCAAAAAAAAACAAAACATATTGATGGAAGGACAGTCTTTTTATTGCCCTGTGTTTGTTTACGCTAATCTTTATCCAGATTTTCACTCGCTGTGCTTCAACCCCCTCTTAAAAATGTCTATTGCTCTTTGTGGGAGCATAAACAATGCCCAGTTTTAAACTACATTGGCCAAGCTGAGACCTAAGAAACACTTGTCGCTGTTTTGCATCACATGAAAGTACAACAGAAAAGTTTAACAAACAAGAGATCAATAAGTACCACGATATTTCTTTCGTCTTCTTCTTCTTTTTTTTTTTTAAATCTCCATATATTAAAGCATGCAATTTTCGATCAAGCAGGAAAAAATTGCACCAACAACATAAACATATCGTTTTCATGGCAGTGGCATGAGCTATTCATCCAATGGTATTTTCAGTAGGCAAGGAAAAAAAAATAAACAGTGCATTAAAATACAGAGTGCATTTGTTTATACTTTCTGACACAGTATAGTAAATCTGTTAGACCTCTCGTAACAAATCCGCTCTTTGCGTAGCTCTCTCAGCAGGACAACTATTCTAATGCACCTTTCATCCCTTAGCCTGTGAAGCACTTTTTCCCCTCTTCACCCCCGTCCATCTATTAAGCCTCTTCTGCTTTCTTTCCATCCTCTCTTTACCTCATAATGTTCCTTAAAGCTACAAAAGATGGGCACTAAATGTCATGGAATAGAATTCGGTGAGGATGATTGTGGGCAAATGGTGAGAGCAACAAAGGAACTGGTGTTGCGAGAGACACTCATTTGCGGCTTTCATGCCCAGCAATTTCTTTTCTCCATGGATTCAAACCCACTTGCTATTTCAGTCAAGACAAATCGGGTGAACTTTCTGACTTGATTTGAAATCCAAGCGTGATTCAGACACATGACCTGAAACACCTTTACAGCATGCTAAAGCTCAGTTATGTGCACCACCTCTCCTGGAGTTCAGTGCAAATAACATTTGGATTATTTTAGAAACTCTTTCACTTCCTCATATTTAAAATATTCTTCTCTTATTCATTACATCCATGTGTATTTAAAGCGATACAGTGAAGGTCTTGCATTGTGAAATGCAACTCATATCACATCAGGAAGGATTCTTGCACAACCCTGCTGATTTCCCTGACCGGATCACTCAACTTGACCGTTCCAAGTATGTGTGTATTTATTAGTTTGTGTGTTTGTTTGTTTTTTAATCTTTTTCTTTTTTTTTTGCAGAAGGGGAGGGTGTTGGATAATCATGCCTGTGGTTAAGTGTGGTGCTTTATAACCGTATAAATTTATATGACATGTACATGGCCGATAACCCAAATCAAACATGGCTTTTAACAATGAATACAGGTTCAAGGCTGTGATAACTACAGGTTGGTTTGGAACACGCTGATTGTAAATTTGAAAATAACAGGTGACTGCACGGTGACTTACTTCCGTGGTTAAGCCGACTTGCAAGGCAACAGGCCAGGGTGCACAAAGAACCTGTTTTAAATGTTTGCGTAGGTGAGTTAAGCCGCACAAATCTCTCTTCTGACATCCATCTGCTTATATTACATAAGTCCCCACAGTATAGGGTGCGCGCGTGTATGTGCATGAGTGTTTGTGTGCTTGCTACTAATGCTTGTTTTCAGGTTTGTGTTTGCACTATGCATGGTAGTTTGTGTGTCACACCACAGAGTCTCAAAGTGTACATAGAAAAATAAAAAAATATTATGACGCACAAACCGGTATGTTTGGTCAATGATTGACTGACACATTAGGCTGAACATGTAGTACTCCAGTTTTTTTTCTTTTCTTTTTCTGTTAAAACAAATATTTGGTCCATATTTGGGCTGGACTAGGCGTTGGCTGGTTCTGAAATACAGACCAATCAAAGGAACACTAAACCTGAATTAAGACCCTGTTTGTACCTGATGTCATCATAGAATGAATCGTCATGTTGTTTTGTCTTTAGGGAGGGCCTTGAATCTATGTACAGCAATCGACTGGCCGGTGAACAAGTGGGTCCCTTTGTTGACTCTGTACCAGAGGGTCCTGGGCCCTGAGTCGGCTACAGGCCAGTGACATACATCTCCATCCCATCATTGAAGGTGAAGATGGTGGTGGTGCTGGAGCTGCTGGCTCCCTGTTTCACATCACTGATGGTCTCGTAGAAGTTTTCCCCACCTGGCAGGCCTCTGACAGGCATCGCTGGGGGACCTGAGCCCTGGGGCGCCGCTGGTGCCGCCTGCTGCTGCTGCTGCTGCTGCTGCTGCTGCTGCTGCTGCGGCTGCTGCTGCTGCGCTGCGGCTGCGGCACCTGCTTCTTCCTCTTCAGAGTGGCGCTGCCTCCGGCCGTGTTATTATTGGTTCCCCCCTGCTCACGTTTCCTGTGGGAGTCGATAGTCGCATACGCAGGGTCAGCCTCTGCCACGGCGCAGGTAGACCAGGACCGGTCTCCTACCGGCTCGTAGCAGGGCTCTTCCTGGGAGCGCGCTGGGCCCTGGACTCCTCGACCACGGCCCCGGGCCCCGGCATTTCTCTCTCCGCCAAAGGAGCGCGGAAGGGTTTTGGAGCCGTTGTTTTCCATGGGTTTCTTCTTCTGTGTTTTGCACACGATGGAGTATGTGTCTGCAATCTGAGGGGGCACACAAAGGAGGAGGAGGAGGGCAAAGTTTGGGGTCAGGTGATGAGGGGGAAGTGCACTAAAAGTCTTTGTGAAACAAAATGAAACTCGGGCTCACTCACAAACCTTCATAAAAAAGTCTAAAACTAAGCGTGGACTACAAAGTGGACAGTCACCATATCAGGTTTCCTGATTCAGCCACAAGTCCACGAGCACTTCCTATATATTTTTTGTTCTTGCGTTTGCCTCCATGCAAGGCCATACATGACATACAGTGCGGCGAACATGAGAGCAAACACACAATGACGCTAATTCAGCGCTGGCAAAATGAATGTGCGGGATGGGATTGCGTGGGTGTGTGCGCGCGGTGGTTTGCACATGTGTTGACAGAGCTGGCTCTGTGCTGTAACCTGACCTATTTTTATGGCTTAGGTGACTGAGTAAACTGTGTTATCAGTATGTTGAGGTCTAGCTGGAGAGGCGGCCTTAAGTCCACAGTGGACGAACCTGTTAAAATTTCACCACAAACGGCTGTGGCAGCTGAACAGCGGGGTGCAGTCCGCGTATCAGTGTGTCTGGATCGCAACACACTCGCTAAAAGCGGAAACAAAACCGCTGCCTTTTCTATATTTATATTACAGATTATGCCCCAACTTGTTCTCCTTTTTTATACTTTGAGGAGTTTATGCCTTTTTTTTTTTCAAAATAAAAATATGCTTCATTTTGGGCTCTGTGTGCTATTTCATTTTATTGACTCTTTTTTTTTTTATTATGTAAGACTCGGAGCCCAGTGTCGTGTCTGAAGGTTATTGGGGAATTCAGATACCAACACTGTGACCTTTGGCATTTCTGTGCCAAAATTCCACAAGTGGAACACAACAGCAGAGGACTGTGGGACGTGGTAATGTTTACCGTGCGGGCTTACACCCTGACCGGCAGCTCTGCTCCGCTGGCCCTGAGAAACACTGGCTATGCAAACTCTTCCTCTCTCCCACACACACACACACACGCAAGGCCGTTCCAGCAGTGGCACTGAATGGCCTTGTTTTTGTTCTGTTCTGAATAACAAAAAAAACGAAACCCGAGCACATGCATAATGGTGGCTCATCTCAGCCTTAACTTTCATGGTTCCCTTTTGTTGTATTTTTTTCTATCGTCAAACACACAGTTACAGCACAACTAAAAACGCACACAAACTGTGAGTCTCTCTGTCTGTGTCCCTGGAAGACCTCAAATGACAAAAAAAAAAAAAACCCTGCCCCCACAGAGCACCAGTGTGACCTTTGTGGATAAACAAAGACCCCGGCGTATGCTACAAGTGTGCGCACACAATTCGCCCAATGTGTGTGTGTGTGTGTGTGTGTGTAGTTGCAAGTGTGCATCTGTGCGCGCAGTTCATCTGCAGCTCTGCAACAGAGGAAGGAAGTCACAAGATGATGGGGATTTCAAAACTGGGCTGCAGCTGTTGAGGAAGCCCGTGCATTGTATGTTTTTCTCTTCTCGCCTCTCCCACTCCTCTCTGCCGAGACCTCTCAAGAATTCAAGAAGCCAAAACGAACTTCGGCAAACAGATTATAGACGGGGAACCTAAAAATATATGCGACTGATGTGCCAGTATAGAGCCGACCTTTGCAAACAGCAAATCTGGCACATGGATCCAAATGGCGCACTGGCAACCGACAGCCGTCTGGCCAGACACGCTCTGCGCAACGTGATTGGTCGGCCGAGGCAGCGCCTCCTCAGAGCCTCGGAGGGAGTGGAGCCGTGGCAGAGAGTGCCAGAAGAAAGGAGGGGATTGAGGTGGGAGTGGAAACTCAACTCCTTTTGACGGCTGCAACTGACAAACTCCAGAAAGTGCATACGTGGGCAAGTTAGGGCAAAGTAACTCACAAGCTCAAAAAAAAAAACAGAAGAAGAAAAAAAAACACGGCAAGAGAGATCGAAAACAGGAATTAAAAAAAAGAAAAGCTGGAAAGTTTGAAAGTGAGAGGAATGCAGCAATCAGTCAAGGACAGCAACCCTGCGCACTGGGCTGATTTGTAGAGGAGGAGTTTAACACCAGAGACTTAACCCCTTAATCTCCACATACAGCAGGCTGACTCAATAGTGGGCTGGGAATAGAGAGGGAAGTGGGGGGTGGAGCCGCTGTGTGTGGAGGCACATGTGGCCGGGCACGTGGTGTACACATATACATACATATATGTATACATATATAGGTCAGTTGGTTTGCCGACCGAAGGTCAGTCGGAGGTTATTACACGCGGTCTCCTTCTAACCTCAGGAGAGAAAATATATTTTAATTCATGCGGAGCGACGCCGGGGCTATTTAGCTGCAGACGACGGCCGACGCGAGGGTCCATCTGGTGGGCCGCGCGCTGGGGACAGATAGATGAGTTGGGGGCAGGGCGACTGAGGTCAGAGTTCACGCAGGGGGTTGGGGTTGCTGGCTCCATGTAACGCAAACCAACCGGCTGTAAGCAGAAACCTCTGCATGACAGGCGGGTCACAGTGCAGCAGTGTTATGACGGCGTGCCCCAATCGAATCGGAGGCCCCCCCCCGATGCGTAAACACAGCGGTCACAAATCAGAGGGGCTGTCCGTCAGTCGGCCCCGCATGGAGGTTCCGCTCGGCTAGCCTGAAGCAGTCCCGCTGTGGCAAGTCCACCTCCACTCTCTCTCTCTCTCTCACTCTCTCTCTCTCTCTCTCACACACACACGCACACACACACACACACACACACACACTCACCTCCTTTGCAGTTGGGGGTGTTGGGTGCCCCTGTCCGTTCTCTCCACGGAGTGGAGGTGGGTGCAAGGTGATGATGTCATCTTCTTCCGGAGGCTTCCAGATATACTGCTCCCCATTGCCAATGAAAACGGCCTCCTGGTAAACAAAATTGATTGAGGGTGCTCAGCCAGGAGTTGCAAAAAACCGAGGCAAAGGTCAGTCAGTCGCACACTTTTATTTGTTTTTGGGTTTTTTCTCAGTCTGTTCGGGGGGGTTTTGTTTTGAACTTGCGAGGCCGTCAGCACGCCTGGTTTGTTCTTGATAAACAAACAACGGGCCAGAGTCGCATAGCGTGCATGAATTGTTCATGAGTGAGCGAAGGAGACAGATAGGGCATCAAGTGTGAAGGTCAAAGTTTGGGATGAAACGCGGGCACTGTGAGATTAATGAGGACTGATTCTATCGGACTCAGATACAGACAACTTTATTGATCCAAAGGACAACACCTTCGGAGCTTCTGCCTCTCGGCCAAAACAACTCCACACACACGCACGCACAAAAAAAAAAAAACAACACTGACTATCTGAAGTCAAAGTTCAGAAAGTTTCTAATGTAATCGATGATAAAAGTTTGGATGGAAATCATTTAAAGGGCCAATGTACAAAAGAGTGATATTTCACTATAGTGTCTAATCACCTCTACATATTCATTGCTGAGTTTTTGTTTGCCTAAAAATGTTTTGCCATAAATTGTTGTCGTCTCAATCTGAGAGTTATTTATAAAAGGTTTTTCAAATTATATTGAAATAAAAGAAATGTAAAATCTGGAATTGTGACTTGGCTGCAATGACCTATTTTAGATCTTTATGTGTTTTGGCATGTTGCTCACTCAAGTAAACATTAACATGTTATATGTGTTTTTAGATAAACAGTCTGGGTTGTTTTTTTCCACTGGGTTTTATGCAAATCACGACAATCAAAAACTTCATAACAACAAAAACATATTCCAAAAAGAAACATGTTATTTATTTACTTATTACTATTTCAACAATTTCTAAAGGTGCCTCGTCCCCTCCCCGCCCCAAAAATGTATTATAAACCAATGATAGGACTATAGTGGCTTGTGCATGAGGGACAAACAAGCTTTTCCCTGCTTCTCCTGTGCAGTAATGGTGAGTAATGGATGGCCGACAGAGTAAATGGCTTCAAAATGTGACCATTATTTATCCCTGTGCTGCCTGCTGGCTACCTGTTAGCTGTTTCCAGATAGACTGGCTGCTGGCTTCAGTGGGAAACACACACACACACACACACACACACACACACACACACACACACACGGCGGCTTGGCAGCCGGCCAAGCTCTTACATAATCCATCCTTCCACTCTTTACTCTGCCACGGCTGCGCGCGGGAAGCAAACACACGCGGGCGAGCGAGCGAGCGAGCCAATGCCGATTCACACAAACATTCATGAAAAATGGATGCGTTTGTGCCAACAACAGCCGAGGGAAAGGCTGATCACCTTCCGATCATTGTCCCCATGTTTCCCTCTCATATCGGAGCTGCACCGAAATGTGGACGCGACTGTTATGACAGTAAACATAAGGTGCTAAAATACTCAAACACAAAACCAGGCCCGGAGTTAAAGGTTAGAATTTGCAACATTACACCTCGTACACCGATAATAATGAGGACATTTTAGGGATTTCATTTCTTCTTCTTTTTTGATGGCCACATCAAGATGAACGCCTCGGCGAGTCTCGGTCCTTTGTTTGTGGACAGTGCCCTCTGCTGGCAAACAGACAGACCTACACCCAGGGGGGCTTGTTGCGTAACACAGCGCGCCAGGTTGTTGCAGACCACTTGATGCCGTAATTTCCCTACCTTTGGGAAGGAGTGCAGGTGGAATGGCTCCAGCGGTTTTCGTGGAAACTCCTGGCTGCGATGCAGCGGGGGAGGAGCTGTAGACGGTGAGTCGCTCACACTGGACTGGCTGTCTGATTGGCTGTCGGCCCCGTTGTTTTCCTTCCTGTTCACCTTGTCGACCTGAGGGTATGGAGGCACTGCTGAGAATTTGCCATAAAACACTTCCGGCAATTAAAAATCAACAACAAAAACAGGAACCTTCATTAGACAGCTGTTTTGACACATTAGTGGAAGTAATGCCCAACAGTAGTAATTGCTTCCATTATTTCATGCTACTGCATGTTGTGGGGATGTTTGAGTGAATTGATCAATCTCGCTTTGAGTCTTTGCGCACGTGTTATGGCCAACAGTCAACTGCAGAAGTCATAGTGAAGGTGCAGCAAAAACACACCACCAGAAACAGTTTGTTACCCAGGGGGACTGTTGCATGTTTTGTTGCCAGTATTTTTCCATGAGGTCTCAAGTCGTCACCCTTCACGGCAAAAACAGTGTTGCAACCAGAGATAAAACTCTGCCTGTAGATTTAAACGATGTTCCTCCCCCTGCTGGCACAAAATGGCCATCCTGTCAGAAATGTTGCAGTACTGCTGAAGTAAAGAACCCTTGCATTTGTGTTGGGCGAATGGATACTTAAAAGTTGCTTTGTCTGATGCCAAAATGATCTTTTAAAGTATTACAAGGGTGGGAAAATTACTTGTACACCCCAGTCTTTGTGCTTTATTGCATTAAAAGTCACTCTATAGCCTTCAAATGTAATTTCATTTAGCACTGACATGCTCCTTTCTGCATGTGCACTGTTCCATCAAGGTGGATGTTTCAGCAAGATGATGCCCACTGCCACACATCCAGGGTGAGCACAAGAATATTGTTTTCAATATTTTTTTTTCTTGTCAACAATAAAAATGACAATCAGATGTTCTAATTCGCTGCAATCGTTGAAAATAGCCTCATGTTTTTGAAACTTTCCAGCAGCTAACAGAGTTGCTTTTTGTTGTAAAACACGCTGACGTCACATCTGATGCGCTGCGATGCGTTTTACCTTCCTGTACTTCCGTATTGAAGCGTACTCGGCAGCGGTCGGCTCCTGGATGGCGAGGGAGTTGACGGAAGATTGAGGGGACCTGCTGACGCCGCTGGCACCGTTTCCCCTCACCGCCACCGGCCCGTTAATGGTGCCGTTCACTCTGCCGTTCCCTCTGACACCCTTCAGAGAAAAGACAGCAGCTAAGAAAACAGGGGCAACAACGCAGATCTGGAAGATGATGAGCACAACTAGCAGCTCGGCCTTCAAGTGATGTGTCGTACATTTCCGTTTCCGTTGCCGTTGGTTTGGGTCGGGGGGCTGTGGGCGACCCTGATGGGCGTCGGATTGTTGGAGGATGTGGAGGGCGGGGCTGAGGGTGCCTTGGGCGGAGCCTCGCCTTCACGGACCCCCACTGTCTCATACAGGCCGTCGTCCAGGCAGTGGATGGGTGTCGGGTTGTTCCGGATTCCCACCTCGGTGTAGGTGTGGTCTCTCGCCTCCACTCCTCCTCCTCCTCCTCCGCCTCCTCCTCCCCCGCCTCCACCATTTCCCCTCCCCCCGGTCTCTCCTCCCATCTCTCCTCCTCCCCCCTGGCCTGGTCCTTGAGGACTGGTGGGGATCTGGGGAAGCTGGCGCCCGTGCGAGGGCCTCAGGTCTGTCTGTGAGCGCCGGCTGTGCAGGAGCAGGAGGTCCATGCTGGCCGGGCGGCTCTTGCTCACAGCTGCGAGAGGGAGAGGAGGGGCTGAATGAATCCAAGTGTTGGGTTAGAACCGTCATGTCGTCAGAGGATGAGGTCACATGCTGTCGCATGCTGTCACATACTGTCACATACTGTCCCCGCGAAAGCCGTCAGCGTTTCACTTACAGTTCCCGTTGCAGGGGAAGCGATTAATCTCGTGCAGTCTGGTGTCGGATTTGCTCATGGAGTTCAGTTTAGGATGTCGGAGGGTGCCCTGCTGTCACAGACACACGGAGAGGGTGGACATCCAAAAAAAAAAGGGAAGAGTGTAAAATCAGCAATTCATCCGAGGCGGACGCACAGAAACAGGCACAAGGACACGGGGGGATTAGAGGAGACTTGCAGGGAGGAAGAATGTGAGTGCATCTCACCATATTTACAGATGTCCCTTTCTCTCCGGCCGGCGGGTGCTTGCTCTTGCTTTTTCTGACATGACATCAAACAGAAGAAGGTCAACGCTAGCCAGTGGAAAGAGAGAGAGAGAGAGCGAGGCAACATGCACGCACTCGGAGGAGGAAGATGTTATCGAGGCCCGGTCGGGCCGTGAAAGTCCTTGGAACGGCGGGCGAGACGTGACTCAGCCGCAGGGGGAAAAAGGACGTCCGCGGCTAAGGAACGCCTCGTCTCGGCTCTGGAACCGGCCATCGTTAAAGGTTAAGTGTGTAATATTTGGAGATTTTGAGAAGAAACAGTGGCATCATGTGGTTACATTTTAGATTGCAGCGCTCAACCTGCTCAGCCTCCCTCTCCGGAACTTCCCAGTGAACTACAGTGGCCTGCGCACACAAACCTTGACACCTCATCCACCTTCTTCTTCGTTGGTTTATTTGAAGACGCAAGCAGTCACCCTAATTATGAAACTCGCTGTCAGGCGGGCTGGTTTGTCCACACCATGCTTCCTTAGAAATAAGGTGGTGCAAGACCCTTGACCTGCGTATATTCTAATATATAATAAGAACCATTCGATGCGCATGGAAACCAAATGACTTTTATTGTACTGTCAGTATACGCTTTTATTGATGTATTTATTGGCAATATATTAAGCTGTCACCAATATAAAACTTGTAAATCAGGCCAAATATTACACACTGGACCTTTGATGCGCCGTCTCGTAGAAATCAGTGTCTGGTACAACAAACGGCTTGCATTATGTGAATCCCCCGGGGGCTCGTGTAGCTACAGGAGACTGTTGGCATGGTGCAAGTCACTGAGCAGTAGAGGATGAGGAGGAGGAGGGAAGGGGACAGGAGCTACTGGATGCAGGTGGGAAGTGGTAATCAAACACACACACACACACACACACACATGCACGCTTCACTCCCTGCTAACCGTCACATTGTCGCGAGAGCTCGTTCCGTGAGCGCAAAGCCGTTTTATTTGTTTTGCAAACAGGTGCGCAAATCAAATGCAATTCATCTAATTATGTGCGTGGCTAAAAATACACCGGAGCAGAAGAAGCGCCGCGGTGGGTAAAAGTGTCGGGATGGCGCTGTTGCTGCAGCAGCTAGCTATTGTCTCCTCCACTGAGCTGGAACTCAGTTCTGTGTTTTTTTGGGCAAACATATGGCCGTCAGGCCCCGTGGGGGACCGCAGGGATGGTACGGAGAGCTCCCCCTGGAGGAGGTAGTAATAACACGGCACAGGAGGGAGCTCGGGGGAGAAAACGTCGTCAAGGTATTAAGACGCGTGATGAATGGCGCCCATTACGGCGCGCGGGTTAGATGAAGATCTTGAGAAATATATGCTGCTGTAGCCCTTCCGCGCGGAAAGAGCTGTTTTAAAAATCAATGACGGCGGCAGGAGTCGATAGTATCCCGCTGCCTTTCCCGGATCCGGCGGTATTTTGTGCATGACGGAGGGATGGCGCTCTGATAAATTATTTAGCTCCCCCGCTTGAACCACGACGCCCAGCGGAGGGCGCATGTGTTAATCTTCAAATCTGAAGCAGCGGCGCGATTTTTTACTTCAGTGACAATCGGCCGGTTTGACATTTCTCCACATCCTTATCTTGTCTCCCATGGCAACGAAGCCACACTGCAGCCTCGGGTTGGTCCCCGAGGGTTATGGTGGGAGGAAACACACACTCACACACACACACACACACACACACACGAAAAAACAAAAACATAAGCTGTTCCATTGCTCTCGTCTGGCTCGCGGCCTTATCGCCTTGGAACTGGGTGGTGGGTGGGGGCGGGGAAGGGGAGTCGGGGCCTCTCCGACCGACTCCTCCAGCTTCGCCTCCTCCTCCTGCGCACCGTAAACATCATTTCATCAGATGTGACACTCGCAGCCATTATCGTTACCTCTCGGAGCAGGAGATAAAAGACAAGGGAGAGAAGAATTCGGCAGGAGGGGAAGGTGGGGGGCGGGAGTTCAGAAGAAGCAGAGGCGCAGAAAAGTCACGCGAACCGACTCCGCCGATCAAAGTTGTGCTCCCCCCCCCCAACCCCCCCGTCCGTCCCCGCGCCTCCCTCTCTGTCCTCCCGTCACGTGAGCGCTCTCTCACCTTTGGCAGCCGACGCAGATGAGGACGATGAGGATGGTGACGACAAACGCGGACGCGGCCGCGATGGCCCCGAGCAGCAGCAGACTCTGGTAGTCACTCTCGCCACTCGCGTCGGCCGCACCGTGCACTTGCTGTCGCTCACTCATTCTCATCCACGGGAACTCAATCGCTGCCACACTGACTGTCTGCTTGGGAAAACCTGCACAGAGAGAGAGAGGAGAGAGAGAGAGAGAGAGAGAGAGAGAGAGGGACGGGGTGCGCCAGTGGTGGTGGGAAGGGAAGAAAGGAAGAAGAAGACGGGGGGAAAACAGACGGCATTTGAGTGAGAGATAAGAGAAGAAAGTGGAGAAATGCTGCATAGAGCAGCGTGCGAGTGCGTCTGTGTGTGTGTGTGCATGTGCGAGCGTGCGAGCGCAGTGTGCGTGCCTCTGGCTTTTTGTCACTGTCTCCTTCTGACATATCAGTTTCTATTTTTGACTCAATGGGAGGATAATGCACAGAAAATAGAACACCTTACGATATAAGACAGCCAGAATGAGCGCGCCACAAAAACACATTTCATCACACTCGTTTTCTACCGGTTGTCATGAAAAGATCAAAATAGCACGCAAACATCTGGTTGATAAGTAAACGAGTTAGCTTTACGGGAGAAAGAAAAAGAAAAGGAAGAAAACTACTATTGAACTCCCGAGAGTGAAAAAACAGAGCAGATCTTCTGCTGCTACGTCTCATTTCCCGGCAGAACACAGTTTTTAAGCTCAACAGCACCTCTCGCCTCTCAAAGGTGGTGATTTATTTATTTTTAGACACTGATACTACGACCAGAATGATCAATGAATGACCACTGGGTGAATGTTCTGACTGTTCGACCAGATATATATACACAAGTTATCAAATCAATTGTTTTCAGACACAGGGGCATCTTGTATCAAAACCTTGCCCCTTCTTTTTACGTGAATCAAAACCAAACAACCTTCCTGGTGGTGATAATTCTGTTCAACTGTTGAAAAAAGCAACAGCACATTTTTAATTGTTAAATTTTGATTTACGGGATAAATAATGAAAAGGAGTGCTTTCAAAAAATCTGGTGGAATTTTTGCAGTTATTGGAAATTAAAGTGCCCTTAAATTAGAAATGAGATGTAAGAAAGGCTGAAAGACTGGGTGCAGTATCACAAGTTTTTGCATTCGCAAGCCTGAGGTTTCCTTGAATTAGATGATTTGCTCGGCTTCATTTCAACGGGCCACAACTAAAAAAAAATTGCTTTTGGTGCGGCCTTTAAAATCAGCGACGCCTCAATGAACATTTGTGTTCCGGGCGTGCCACAGCCCGGCTCAGCGCTGAAAGCGCGCGGCCGCGGAAACAATGACCCCTTAAAGACGGAACAGGGCTCGGTTTTGTGCTCCAGCAATCTACTGACTTTGTCAGCACGAGGCGCTCGGCATGTGCAGCGGCCGTCAATACCTGCAATTACTGCTCTGCTCTGCACACATCCTGCAGGGGTGCAGGGTGGGGAGCGGCTCGCGCATGCAAAAAACGCATTGCATGCCGTTTCCAAAGTGAGACAATGGTAGCAGTGTGGCGTCGAGCAGTAGATTGTAATGGCCGGCGGTGGCGAAGTAGAAGGAGGTCACGGCCGAGTTTTGTTGGAGCGGCAGATTGCGGAGGTCACCGGCGCAGGATCTGGCTCTGGCACTCTGTTTCTTGGAGATAAAAGTGTGTTTTTTTCGTTCAACCCCCCCAACACACGCACACACACACACACACACACGCACACACTCCTTCTGGTTGTCCTCTTTTCTTGGTTTCTCTACCTTTCCTCCTCCCTCTCTCTCTGCAGCCCCGTCCGCCTGACCCTGCAGATATGCGAGGCGATGCACGGCGAATGAATTAGCCAGGCGGAGGCCTCAGACAGCCCTTCATGGAGGAGGAGCGACAGGCAGAGTACAGCAGCGGCGTAGCGGAGGCAGTGAATGAAAGGGAAGGGGAAGGGGAAGGGTGATGAGGCGGCGGAGCAAATGAGTGGGATGAAAGGACAGACAGGTGGGAGAAGATGCAAGGATGGGAGGTGAGGCGGTGGGGGAGCGCGGGCGGGCTTTAAACAACGCCGGAGGAGGCGAGGAGGTGGGGGTATGATAAACAGAGGGAGGGAGGGAGGGAGGGAGGGAGGGAGGGGAGGAGAAGAAGGAGCGATGAGACTCTGGAAGATGAAGGAGAAGAGCGGAGAAACACATAAGAGGGGGAGAAGCTTGGGAGAATGTGTGATGAGCCCAAGGAGGAGGAGGAGGAGGAGGAGAGGGGAGCCGAGCTGGGGTGGAAGGGAGGGAGAGAGAGAGGGAAGGAAGGGGGGGAGGAGGAGGAGGAGGAGGAGGAAGAGGAGGAGGCGACGGGAAAGAGGTCATCGGTGGTCTGTTCCTGCCTGCGATTTGTCAGCCCCCTTCCTGAAATATTCAGGGGGAGAAACGCGAAAAAACCCCCGTGCACGTGCGCGCACACAAACGCAAACAAACGCGCGCGCACGCAAACACACACACACACACACACACACTTCTAAACTTGCATCGAGCTCAGTGCGGGATGGGAGAACACGTCTGGCAACGCACTCAACACTGCTGAACCCACAAGTGGCCAACAAGATGTCGGGGGTTGGGGGAAAGGAGGTGGGGGGGAGGAGGGTACAGAGGACCCCGCGACTCCCCCATCCCACCCCTGCCCAGACCCCCCCCCCGGGTCGTGCAGCTGGGGAACTTTGAGTGAAAAACGGGCACGGCAGTGAGGAGCAGAGCGAGGCATATTAAAATCGAGGGCGGCAGCTGTTGGCAGTGATTACGATGAAGACGTCAGCGGTGGCGGCGGCGGCGGCGGCGACGAAGGGCGCAGCTCCTAATGTCGACGATAACGACGCAGATAATGAGGTCAAACCGAGAGCGGCGCAGAGACGCGAGGAGGGGCGGATGCTCGGCAGCGGCGGCAGCAGCAGCGACTGGCAGGATGCAGCAGTGCAGTGCAACCACAGGGTGGAAGGTTTCCTCTGCACTGTCACACACATCACACACACACGCACGCAGGCACGGACCGCCGCGCGCAAACTTCACAGCGCAGGAGGCGCGCGCTCGCAACGAAAAAAGCCATCGACAATCAAAGTGCAATCTTCGCGTTGCACTGCACATCGGCGCGCTGCAGAGGAAAACAGTCAACAAGCTTCACCGCCGCGTCGCCCTTTTGTTTTTTTGTTTTTTATTGCACAATAGCTGCCTGTCAAAGGCAAACTGTAGTTTCCACGGCCAACTTGACGCCTGAAACATTTGTCTTTGAGGTGAACAGCAGCAGCGTTTGCCCTTCGTTCTCAGTTCCCAGTTCTCGTATTGACAAATTGTTAAGCCTTTGATTGCGTTGCTTCCACTTTCAACACGTCAGTGACATTTTTTCCCGGAGATGATGAAATCCGGCCCGAGAGCAAGAAGGTTGCGGGTTCTATTCCCACGCCAGCGGCCCTTGTGCGTGGAGTTAGCCAGCACAGTCCAATGACATGCATGTGAGGCTAATTAGCAACTTTAAATTGTCCCTTTGAATTGAGCTTGAGTGCAGAATGATTGTTTGATAAACAGGCGACTTGTCCAGGTTGTGACCCCGCCCCTGCCACCCCAAAAACAGCTGTGATTGGCTCCAGCTGGACTGGACTTATCCCTGTTTCTATCCTTCCATTTGCAGCTTCTCTACCAGACATGTTCCACGTTAGCTTCCAACCAACAACGACGCTTGGCTGAAGCAACAAATATCAGACCTTTGTGACATCACAAAGGGAAGATTTCTAGGAGCAAATGTCTCGGAGGGAACTGTGTGAAACCTGAAGTCAACAAGAGGAGCAAAGGATGGACTTTTGTCTAATTTCTGAGGAATTAATTGACACATACACAGATAGGTGTAATGACCTTGACATCACTGGATCTTAAAGGGACTTAAATGAATCACAGAGATGCGGATTAATGAGGAAAACAACTCGGAACACAAACTCAAAACATTTCTGGCAGGTTTGAAAATAACCTCATTTCCCTTCGTTCAAAGGACGACGCACAAAATAATTTGGAATAACATCACTAGCTGTGTTGTTTCTCGGCGTGAAGCGCCTCTCACTGATGAACGGCTGAAACGTCTGCATCCACCAGCAGACTTTAATAAGGGCAGAAGCAAATGCCGAGCGGCTTTTGGGAGCCCCGAGTGTTTACTAAGTATATTAAGGTTAACCTCAGCGTTTCTTATGAGTTTCCCTGCAGTCATCTAAAATTAAAGGAATCCGTGCAGCAGCTGTTCTCTTTTCTGTGCGGTGGGAGGCCCTCGTCACTTTGATGGCTGACTGACAACCAGCAAAAAAATAAATAAATAGAAAGGGGGGGGAAGCAAGGCAATTAGCTTTGTACGGTTCCCTATATTTTCTGTACCATCCTCTGTAACCCAGAACAGCTCATTCAGATTTCCTCTTTGCAACTCAAGGGATGATTTTAATTGAGTTTATTTTTTTTATGTACCAAAGCAAGAAGTGAATTCAGCACCAGCACCAGCTGATCTGATCTGATCATAGTACCTTAGTATCGCTTCACGAGCCTTATTGCATCATTTCCACACACAGAATCAAAACCTGTCCTTCGATTGTGAAACAGCGCTCTATAGACCAGCAACCAATAAATGAAACGTTCCAGCCGACATCTGCGAAGGTTCCTGGTACAATGACTTACGTAACCAAGAAAAAATTAAAAAGCCTCTTGACTGCAAAGGCCGTTTCTTTCCAAACATGCCGTGTCTTCCACAACCCTGAGGAGACTCAAAGAGAATTTTGAGATGTCTTAACATGTTCGACACAACAGAAAACAGAAAATGTTGGCTGGTGGCATTATTAGTTGATTTGGCTGGTCCGATAATTTCTTCCTTGGTGTGGAATCGTAAAACACCGTCCCTCTCATGTTGTACAATCTTCAGGAAAATCAAGTTTTCATTCTGATCACTGGAGCAGTTGGGTCTAAATGTGCATGGAGGCTGAAGTCCAGGTCTGTGGTGGGATTTAAGAGCGTGTCACTGAAGCGACGGTAAGTACGTCAAAGACGCACGATGCCTCAGACTCCTCCGTCTCACTTCAAAACTCACACTTATCACACCCACTTATCTCTTCAAAAATTTTTTATCTCTGCACCATGCATCTGTGCAACTTCCCTGAACTGTCGCCAAAGATTGGCAAGTCCGATATGTGGCCCGTCAGAGTGCAGCTTCCAACCCCCAACACCCCCACCTCTCTCTCTCTCTCTCTCCCTGCCATCACATTAAGACAAATCCATCCGAGCGACTATCATCAAGGGCAACGACGGCCCGGAGACACTCTGGCTGTTGGCGTTCATGAGGGCGGGAGCGTGCGGCGCAGCGGACCGTCACAGTGAGCGCGTCCTAGATGGAGCTTCACTGCAACCAAGACACCAGCGCTCGCACACGCAATCCCCTGCATCAACCTGTGACTGGATCTAAACCTGCGAGAGAGGCAGTTGTGCCGCCGCCGCCGCCTCGGAATCAATCCGTCACGCTCCGGAAAGGTGCGCCGCTGAACCAGAAGTAATCCGCGCCGCGAGGACGTAAACGGCAGGGAGCGGACGGTTAAAATAAATAAATTAAAAAAGGCTGCTTGGTGCATTTTGAGAGGCCGGTTGATCGGAGGCGCAGACGGAGGAGCGTTGTGAATGAGAGATGGCGAATAAACGGGGAGCAGCGGGAGAGCCGAGGGGAGGCAGCAGTGGGAGGAAGAGGGTGGCCACGGCTTAACTCTGGGACATTATTTTTTTGGGCCATCAGCAGCAATGCCTGTCTCTAAGCCTCACACACACACACACACACACACACAGAGTCAAGGACTAAGACCCTGTAACTGCACTTGGGAATTCGCTTTAGCGACTATCCCAAAGTGACCTGTAGTATTGGACCGAGGGATGATGTAATGCACGCACACATCTATCAGGCCGCACGGCGACCTGGTGCAATGCACTCTAGGCCTTTGAGCACGTTGTTTTTCGAGAGGCAACTTCCTGTTCATTGCCGTTCAAAGCATTAAAATGTGTGATGTCTAAATATAGACATACCACCGACACAAAATGCTTGGCCTGAACTAAAATGAGGCTGTTGGATTCAGAATAGTGCACCCTTTTCACTATCGGTGTGAAAACTTTATTAGGATTTCTTGTGTGTTATATAAACATTTTAACAAGTACATTATATACAGTAGCTTTTTCATGAATAAAACCAGCGGAGCAGATGCTGCAAACACGATGCGTGCCGGGCTCTTCATAATCCTGTATTGTTATTAAAATTAATAATAATCACCCCCAAGTGCACTGGGTTTCTTCATTAGCATAAATGTGGCCCGCAATTATTCTGAGTCCATCCCACTCACATTCTCCTAATACTCTCCCGTAGCATCACATGTGTGTTAATCTTTGGGCTAAAAATAACTCAAAAACAAATGTGCTATTTCGAGGGGCAAGTACAGTAAAAGCTGCACAGACAACGGTTTTAAATAATCAGCAAGCGCTTCAAGCGGCAGGGAAACTTGTCGATGTCGACGTCGTGTAATGCAAGACAGCTGTTGGAAAAGTGGTGAAAAAAAAAGTGGGCAAACATCTATCATAATCAACGTTATATTCGTTATATGTAGACATCTAATACTACCGACCTGCAAATGAAGAGGCTTCACATCTTTGCATTTGTTTTACTATTTTAGCAGCTACTGAAATTTTCAAACCAATCCAGTTTTTTTTTTTAACAACAGGGAAAGAGGGAGGAAGAAAAACTGATTCCCCTGAATAATCTCCCAACATTAAAACACACAAACATTTGTAAAACCCACTCTGTTCGACTCTCAGCAGAGGACAGTTGGCAGCTGCGCTGGCACTTGCTGTTGGGTACGGAGCGCTGTTTGTTTTATCTGTTCCACACCCAATCGCGCGCCTCTGATCTGCTCAAATGGCAACCCCTTGTGTTGTCTTATTTTTAGCCTTTCACGGGATTTTGACATTTCATTCGTTTGCCTCATCCCGTGTCACGCAGCGAAATCTTCCACCACCACCCTCACCCTCTCCCCACCCCCCTCCTCCCGTAAACCAGCAAAAAGAAAATCCCCCAAAGGTTGCTCGACAGATTTCGCTGCTTCTTCAGGGGTTCTGGGCTGGGTGTGTGTGTGTGTGTGTGTGTGTGCTATAACTGCTAGATGTGCAAGGGTGGTAGGAAATAAAAAGGGAAAAAAAAATCTACCTTAAATGAGGGCTAAATGATAAAAGCGTGCGGGTCAAGCTGGTGAGAAATAGACTGGAGCGGCAGGCACAGTCTGTCCTGCCGTCACACGGCGAAACGGCTCCAGCGAGAGATTTCATAAGCTGCAGATACAGTATAGTGCTGATCCTACATACTCAGCCGAGGCAAGACCCCATTTTCTTCTCACTTGACTCGACTTAATTAACCAGAATGAGTCAGAAGCAACATTCAGGATTTAAGATTTATCCTTATGGGACTGGGGGATCCTCCCTCCCTCGCTCGCTCCCTCCCTCCCTCTCTCCTCCGCTCTCCCTGTCTATCCCTCTGTTTACGCTTAAATTCGGCACTAACTTCCTGCTCATTACTTTAATGATGGCGCTTCTGCTGGCTGTTTTTATTTGTTTATTTATTTATTTATTTTTATGCTCACGAGTGCAGTTCGCCTTTTGAACGTCGCATTTCGGGAACAGCTGCAAACACACAAAAATTTAGGCCACCGGAAACGAGTTAAAAGGAATTTCCACGCGTGGTGCTATATGTGTCCTGGGCAGCAGCAGCAGCAGCAGCAGCAGCAGCAGCAGCAGTTTTTCGTTTGAAAATTTAAAAAAAAAAAAATAAAAAAACACCCAAAAAAACACCCCTCTACAAAAAAAAAAAAAAATCCAGGCGTCTTTCAAAGCGCGCATCAGTGTGCAAGATGCACGACACCCACAGCGCTCTGCGACCATTCATGCGCAAATCTGCTAAAAACAAGAGTTGATGAAAGCGGATGGTGGGGGGGATAAACGGGGGAGTCGGGTGAGGAGGAGCGCAAACGTCTCTTCTCGCCCCTCTGAAGTATCAGCCTTGTCCCTACATAACTGTGATACAGAGAAAGAGTCTGACAGACAGATATATCCAACCTCAGCTCTCCGCTCTCGCCTTAGATGCATTATTCATCTGCGTGCCAATTTGGAGGAACCCTCCCAATCTCCCAACTAGCACCGAAAAGAGGAGCAGCAGCGGCGGCGGCGGCAGCTGCAGTGAGGCAAGCGAGGGGAGGAGGAGAGAGAGAGAGAGAGGGAGAGAGAGAGAGAGAGAGAGAGAGAGAGAGGGAGAGAGTCACAGTGAGGATGTCAGAAAAAGAGGAAAAAGCAAAAGGAGAGAGGAGATGTGTGTGTGTGTGTGTGGGGGGGGGGGGGGACACCAGAACAAAAGAACAGAGTGAGACAGACACAGAGAAGAGGGAGTGCGAGCGGCTCAGTCTCTCAGCTGCAATGTGGTGAAACATCCAAACAGGATTTCAAATGATCCGGGGAGACTTCTCCCTATATGTGTTTTGATATTCCCAGCTCTGCCCGACGCAGATTAATGACGATCCCCGCGCTGAAAAGGCTCTTAAAAACAAAAAAAAAACCCTGTCGGAAACGCGTTGAAGGAGGGAGGAAAGACAAACAGCGGCCGGATCACGGAGCCAGTGGCGGGCGCACCATGACAATGACACGGTGGAAGGCGGCGGCAGCGGGGAGTCGTGGCGACCGCCATCCCAGAAAAAGGCCGCAAAATTCAGGCTGACAGTTCGCAGCCGCCCCCTGAATTGATCTCTGGTATCACAGCCTGGCAGACGATGTCGCAGCCCCTTGTCACTGACGTGTGTGTGTGTGTGTGTGTGTGTGAGGAAGGTGGAGCGTGTGGGTGTCGCTCCTGCTAAACTAGCGCGCACGCTAAAACCTCGCCGTCTGTGACGCTCGCTTCATTATTTTGTGCGGCTCCCTTCCCCCAGTCTAGCAGCATGACATAGCATCGCTAACAGAGCCACCGTTGCTCGAAAAAGGAGAAGAAGAAGAAGAAGAAGAAGAAGAAGAAGAAGAAGAAGAAGGGCGTTGGCTGGCGCTCCCGCTCCTGGCAGGATCTGTCAAGGCGGCGCTCTGAGAATTCGCCTGTCAGATTTGGCCTTATTTGTCAAGTTTTGCCGCGAATCCGCTCCCTCAGCTTTGTCGCGTCACCGTTCTGGATCTTCTTCCGCGGCCTCCCGGGAGCCGCTCACGTGGAGAGAATCCTGCGAGGAGCCGGGGCCCCATTTACATCGGGTCAGTTTTTTCCGACAAGGCAAACGCGAGCGTCGCTGGTTAGGGAGGATTTAGGCAGCCGGGATCATCTCCAGGTGCCGCCTTCAGGGGCAAAGTGTAAAGAAGAAGGTCCAACCTTCTTCTAAAGCATCAGTTCATTTCAAAGAAAACCAGTCACCTCGTTCAAGAGTTTTCTTGTGTTGAATCACAGAATTATTCGTTTGTGTATTTCTCCCCATTTACATAATCATGGTTCAAAATTATCATCACGTTTTATCAGTCACACCCACTCTTTTCTGCTAGTCCGTAAAATGTTTTACTGTAAGCCAAAATTAACTGTTTTCTCTCCACACAAAAAATAATACACAAATGTAACAGTAACAAGAGTCTAAAGGATTGTCAATGGACTCCTTCACTTCTCCTGCTTGATCCACTCGTCAGAGAGTGTGCTAAAACATGCAGTTCTGGAAATCAACCAGTTGTGATGTCACAACATGCATGCTGACGTAAAAACGATTTGAAAATAAGAAAAAAAAAATGGTTTGAGGTTTGATGTGTAAACTTTTGCCTGATTTATTTTCATATTGGTAAAAGCTTAACATACTTTGTGTAAATACATCAATGAAGTCTATGCTCGAAGCACAATAAAAGTAATTTGGTTTCCCAACCCATAGAACGGCAACTTGAAACAAATCAACGAAGAAGAAGGTGGACGGGGTATCCAGGTTTGTTTGTACAGGCCACCGCAGTTCACTGGCAAGCTCAGGAGAGGGAGGGTGAGCGAAAGAGCGCTGCAATCTAAAATTTAACCACTTGATGTCCCTGTTTCATCGCAAAATCTCCAAGTATTACACAGCTAACCTGTAAAGTTGGAGATATTTTTGCGACTTTTTCTGAAGAAACGTGTTTGAAATGCAACAATTCATGGGAGTTTAAGCCTTGATCCATCTCACCCATGAAAAAGAAGCAGCTGGACGGAGAGATAGGCGCCGGACAGAGGAAAGCGAACTTTTGCAGAACCTCTGCGGCGGAACCGTCCCCGGCCCGGTGGCGAGCGATGTTTTCACACTCGCGCGGCGGGGCAGACGGCTATTTCTGCAACGAGAGCGAGCGAGCCGACTCAATTATTCATCGGCGGATGGCCGTGCACTCACTTTACCTCGGCTGGCACGTGCCAGGAGACCCTTTTGGGCGAGGAGCAGGGGGAAGGAGGAGGGGAAGGAGGAGGGGAGGTGCCATAAACACGGCAATCAAAGCGATAGGAGGCGGGAGGTGAGGATCAAAGAGCAGCAGGAGGAGAGGAGCCCAGGAATTAGTTCCCTTATCTTCCTCCTGAGCCGCACCTCCCAGTCCTCTCCGCTCCAATAAACAGCTACAAAGACGGGAGACTTTTTTCAATCGCCGACGGAAGGGAAACTCAGGTGCCGTTGCGGTCCACCTTCCTGCACAGGAAAGACCGAGGGGGGTGGGGGGGCTCAGCACAGCAGCGTCGCTCCTGTGGTCTGAAACAGAAGTGTTCTGACTCACCGGCCCGAGTGCTCGTTTTGTTTTTTTCAGTTTTCGCTCTCTTTTTTCCTTTTCGCTCTTTCAGACGCAGGACGAGACGGAAAGAGAGAAGAGGCAGCAGGCTGCAGCGCGAGAAGGAGGTGGTGACCCCCGTCGTGTTCCGACCCCCAAATCACAGACGGGCGGGGGTACGGCCACCTCGCCACAGACTTCAAGCATGGGGGGCGTCAGCAGAGGTGGCGGGTCGACCTGCTGCTCCGAGTCCACAAGCAGCCGGTGAGAGCTAACACCTTGTTGGGCAGCTCTCCGACCCCGGAGCGCATTTATCACCCCTGACACCATATGGACTTCTAAACACACACACACACACACACACACACACAACCTGAAGACATGCAAAGGACTTTGTGTGCGTAAACATGTAAAGAAAGACAACTATGCCGACCTTATCTTTATTTTTCCCAAAGTAAACCAATAATCCCCCCACACAGTTACAGAATTATTTCCCCGTTTCTTCTTCGGCTCTGCGATGCCGCGCCACACTTAGCCCGAAAATCTGCCGACATTGATCTTTGGCTGAAAACAAGTCGGAGGGGGAAAAAGTGCAGATGTGTGACGGACACGTAGCTCATCTGGCGACGCGAAGGCAGCCGCCGCCGCCGCCGCCGCCGCCGCCGCCGCCGCTGCTCTTATTTCCCCAAGGACGACTCCGTGGAGCCGAGCAATTGTAGCACTTACACATGTCGACACTTCCGCGCAACCGTTTACCGCCGCGCACCCGCCCAGTGGCTCTTTTCATTAGCTTCGCAGTCGCTGAGTCGTGCGCAGACACGTGGGCCGCATGCGTGGCAGACACACACTCACGCAGGAACACACACACACACACACACACATATGTGAGAAACGCAGAGAGAGCTGTTTCATTTTTGCACACACCCAAACACATACACCTGCATATATGTGTTGCACTGTTACGTACTGAAACCACTGAAAAAAATGAATGTTTCTTCCATTTTCTGTTGTCTGTTCTGCTGTCAGTTCGGGGAAAAAATTCCACCCAGTGGCAGTAAAATGGAGGCTCGGAAGGCCAAGTGCTGCAACATAATACAAAACAACAAGACAAAAAAACTTGACTCCTTTCTGCATTGTAAAATTTCATCGTGTCTACTAAATTTTCAAATTTTGCTTTTATCGCTGTGTCTCTGTGCTGCTTGTGTGGTCTCATCCAGGTGTGAAGACCTGCTGGCAGGTTCAGAGTCCACTTCAAGATGGAAATATCAACACTGCAGTGTTTTTAGTCAAAATGTCACTCAACGTCAGCCGTGTTAGCTTTTGCATATATGTAAAGTTACTTTGCAGGCTAATGTAAGTCCTCTTGTGGCCGCCGCAGGCACCCAGTTGACATGGATCACGACGTGTGAAACTTCAACTTTGGCTGAATGATTCTTTAAAGCTAGCAGCTTGTAAAGGTGGTTCATCTGAAACGTCTCACAGGGGATTGCTATTCATTTATTTGATGTTGTTTTTATTTCTAACTGGACTCAATGCGACGGCGGTCTGGGCTTCTCATGTCAGCACTTTGCGAATCCTTCCCCGCCTCGGCCTCATTCGTCTCGCTGTGCCTGACGCCTTCGCAGTGAGGGGAGGGGCGGGGCCAAAAAGGGAGAGAGAGGGAGGTGCAAAGGAGGAGATGAAGAGACAGAGAGCGGCGACGCAGGAAGAGGCTCCGTGACATACTGTACGCTGTAGTTGCGAACTGTAAGCCCCGGCAGCCACTGCTGAGAAAGTCCCTGCTGTCACTGTCGGCACCGGCAGCCAGTCTTAAACCCACTCGTGTGTTTCGCAGTGTCAGTTTTCTCACTTTGCTCATTATGCTAAATTCACGGAACAATGTTTTGTCATAATCCACATATGTAGTTTTATCCACGTATACCATTTTATTAACTAAAGTCGGAAAACAACTGTCACTGGCAGCATCACATTAGCATAAAGTAAGACTTAATTCAAATTCAGATTCCAATTCACGCACACTTTGCTTGTGACTGCAGCCTGTCAACGAAATGCCCAGGAATGAGACACCACAAATTATACTGATTTCTCTTCCTTTGCTATTTTTTTTTTTTAAAGTACATTATGAATACCGGCCCTTCGCGATGTCACCCTAAAGGTCCAGTGTGTAATATGTGTGTAATGTATGTAATGTGATATATTGCTCATAAAAACAAGAATGAAAGTGTATGTTCACAGTACAGTAAAAGTAATTTGGTTTTGCATGGTTCCTATTTATAAAGAAGAATATATCCAGCAGTTGGTTGGCTGCCATATTTGTAAGGAAGCCTGGTGTGGACAATCCAGCCCGCCTGACAGCGCGTTTCGTATTCAAGATGAAGGCTCACGTCCTCTGATAAACCAACGAAAAAGAAGGTGGACGATGTATCCAAGTTTGTGTGCCCAGGCCACCGTAGTTCACTGGCAAGCTCGGCAAAGGGATGGCAAGAGGGTGACGACTGCAACACAAAATGTAACCACTTCATGTCGCTGTTTCTTCTCAAAAACTGCAAATATTACACACCTAACCTATAATCAACGTGCCCAACAAGGTGTTAGCTCCACCCACTTTGGGTCCTCCTTGTTTTGATGCCGGAAGCTAAAACTGAGCGTTTTTTGCTGGAAGCTGTAAACAGTGGACTGGACTCAATTGGAATCTGTGATTTTTTTAAAACATTTTTTCAATTCTAGCTCTGACAACGGGAATTGTGACAGGACCTTTACGCCTGGGCAAAAACCCTAAAGCGACCATCAGGTCTTTATAAAACTCCATGAGCTCCGTTACAGCAGGGCCGAGGCGCGACGCTGACAACTCCCATTCAGGATAAGACTGAACAGACACTCCATTTCCATTTGAAAGATGGTTAGCGGCCATTGAGCAGCAGCGCTATCATGGCCCCGCAGACAGAGGGAAGCTTCCCCGCGCCTCCCGTCCCGAGACGGAGGAGCCATCGATTCGATTCAGCCCTAAGAGCCAGGTCAGCCTCCACAATGCAAGGCTTATGGAAAACCCATTACGTCCCAGGTGGATTCTCAAATGTTAACCTACATGCGTTGCCGGCAATGGCCCGCTCTTCGACCATCTCCCCGCAGATGGGGGGGAGGGAGTTTCGCAGGCTCCTCTGCTGGTGAGTCACGCCGCCTTTTCTTTACACTTCTCGTCCAAGGCCACCTACCTTACACCTCCACTCTCGCGCAGCAACTGCCAAGCCGCGGCGCCCGCTCATCCATTACTCCGCTCGCAGCCCCTGACACAGTTGAAAAAGGCACGGATGACTCACAGGATCCCGCTTAAAACGCCTGCTGTTGCTGCTGCTGCTGCTGCTGCTGCTGCTGCACTCCCAAAACAGCGGCGGGTGTTTTGCAACCGAGAGCCGCGTAACTCGCGCTTAAGGTGGAGGATCGCCGCCTTCGGCTGTTAAAACAGGCTTGTCGACGTTACGCGTAATGGAAGTGGCACTTCAGCTCTGGTTCGCCACTCAAATTGAGTGGTGAGCAGTGAACTCGGCAGATAGGCGTCAATTTCGATCAGCATCGGGCCTCACGCAGAAGAAGAAGATGTAAACAAGAGAAATTATGTCACGCACACGCTTCCATTGTCGTTTCCTTGATTCATACACACACACTCGCGCGCGCACACACATAGCCACATAGTTTGTAAAGCTGTATTTTCTCAGGACTGCCACTTCCACATTCACTACTCATTTTCCATTCTTTCAAGCAACCTCAAGCTTAACCACAACGTGCCTAAGCTAAACGACAACCTAACCTGATATCACACTTGTCTCGAAAATGCCTCAAATTTTGCACCTCCCAAGATATCCTTAATTCCCCCATAAAATGCCCTGAGTTCAGTTTTTGAACTGCCGCAGCGAGGAAGCCTTGTCTCCAGGGATCGCCAATAAGCTAAAAAATAAAGAAATCCAGGCGATACATTTACACTTTCACAGGCGTGAAAAGATGCAAATCGCATCGGCAGCGACGGCGTCGGTCTTGCTCGATGCCTCCGACACCGGCGAGAGGCGCGCACGTGGCGGTGGCAGTCGAGGTTAATGTAGTTCGGGGCCTCGCTAATTAGGTTAGCGCACGGGGTTTCGTTAATTGGGTTAGCAGAGATTCCATGACAGCTCCGCCGCTGACAGAGCCAGCTCGCCATCGATCAGACGGGTGAGCAGAGGGGACAAAAACAGCAGGCGCTCCGTTTAACAAGTGTGCAAACACGGCGGACTGCACACGGACAGACACATGGTGCGCGTCGCACCTCGCCGGCATCGACTCAACCTTGACGGCGGGAGGGCCGGCGAAAAAGACTAAAAATAAAATATTTATACGCTCACACACAAATTTGTGCAAAAGTAGTGTCAAAATCTACATGGATGGACTTTTGTGTGTGTTGAATGAAAAAAAAGGAAGACTAGGATAAAGTAAGAGACCACCTGGGACCTCAGCTCACTTTCATGTGGAGGTGAATACATAAATAATAAAAATTAAATCATCAGAAACAGCCCAAAATAGAGCCAAGTCAACTTTCGGCACACACACAATACGTAATCCGCATCCTCCAAGTTGCATTAGCTGCTATTCAAATGTAATAATCCCTGTACTAAAACGTCAACGTGACGACAAAAATACCTTGCTTGTGCCACTTGCAGCAGTCACGTGACCTGGGCACGGAGCTAACAGTCCTCATCGTTTAAGGGTGTCTTTCCCCCCCACCCCCGTTCCTTCACTTAAACAAAGAGACGAGTCGTCAGCGCAGCGGTCGTGTTTCCACCTGGCTGTGATGTGCCTCCTGCTTCTGTTGCGCCCCCACCGCACTCCCCACCTCCCACCGTTATCTGATGGTAGCTCGGTGCTAGCGGCGAGGCGTCGAGGGAGCGGGGGATCTAAATAAAGAGGTTTTTTTAAGGCTCTACAGGCAGGCAGAAATCACAACCCCAGTTGTGTCACTTCACTTCCTCACTTAACAGAACCCGCTGCCTCCCAAAATAGCTCGGTGTTTCTCTGAAGACGGGCGCTCGAGTGCCAAAGACGGGGAAGGTGCATGCGCAACTGCACAAGGTGCGAAAAGGAAGAAAACCAAACAAAACGGAACCCACAATGCACACATTGCAATGAGCGCAGAGAGTCTGCAATGACATTTGGGTGATCTGCGTCTGCGCAGTGCGACCAGAAGTGACACAAGAAACAGAAAAACAATAATACGACATTTAAGCACGTCTCTTTTTAGTCCACGAAAAACTATTTACATTTTAGCATAGTTTTTATTTCGTAAACCACATTCAGTCATGTTTTGATTTGTCAACGATATTGTATTTTATATTAATTATGATTTTTTTATTTATTACTTATTGCTATCGGCACTTGAACAGCATTTTCGTTGCGTCTTGTCTCTGTTTCGTCACGCGATAAAGGTTCGTTGACGAAGATATTGCATTGTAGTTTTCGTCGACAAAAGCAACACTACTGTGATTGCAACATGGTGAGTGAGGTGGTGGGTCGAGGAAAAAAACCCCAGCTTCCACTGGAAATGTCACTAACCTGGAAGAGGTATACACTTTTGACATCACGAAGGGAAAAAAACTTAAACTCGCACGTGTCGCTAACACGCTCTCTGATAAACGCAGCAAAAAGAAATCACTTTGTCGATCATTTTGTCAATCACAGTAAGAAGTCATTGGTGAAACTATCTTCTCCAAAGCGGGGCCTTGAAAAACAATTTTCTCCAAGTTTTTTGGGGGGAACGCCAGACAAACCATTTGCTAATGATCCAGCGTCATCCCGCCCGCGTCTTGATTTTGCAGTTAACTTTTTACGACGAGGGCGGCCTCTGGGGTGGAGACCTGCTGATGTGATCTCTCTTTCCAGCAGCTGCTCTTATTAAGCAGCACCACTAAAAGCCAGAGGATTCGCTTACTGAAACAATCAATAAAGGATCTGCCCTCCCAGGGACCCAGGAGACCTCGGCCCCACCCTTCATTCTTCCCCTCAGCCTTCACTGTCATTACACTCTCACTCATTCATGAGTAATAGGTGGACGCTGGGTAGGTAGGCCTGCGAGTGTGTGTGTTTGAAACAAATCGGATTCCAAACTGTTTTTATCTCAAAGCTCGGGAGGTGGAACAGGTGAAAACAGTCCTCTGAGGCGGCGCAGGCGTGGAAAACCGCCTGTTAATGAATAAATAAACGCAGCAGTCAGCACGAACGCCGCTGACACCTGTGCGACTGTCGGGCTAATCAATAGACGGCTTCCGTTGTGAAGGTAACCCCCTGCCCCACCACCACCACTACCATCACCACCACCAGTGTGCCACTCCAGGATGACAGATTTGCAGAAGAGTGACCTCTGATTCGTCGCGAACACAAATGTTTTGCAAATAAAGAACTCAACATATTAGAATGCATACTGCTCATCTGCAAACATGGCCAGATGGCTTTGCAACGTGTCAACATCACACGTGCGCACTAGTGAGAAACAGCTCACATGCTCCCGTTTGATAATAATTCTTGACGTTACTTGGGTTTAACAGTGTCTACAGGTGGGAAGTGAATGTTCCACTAAAAACGCAAAGGAAGCCTGAAACCCCAAATTGGATGTCTCTGAATTCCTTTTGATCTCTATCCATCCATCCATCTAGTGAAGAGCCCACAGAAAACATTTAAAGGGCTAAGGGTCTTTCAAAAAAAAAAAATCTGAACCATCTGATTTTTTAAAATGCCCATTCTGCCAGGTCACACCAATGTAATCAATCAAGCAAATGTATTATTTCTTAAATGTTTTCATACAACTAAAAACACAACAGAAAGGGGTTTCAGGGTTTCTATTGCTGCAAGGGACAGCACCAAACACTTTCCCACAGTGAGCTGTGTTCTAAAAAATTTTGTCAAATAATGTTGTTTTCAAAAGAAATTCAGTCAATCCAGGGCTTGACAAAAGGCAGCTACTGTGCGACAATACTAAAAAACTAAACTAACTATAAAACAAAAAACAAAAAAAAACACCTTTCTGTTTGTGCATGTCAAGCCGGATGTATTGAGACGTCAGATTCAAAATTTGAAGCGGGAGCAGGCAAGATTTTTTGAATGGTAAAACTTGCACTGAGCTCGTTGCATTAAACACAAAGCAAAAGTGTGATAAGGAAGAGCTTCCTGCCTCTGCTAATGAGACCCAGATGATTCGCTCTTTATGCACAGATTAAACAGTGGCTGTGTAAACACCTCTCCGCCCACAAATAATGACACAGTTTAAGAATGCTAAAAATAAAAAAATGTAAAAAAAAATAGAAAAAAAAATGCTGCCGTGCTTTTTTTCCATTATACTTGCCCAGCTGCAGCGGCAAGGACATGTTTTTGAAGCGATGCAAAGCAGTTCTTCACTTTTCTGGAGAAAATTTGAAGCCGATTATGCTTTGACAGAGTAAAAAGGGGAACTTTTTGATAATTAGTAATAACGAAAAATTGGTCCAGTTCACCATCTTGACTATGTTCCATTTTCACGCTAACATAGAGATCTCCAATCAGTGTCAATTCAGCAGATATTCGCCATGGTTTAGCTGTTAAAATGACAAAAAAAGAACGGCTTGAATAGTGGCTGCAACCGTGGCGATTTTAACATTTCTCAAAAGAAAGAAAAGAGAATGGTACTGGAAACTTTGTTTGCGTGTTCGGTGTAGATCAACACACCTGTCTAACACCTTCATTAAATGGCAGTAAAGAAATCCGACTTGTCCACTTTAAACGTGAAACCTCGACATTTTGGACCAATCACCTTCTGAATTTCCCCCCCCTGTCAACATTGGTACCTCCTACCCCCAACCCCAATAAAGATGTCAAAGTCTTTCTTTCATTTTTTTACTTTCTCCTTTTAGCTTTGCTCCATTGCGTTTGCTCCTGCATACAGTCATGTTCGGGGACATTACGCTGTAATGCTGCCGGGGAATAAATCAATACTTATGAATTACAGCGCTCCTACTCCACTGGTTTCAGCTACTGCCTCGCTGTTCTTTGCCTGAAATGTATTTAGTGTGCTCTGAGATGACAGATACAGCGCTGGCCCACTTAACAGGATTCTGCTGTGTAATAATGAATGGTTATGCATAGGTGCTGACATATTTATGGCATGTAAAAATGACATAGATTTGGCTGACGCACACGCACGCACGCACGCACGCAAGCACACAGCGACTGAAACAACAGAGCTAGGGGCTGCAGTGGCGAAGTGTGTCGTGTCTCTTTTCAAGTGTTTTGTGATCAAGGCGAAGGGGGATAACTACCGACTCCCACTGTTACCTCCTTGATCTCTGCTGATGTAATCGTGTTTGAACACGCTCTCACAGTCCAGGGTCACCGCTGGGCAACGCTGGAGCTCAACAGGAAAACTTATCGCAACTTTTCTCTGGGTTTTAATGAATTCACAACATTTCTGCCAGTCATCCCCTGTTGACTCTTTCTCACCGTCTCGCTCCTTCCGCCAGTGCCCATTTCCTTGTTCCATTCTCGGCCTGTGCAAGTCTCCCTTTATTGCCTGATACACAGCATTAATAATTAAGAGCATTTTATGCAGAGAGTGAGTTTTGGTGCCCTAAGCTCTTTGGTCACGGATCCATGGCACTAATGCTGGTTGGCAGGCCGGTTTGAGGCCCGGCTCTCTGAGCCCAGGCAAGGGCACATCTGTCTGGCTGACTGGCCAATCCACCCACCCCTGGTCCCTGAGCAATGATGCACACGGCTGACACGCAAGCACTAGGGATGCATGTGACGACCAAGTTTCCTGTTGATAAGCCGGAAATTTTCTTGGCAACTATTCCACTAGTCTGTAAGAAATGAAAAGATTAATCTATATATATCAAAATGATGTTTTTGTGTGTATTTTCACCTTCAGCAATTTAGTCTAAACATTTTTGGCCAGTGCTTTAGATCCTGGCACGGCTAAAGTGTTGCAATTTGCACTGTTTATTGGCCAGATCAAACGAGGATGTGTACATTATTCAACTTGGCAACCAGGAAGTTGAAGAGGCATTTAAAAGACAATAATGAAAATGCAGTGAAACTGCAGCTTTCCGACATTTTATGTGATTGTATTTTGTTATGAATATCCAGAGCTAATGACTTGAAGACAGAAACCTGAGAAATTCACAAAAGGTCGGCTTGAAAGAGCTACTAAATAATTGGTGACTCTGCGCTGTGCATTCAGTACACTGCTACTACTACTACTACTACTACCACCAACACTAACCAAATTAACAACATCCAATAGAGCAGCCTAAATTATATGTGCGTGTTACTAACTGACTAGTAGTAGTTGTGTCTAGAGCCGACCAATTATTGAGATGGTGTTTAATCACTTAACTTGTCAGTGAAAGGATTGACGGGTCATTCACTCCATTGTCTGTACAGCTCTCATTACATTTCTGCGCCCTCTGTAAAATGCCAAAGACGACAGGCGGTGGCTGACTCAGCCAAAACGCAAAAATGTGCATACTAGAACATACTAGAACTAGAACACTAGCATTTTCTCACTCAGAGACACATCACGGTCTCATTTAGATAAAATAACTTAGAATAAATTACAATCTTCATAAGAGTCAATGATGGTGTGTTAATTAAATGATTTTAGGGCCTGTGAGCCAATCAGGAAATAAATAAAAAAAAATGTTCCTCTCTGCTGCACAGCTGTTCATCAAAACAATGTAAAATGTCAAAACAATGACTCAAACAATGAGTCTTTTTTTTTTCTTTCTTGTGAAAGAAAAGTGCGCACCCTGTTCAACCCGTGGAAAGCAAAGTCTCGCTGTATGCACGCAATTTCCCCTCGACGTGTTCCTGTGAACTCACTCAGGCTGTAGCCGCTGTGCATCTGCTATGATATACAACACGCACACAATAGAATATGTCAGATGACATTTGTAAATGGGTGGATTCAAATACGTGCTATTTTTTCCGATTTGCAGCCAATTTATTAGGTGCACTGTACTTGCGCTGCACTTGTTACCGTCGTCGTAAACGTTGTTTTTGTCAATGTTTTCACTCAAGTCAGTACAATAAGTGTGCGTAATTTCCTGCAAAAAAATGATTGTGTCTTGATTCTGTTGCCCCTTTTTACAGAGAAAATGATGAGCCCTTCAGTTAAAAAGAAAAAAGAAAAAAGAAAACTGCACAAATGCACTTCAACAAACACCTGTCTGGACATTAGCAGCACGGCAAGAGTCAACACCATGTTGCAGGCGTTGGTGCCTCCCATTGCGCTGCACAAGTGTACCTGCCTGAGTGCCAAATGTGCCAGAGGACAGAATAGCGTATGAACATGAGGAATGGAAGAGCGGGAATGTAAATGTAAAGGAATATAAATGTAGACCGTATGTGCGCGCATGAATACGAAAGAGAGCAAAATAACAGAGGCAGTTAACGCGCAAAAAGGTGCTTAAGCGAACCCCAGAGACTGTTTGTCTCTCTGAGATGAAAGCGGGGCGGAATAATGGTTTAATACGTGTACGTGTGTGCATGTTGGTGGTGGTGGTGGTGGTGGGGTGGGGTAGTGGTTCCAGCATTGTCGCCTTGGGGTGCACAAGGAGTAGGAATTGTTCTCTGCCCTCTGGGAGCCATCTGACTGTTCTGTCACCCTCTGCAGAAGGCTGACTATGCCTTTAAGTGCCCGGCCCCGCGCCTGCAGACCGACATGCTTGATGTTTAATACATATGGAGAGGAGAGAGCAGCGCGCTGGGAGAGTATTGGGGACGCCTCAGGAGAAATCCAGTACACAGGCTGCGAGGGAGACAGTGTGTTTAGTCAGTTTGTAGAGCAACCAGGAACGGAGGGGCTTCTGTGCAGTGTGTGTGTTTGTGTGTGTGTGTGTTTCAAACCACCAAATAAAATGTTTTGGATTCATCTGACGCATCCATCAGGTAAGCAGCACATAGAAAGAGGTTTTTTTTTTTTTTTTTGTTAATAGGATGTTTAAATAAAGAGCCATAAATCACAGACACCTCCCTAAACTCTTACCAAAGCCAGTTGGAATAAAAGTGAGAGAAGGTTGTTGACTTTTTTTGTTTAGGTTGTGTTTCAAAGCTGGAAAAAATGCTGCCCATTTTTTTTTAATTAATAAAACTGCTGCTACTGGGCTAGCATCTATGCTAAACTCTTTCACAGTAGCTAGGCTAGCTTCAGTGTTTGACTGTTGTCTTCTTCGAAGGCATTTCAGCACACCAGCAGCTGCTATTTCCTGGTTTTATCACAACTAAGAGGTGAGACAGGAAAGCTTGAAAATGCATTCTACTCGAGCGTGATGAAATCCCGCGGCCTTCGAGGTGCTACATGAGGTCGCCACATTTCAAATGCCCCAAATTCAAGTTACGCAAATTACCGGTGGGCGCCATCATTCTCCAACTGGAGATTGTGTAACGCGCTGACACATACATGACGTGACGTACAAGTACGCAAGTCACGGCTACGGCGTCTCAGCAGGTCGGCTGGTTGGCCGCCTCCGTCGATGCAGGAAGGAGGAGCATGAAGCTGAGGGTGTCAATCCACAGAAAGACGTGAAAGACCGGCCTCGGGGCGTGACCCCACACACACACGCACTGGATATGGAACACTTGCAGCATAGTAAGTGGGTTTCATTCATCTCCATGTGCAGGGTCAGGCTGCAGAAGTTGTTCCTCGCACCCACACATCCACATTCACCACCACCAGCAGCACCACCAGCAGCACCACCAGCAGCAGCAGCCAGTCGTTCGCTCCACCGCTCACCACAGGTGAGAGCATCATCGCATCCTGAATTCAAACTGATCAGCGCCTGCTCTCCCCTCCCTGGCCCTGCAGTCGTGTCACTTCAAGGTGCACCCCAACAGCCAATCGATGGTTGGAAATCTACCGCTGAAAAGGGCCACCGAGCCTGAGTTCACGGGTCCATAATTAATCTATGGCGCTGCGTTAAGTAGGACTGGTGCCGCAAAAAAGAAAGAAAGAAAAAAAAACCCCACGCCCTTCGGGCCATAGGCGGATTAATGATGAATGCCCGTGATAGGGGAGACCCTCCTCCTCCTCCTCCTCCTCCTCCAGCATCACAAAGCCATTATTAATTAGCCTCTCATCGACACTTGCTTCCTCCGACCACCCCACCCCACCCACAGTCCAAACTTTAAAGGGTCGCCATCGACCCCCTATCGAGCCGCAGCCGCGCCGCAACCGACCACGTCGAACCTCGCGTTCGCGAACGAAGGGGCGTGCGCGCGCGTGCACGCCGCCGTGCAACTTTCGTCGTTCGCACGTCGCTTCTTCGACCGAAGGGCGACGGTGGTGGCGGTGGGGGGGCTTCGCTGGGAAAGCCCATGAATGATTGATCAGACAGGTGGGGATCGCGGTGAGGGAAAGGGCGGGGGGGGGCGCGAGGGTGTGTAGGGAGGTCGAGAGAGAGAGAGAGAGAGAGAGAGAGAGAGAGAGAGAGAGAGAGAAGCTCTCCAGATGTCATCCAGGTGCCAGGCAAAAATGAAAGCGGGAAGATGGAGAGGAATAGGTGGCGGTGTTGGTGTTGGTGCTGGTGGTGGTGGTGTTGGTGGTGGGTGGGTGGGTTGCCATGTACTCACTCGGCGTCCCAGTGCGTTAAAGCAGCATCCCGGTCCCTCTGGTCCAGCGCTTCAGATGATGTAGATGAGTTCTCCCGGGACAGCGCGCCTCGCTCCTCACTATCATTCTCCGCCGAGCTGCAGCCTCCTCACAGCCTCACCTTACTCCTCTCCTGTGACATCACACGCAGGGAAGAGCAGCTGCACGCCACATTCAAGCTTTCGCCTTCGGATGACGATCCGGGCTTCCGGTCGCGCGTCTCTCTCTCTCTCTCTCTCTCTCTCTCTCTCTCTCTCTCTCTCGCGCGCGCGTCGAGCAGCAGTGACAGCAGCGGGTTCCTATTTGAGGGGATGCTGACGCGCAACCGGAGGGGCTCGCCTCCTGCCTTCCTCCTCTGGCTACATCAGCTCTCGCTGAGGCCCAGCGCCATGTGACGGGAACCGCCGTCAAAGCAGCGAGGGCAGATCCGATCGGCTGCCGCAAGGCGCTGTCAAAATAAAACCGTTATTCATGATGAAGTGATGTTTCTGAGAAAAAAGTTGATTTGAAAAACAGAACATACTGTATTCATATCATATTTATTTTTACATGAATCCATCATGTATCTTATATCATCGTGTAAATAATAATTTGTTTTTTTAGTGTGTTCAAAAAGTCTTCCATGGTTTTGCAAGCTGAAGTTCCAGGTTTTATCAATGGAAGTTGACTGTGAATGGACTTTATAGTATTGTTTTTAAAAAACAGACAACAGTTGTATGATTTTGGATATCTAAAGAGAGGGTGCAACACCTACTGATAGGGAGGTATAAATGCACTTCGATATTTGCAGTGATATTTGTTTTGTTTTTTCCACTATGACATATTTTGGAAACGTTAACAATGCCAAAAACGTTTAAGGATATTTAACATCATCAAAACCACCAGCACCACCACTGTCTGCACAATGCGGGGCACACTGATGTTTGGCACGGTTCGCACATTGGTCCTTAAATGAAATTCCACTTTGATATTATATGAAACTGTTGCCATAATGCTATCATAAACAGACAGACCGTTCGATTACATTGTCTCGATTAGTCTATGAAATATTTATGAAATAAAAGCATTACATGATAAATGTCCAGGTCATAATGGGTGCTTTTATTTTAAAATAAAAACCCAAAGACGACTTCCTGCATTAGTCCCATCTTATATGTGACTTTACAGCTTCTCACGCCGACCTCGCAGTTTAGTGTCCCCAAGCGGCCACCATTAGAATAACAAGCTTTAAAAAAAAAATATATATATTCCTCAGACCATTATTTCCTCACCAAAGCAAGGAAGCGTCATCAATTATTGACATGAGCCTCACAATAGCCTCTGTATTTACTCTCCATTAAATTCTCGGTCCTTTTTGATGGCAAAGAAGAGAAGGAAACCGAGTGCGCCTCCAAGGGCACATGCATAATCTTAAACTTTCATGAGCATGTGCCTAAATAAAGCAAGCATTCGTATTTGTGTCAGAGAGGCCCGCGTGTGGCTGCAATATGCGGCAGTGTTGCAAAGTTGCTACTGATAAATGTGCTGTCGAGCCGTACGGAGAAACATGTTTCGCTGATTTGAGGCGGTTGGTCACAGTCGGCGCAGCAAGGCTGCAAAGCATTCTGTGTGGGTTGCGTCGCCCATTACGGCTCCCCAGGTGACAGTCAGTGTTTTACAGTGAATGATGGCTTCCATTGTTAACCTGTGGTGTAGGCAAACGACTCCCACCATCAAATGATCTCGGCCGAATATGTGAGTGCGGGGAAGAAGACCATCGAGTTTTGCTCCTTTGTCCCCGTTACCCTCTCAGAAACGGGAACAATGGCAAAAATGGGTCTTTGTGAGGAATATTTCAGCCGAGCTTCTGAGCACTGGAACATGTCAGTGGGGGAACAGTGGAAAGAGGAGAACACAGAGGAAGACAGAGGGAGTGGAAACGAGAGGCGACAGCCCAAGATGCTCTCAAAGAGACAAAAGCCCCCCCGTCCGTTTGAGCTCCTTTTGCTATTGTTGTTCACCACGAGCCAGACTCTTGGGTCTGCTCCACAATGCAGGTCCCCTCTGAGCTGTGCACCAGTGGCAGTCCTGTCACATCAAATTAGAGTCTTTTCTCAGAAAACTGCAGCCCCTGAGGCTCGGACACACTTGTCATGAAAGACATGTCTAGGGCGCTCACACACACGCACGCACGCACACATGCACGCACACTCACAAACACAGACACACACACACACACACACACACACACACTGGGAGAGTGAGTCGATAAGGAGGTGTCAGGCAAAATGGGAACACAAGGAGAACTTCCATCAAGAAGCATCTAGTAGAAATAACACTGACCTTATTTCAGCTCCCCTCCTCTCAGTCACACACACACGCATGCACACACACACACACAAAACACATGCATGCATGCACGCACATACACACACACACACACGCTCATGCAGACATTTTTATGGCACACGCTGAGAAAGCATGTTCTCATAAGAAATGCAGTTGTGAATGAGGTAGGAGAAGCTCAACTGCCACTAGAGTAGAAGTGTAAAACATTAACACTTGACTAAACACGGTACTAAAAACGATTGTGAGCACCTTAAAACCACTGCGTGCCAATTTTCACAAATTCCCCTTTTTTGCTGGCAAAAGATGTTAATACCTCGGAACCATGACTGCGGCTTTGAGCAGAAAAAGGTTTTTCTCTCTTGCCATCAGGGCACCTTTATGTTTCACCTGCGTGTTAAACCAAGCGCTATTCTCCATCCATCCCTTGTGCACTTCAAAGGATGAATAGATGTTACTATATTCTTTTTTATTCATGTGTAAAAGATGTGAAATTCTCTTGGAGATGGCTCTATCTATCTATCTATCTATCTATCTATCTATCTATCTATCTATCTATCTATCTATCTATCTATTTATCTATCTCTCTATCTCTCTATCTTTCCATTAATCTATCTATCTATCCATCTATCTATCTATCTATCTATCTATCTATCTATCTATCTATCTATCTATCTATCTATCTATCTATCTATCTATCTATCTATCTATCTATCTATCTCTATCTATCTATCTACCTATCTATCAAACAGAAACCAAAACAGCAGCTAAATTCTCGTACAGCTTTTCATGAGTCGAGTTGGATACACAGAGTGTATGAATGCCAGCATGAGCTGGGTGCACCACCTGATGGTGGCCCGATTACATAACCAAATGAGGTGCCTGGGAATGTGTCTTGAATAAAAGGACGCATCCGTGGTGTAGATATGGACTTAAACCCACTGCACAGTTTGAATATTTATACCAGTCGTCTGCTGCTTTTTGAAATTGATCAAAAGCACACATTTTTTTTTTTTCCCACTTTCATACTGGTAGAGGATTTTTTTCCTCCCCCTTTTCTGTCAAAAATATCCAATTCGTGTGCACCTTGCCTGCTTGCTGACTTCCATAAATAGCCTGAAGTTTTATTTTAAGAGATGGGGGAGGAGCTCCTCTGGGGACAGGTTGGACGCAGGTGGGCAGGACGGCGTGGGACAGTGATGAAGGGAGAGGAGAGGAGAAGAGAGGAGAGGAGCGCCACTTTAAAAGGAGCAGAGCGGAGGAGTGTGCGTGATGTAATGAGATGTGAAGTGTTCCCTCGCTCACCCTGCAGACGCGTAAAAGATTCATCAAACTGGAGAGGGAGAGAGAGAGAGAGAGAGAGAGAGAGAGAGAGAGAGAGAGAGAGAGAGAGAGAGAGAGAGAGAGAGGCATGTGGTGGGACCTCTTTTTTTTGCTTAAAAAAAGATGTTTTCTATTATAAATCATAGTGAGCAGTGTGCGGCCATCTATGAGGTAAATGGAGATTGGATAAAAGAGGGGGCAGGGCAGGCAGGGATTCGAGAGGGTGAGGTGAGACCTGAGGGGGGTAAGACAGAGAGGATAATGTACAAGTGTGCGTGCCATGAAAAAGTAATAAAGCAGGTCTTCTAAGAATCAGTTGAAAAGAATACATGTCCCTTAATGTCTGCTCATGTTCGAGACAGTGCAACACAGGATAAATGCAGACATTTAAAGGCCCTATGTGCAGCACTTTTCCCACTTATATGCATGTATATATGCATGTATATATATATATATATACAGGGTGTCCCCAAAAAACTTAGCATAATTTTAAAAGCAATTATCTTGAAAACTACCAAGTCTAGCTCAATGAAGTTGAACAGTTTAGGTGTAACATCATATGCAACCGATTTCATAAGTGTTCAATATGTGCCCCTATACATACCTATAGGTACACACACAAACAAATCACACACACACACACACACACACACACACACACACACACACACACACACACACACACACACACACACACACACACACAGCCTATTTCAAGCTGGTTATTCATCTTCATGGGTCTGCTATTCCTCATTTGTTTATGACTAAGATAACCTCTCATTCTGTCTTGTATGACTAAATGGTCCCAGGATCTAAAGTGAAAAGTCATCGCTCGCCTGTTCCGCTTATCAGCCTTTGACTCTTTCTCGCGTGTTACCTGGGGGCCGCCTCGTACATCACATTGAAAAACTACCGCGTTGAGAAAAACCCCGAGTGAGCAATGCTACATTTGAACACTAGATGGCGCCTGGTCTCTACACTGTAAATTAGCTAGAGGGGTCGGTGAAGAGATTGTTTTTTTTTTTTTTCATATCATCTAACGCGCTCTTCTAAAAAGTCAAAAATAAAACAGTTGTCAGAAAGGAGCTTGGAATTTGAGTGTTGAAATGAAAAAAACAACAACGTTTTTTATTAATTCATAAACAAACAAAAACACAATCAAGCAAACTTGGCTTTATTAGATAAAATAGGCAAGTTCATGCTGCCTAAATTTATCGATGGCGCAATTTCACATCCACTACTACATTATATTTTTAAAAAAAAAAAAAAAATAAAATAAAAATAAAAAAAAAATAAATAAAGCGTTTGCTCACACATCCCACTCCCCAACCATCAACACGTCCCATCCTCCTCCCCCCCGCCTCCTGTACCTCCTCCCCTTTACACAGTGGCTCCCTACCACCCAGCCAGTCACCTCAAGTGCGCCCGGAGCAGGAGCACAGCGAGCAGACCCGGAGCAGCCAGCCAGCCAGCCAGCCAGTCCCTGCGATCCAGCCGTCTGATCTGCTTCTGGCACAGCCGAGGAGAGGACACTCAGGGTCGGACCGCTGCAGGAGAATGGAACGGCGGTGCGCGGATCAGCACTGAGTCCGGCACCGGCACCTAGACAGGCTTCCCCGCCTCCCTCAAGCCCTTCTCCGCCGGCTCAGAGTCAGAGTCTAGACCGTCGACACAATGGGCTGCTGCAGCGGACGGTGCACCCTCATCTTCATTTGCACTTTGCAGCTGGTGAGTGCCTGATTCTGTTTTTGCTCTTTTTTTGGGGAGGGCGAGTTATTAAAAGAGACATCGTTTGTATAGCTTGAAGTGTCGCCGCAGGTGTTAATGTGTGCAGAGCGATCAAGGGGAATGTCTGTAAAGTTGTAGAAATGACCGAAATTGGCCCTGACGTGCGTCTGTGTTTCCACGTGTCGCCCTGTGATGAATGTTTCAAGTAATGAGTGGAAACCATTCAGTCCATTAAGTGGTGTTTTACGTCATTCCGCTTCTCTCTGTGGAAACAAATACTCATGGGCCCTGATCAGTACTGCCCTCAGGTAGAGGCACCACGATGCGATGCAATATTAAAGTGCATCAATGAATAAATGAATTTGGCATAATGGAAAGTGAGACGATTCGTCACAAGTTTGACTTCAGTGCCATGGGGGGAAAATCTGTGCGCTTTTGATTTTCAGATCTAGATCTCAGAGGTTTGTTCCTGAACATTCTCACATGACGCAGCGAAGCCGTCCAGTTCCCGGTCACCGATCTTGACATTTCACTGGTGGCAGTCATGCGCTCTCAGATGTTTTGCCCTCCTGGATCACAGGCCAGCTTGACTTTGCCACCGTCTCCTGAGTTGAGTTTACCTGACAGGGTGTGACGAGGTTATTTATGGCGGCATTAAAACCGAGCTTGCTCACACAATCAGCCCCCTCGAGTAAATGTCACTTTTAACAGCTAAGGAGCAATAAAACTTCCTCAGGACAAAGAGCCAAATGGGAAACTTTGAAGTTTCCCAGAGTTCAATGGAACACTGACAATGGAATACTGGTAACGAAAACAATATAAAGTATGTGATGAGGAAGAGTAGTTGGTAAAAGCTTGTTTTTTAAACAAAAGGCCCAGTTTCTTAACAAGTAATGACTGTTCTGCTTTGATCTGATGGTGCTGTATTTGCCAAGGCCACTTTCTCGACCTCTGCAGAATCAAAAGCTCAGGTTACACAGGTACAAACCAGTTTTTAAAGTTTTACTTGAAGTTTTCTTCAGATATGAATGCTTTTTTTCTTGAAAAAAATTTCCTTCGTTACAGCTTTTCACCATTGAAAAGTCTGAAAAGACCATCTATTCATTAACACGTTTTTGCCAACTTTTAAATGTAAATTCCAAGACACACAGTCAGCATCTTAACAAACTGTTGCAAAACAACATTTGCTGGCCAGTGCCTCTTGACCTCAATGTTGTCCTCAAGTAGACAAGCTCACTTTCTATTAACATAGAAAAGACTTAAAAGTAGTGTGGTTTGAGGTTCTGTTATCCGCTGGTGGTTAGAAGATAAGCTCAGGAACAAATGTAAACAAAGGTTGCTCAAAAAAACAAAGGAGACAAAACAAAAAAACTTTGGTTTCCCGTATACATGCAAACCGTCAAAATCTTCAAGGAGATTTTCCAAAATCTCCCTTTTCTAGCGAAAAGGCCAAAACCACACAGGAAAAGCAAAGCTTGTAAAGACAAATTTCCCACGCAAGCGAGAACAAAACTCTGAAATTTGGCCAAAGTCTCTCGCTGCCCGCAACAATCAGCGCGACTGCTTGTTTATGTGTCGGGGGTTTGGCTCTGTGGCCGGAGAGCTGGGGTAGCTTCAGCCGCAGTGGCCCTCACAGCGCTGCTTCGCAAAAGACACGGGAGGCCGAGGAACCCACCTTGAGGAACACACCTGTTTTCGCCGCTCCGCCAGGAACCTCTTTGCCTCATTAGAGGGAGGGAGAACAGGCCATTTGTTAAGAGGTTTATAAAGCTGTCAGTGGAGCGGCTGAAAAGTCCCTGAAGACTCCTGGAAACGGCTTTATTTTCCCCCCCGGTGCCCTTTGTGGATGACCTGACACTTCCTGCCTGCAGGAACACACACACACCGGCTCACACACGCTCGCACATCTCTGATGAGTTTAACCTGCAGACAGGTTCTATTAAACCTTATGTGACCTTTCTGAAGAAGGTCAAAGGCGTGTGCATGAGCGTGTACACGCGTGCACGGCTGCGTGTGTGTTTGCATGAATATACATGATTTCACATCCGCGCCGCAGCACAAGAAGCCGCCCTCACTTCCCCAACCCCCTCCCCCCCATCGGGTCCCACCCTGCCCTGGCTGAAACCTATGCATTGACAATGAGCCAGGTTATTCCCAGTCCATTACTGGGTCAAAACCGCCATTAACAAAATGACCTAGGCACGGTTTATTTCTATGTAAAAAAGGAGCCATGGCCGAAACCTCGCGCGTTTGCTAATTAGCCGGTGCAGAGTGCTTTGATCAAACCTCTTTTGGCATCTGGACCGTCCTCCAGTAAATTGAATTGCGACGCGCCCTCCTCATCAACGGGGCCGAGCGGCGAGGACTGATCTCACCGGGACAGAAGGCAACAGATAATGAGTCTGTATCGATCGAAACGCCTCTGCTCCCTCTCCTCGCCGTGGCCCTAACTGTTCCAGACAGCGGGCCTGGATCGTTGTCAGAGTCCCGATCACCCCAGAGAATGGTAGAGCACTGGCTGGCTGGCTGGGAGGAAGCCCCTGTCTCACGCAATGATTTGTTTTGTGAGTCCGTTTTTATTTTTTTTTGTCTTGGCTGGCCGTGCGCTCGAGGTGTTGACCTAAAGCTGACCCGCTGGAGGTGCCTTGATTGGTCAAATATATGACTCGGGTCCACAGCGACACATTGTAAATGTCAGCAGCTGGGTCACCGGGGGAGGCTGGGGTAATGCGTTTGGGTGATGGATGGGCGGGGCCTCTCGCTTTGGTCACGGCGGTTTTTTACGGCAAAGGGCATATGAGCAAAATCGGCCTCATATAATCTCACCGAACAAGGGTGATGGGCCCGGATCTGGAACAGTGACCCTGGAAAAAGCCCATCCTAGCAGCACCGACCGATGTAATTTGACCAAGACACGCTCACTATTTCACGCGACTCTCCTCCTCACACTGGGACACACCCTCAGGCGCTGGGTTAGCTTGTTCGGTTAAAGAGTGAACTTCTTACTGCAGCTTCCTGATTTCTTTACTTCTTTAATTTAAAACACTTCAAATGGCGTTTTATTTGATTGCAGAAAAGGGGACAGAAAATGTGTTTTAGGTCAGTGGTTTCCAAACTTTTCCACACCATGGCCCCCCAAACAGCATTAGCTTCTGGATGCAAGCCAACAGAATATGTTTTCTTACTTTCATTTGCTATTCAATAATTGTTATACTTGTTTAGAATATGAATACTGTCAACTAGCATGTTGATAATCATCACTATTTTTCTGTGTGGCCATAAAGCCATACTTAATGTATGTTGCCACATATTTTCTCCTCACTTAGTCACAAACCTGTCCATTTTGCACTACCTAGGCCAATCACCTTGATAAATGGTGCAAACTTGCACGTCAGAAACAAACGACGGCTTGAACAGTTTTTCACTGCCAAGCAATCATATGATATGTTACTATAGAATATATTCAGTAATAATGATTTAACAATTATTAGATTATATTTCATAATAATAATTTAAAATATTTTGATTCTAGTATTTATTGACATGTTTTTCTTATCTTTTCTCTGCCGTCACCCAGGGGACTGCGGCCCCCACTTTGAAAACCACTGTTTTGGGTGACGCAGTGCTTAAACCGTCACAGAAAAGGCTTTTAGCTTCCTTCTGCCTCATCTCTTCCACACTCCGGCAGAATACTCTCCAAAGTTGCCGCGATCGCTGCATGTGTGTATGTGTGCGCACATTGCGGGTGTGCGAGATCTTGCGTCACGTTGCCCACTTTACCCTCTGCCTGTTTGAAGACGCAGCGAGAGAATAAACTAACTTTGTAGCAGAGGCTTCAGAGAAGCAGCCTGGGTTCAGGCAAAGTGCTTTCCAAGAAAGTTTTTAGCGAAGAAAGCCAGAAAGCGAGAGGAGCGTTATCTCTGCAGGCTCCACGCTATCCCCTGGCAAGCACCATGACTTCTCCCACACGTTACAAAAACACTTAAGCTGTGTTTTGCTCTTATGCTAATTTTTTAAAAATGTCTTTAAATTTGGAAACAATTATTGGGTTTGCGCAGCGCCCGTCGCGAGGCGCATGCGCGCTAACGGGCCGCGCGCACCAGATCTTGGCCCGTGGCTCGTATATTAATGCATCAAACTGCTTTAATTGCGAATAATTACAGCAGCCTGTGCAAATTGAAGTGCAATAAAAGCGTTTTATTGTGTCGGGCAAAGCAGACTTGGTGGACTGCCATGTGTTTGCGGCCTGCGCAGCTGTCAGCGCGCACATCTGTGCGGGAATACGATCCAGCTCGTACTTGCGACCGCCTAATCACTTTTCTTGGCATTTTCTCAGGAGAAGCGATTCATCAAAATCGCGTAACTAGTGGGACGTGAAAGCCGTTCTCGACGAGGGTGGAAAGATTTCAATTCCGTCGGCCGCAGATGTCGGGAACATCTGTTTAGCGGCACCTCATTTGGCTGACGCCTTGTCGAGTCTGGGTGTGTGACTCCTCCGTGATCAACAGTGATGAAAAGTATTTCCTCGGCATTGCCAGGCTGTTGGGGGAGATGAGCCGGCGGGGAACAAAGTGGCCAATCACAGCTTGTTTTTTATTTATCTCTGTGTTCCTCGCTGATCCGTCTGGACTCTTGTGGTCCGGCTATCGAGCTAGCATGAAACCTCTGGTTAGGAGGGACGCATTTCTTCTGGGAACATTTCATACCCTCCGTAACGCAGCTCCCCCAGGTTGCTGCGCAATTATGTGCCTGGGCTCTGATGGCCCGGTATCAGGATGACATGTGGGCGGTTCACGCGGACGCCTCTGTTTATGAGGCATGAGCTGAAGGTCGTGTCTCTAGTTTACTCCTTGATGCTGAAAGTGACAACCTCTCTGGAACTGCTCCAGCACTGACTAGTGTACATGTAACGTCTTTACAAAGCATTGACTCACACAGGGGTTCTTGTTCACATTTGAATTTGGCGGTGCAGTACAGCTCCGTACAGCTGGAAGGTTGTGGGTGTGATTCCCAGACCTTTCTGTGTGGAGTTTGCAGGTTCTTCCTGGTTCTGTGCAGGTTTCCCCCAGGCTTCCAGTCCAAATACATGCACAAGCTTGAAATTATCTTATGATGCGAGTGTCAGTGCGGATGGCTGTTTCTTTGTCTCTGTGTAGCCCAGTGATAAACTAGTGGCATGTTCAGATTGCAGGATAAAGCTGTGAGAGAAAAAAGGGACTAATGGGAAATTTGAACAAATACAAAGTTGGTTTTTGATCCCTTAACGTCGCCAAAATGCACTATTGCACAGTAAATGTATTTATTTTTAAATATTATTACAATTTTGTGTTTGCACGTGCATGTGTGTGTGTGTTTGTGTGTCTGATTGTTCGCCTTTGACCGAGGCCGTATGGATTGCTTTGCCTGAACATCCTTCTGTTCCAGAAGCTTGGACCCTAGTCTGTGTGTGTGTGTGCGTGTGCGTGTTTAAGCCTGTGTGTGTCGCAGGTCACGATGCAAGGTGACGGCACAATAAATTCGCCGTCACGTCTCGGACCCCCGGAGCCCTCTGTGTCATCACCGCACCTCAGAGCTCAGTGCTTGCCGGGTGGAGCGACGACTTAATGCGCTGTTCGTATGCTCCGCCCACACGCGTGTATCCTTTGTTGAAACGGCACCAGGCTGCTCTCCTCTCCGCTCACACCCCCTCCAGGCCCCCTTTTGAAGAGAATAAGTTTAAATTATTGATCGGCGTCCGATTCATCAGATGGGCCAGAGCCACAGGAGGCGTCGGGGTGGAGCAGAAAGGTAGAGGCCAACAAAAGTGGGAGAGGGTGTGGGGTGGGGGAGGGGCGGTGCCTCGACCCCCTCATTCAGGGCCAATTATGAGCACGACCCTCAAGACCCGAGGTCCCCTTATATTAAGCTCTCCCTCCCCCTGTTGTTTGGTTTGGCTCTCTATTCGGGTGCGCCGCAGAAACAGCGACCGACAACAACAACAGCAAAAAAAAAACAACCAACCTGTCAGAAGGAGACACGAGAATTTATGATGCAAATCTGAAGGAGAGCTGCTGGAGGGGGAGGAAAGAGAACCCGGCCTGTCACACTAAAGATAGCTCTCGCTCTCGCGCAGCCTTTAACCTCACCGCAACAGAGCCACACCCAGCAGGCACATCAGGCCGACAGCCAATCACACGGAGCCGGCTGGTTCCGCTGGGAGCAACCCAGTCTGAAATGGGTACTTTTCATTCCTCTCGTCCGGGTTGCGGCCAATCAGCGCTCTTCCTGCCAACCGAGAAGAGGCAGCTGACCTTCCCTGCGAGCGTCGAGCTTGAGTTATTGTAATATATGTGCTCTTAAGGAAAAAAAAGACAAAAAAAAAAGGAGCCCTCTCCATGTCCCCGGAGAGTCCTTTTACAACTGCTCGCAATTTTAATGTCTTCAATTTAACACGCCATTAATTATGTGGTCACTGCAAAAACCTTGCGCCTCGCAAAACGCGAGTGAGCGCCCGTCCGTGGCGGAGACTCGCGTCTGTCTGTGTGCGTTCCACACGGGCGGCGCCGGGATATTGAGCCATAATGGAGGTGGAGGAAGCTGGACTGTTTTCCCCCCCGTTCCGATCCAGCGGCTCCAGCGACGTCACCGGCAAAGAGGCGCAGCGACGCATGAATTAAAACCTGGAGAGCTAAACGGCTGCGGCGGCGGCGGCGAGCTTGACTGAAGGCTCAGTGGCGGTGAAGCATCTCCACCCGTTTTCCACAGGTGGCAAGTAGCAAAGTACAAATACTTCACGTGATTGTGTAGACTTTTCAGGTATCTGTACTTTACTTGAGTATTTCTTTTTCTGACGACTCATGTACTTTTAAGGTTATTTTAGAGTGCCTTGGCTTTGGGCTTTGGGCTCACTGTTCAGTATCGTGAAAAATAAACATAGAGAATAACACTGGTTATTGTTCTTGGAAGTGTCAACACGAATGCAAAAATTAATGTATTGTTTCATTAATGACAAAAAAAATCAAATCAGAGTACGTTTTAGAGACTGGACTTTACTTTTATTACTGTTACTGAAATAGTGTGTAGAGTGAAATCAGTACTTTTACCTAAGTATTTTTTTTTTAGTATTTCGGGGTTTTTTTTTTTTCACAAGTATCCGCACTTTTACTCAAGTACAGAATGTAAATACTTTTGCCACCTCTGCTGTTTTCGAGCATCCGCTCCTGGCTTCACAAGCTGCAGATATTTCCGGTTGACTTCAAGGGAGGGATGCACACGACGCAACTGTGTCCACCGACAGGTGGAAGATGAGACGCGACGGTGTTACGTTGGGAAGAGCAACGTCACCGACTCAATTATGGAGAGCAGGTCCCGAGGGCGCAAACTGCCGACAGCTGTTTGGTGTTCTCCGCCGCGTGTCGCTAATTAATGAGAATTCTCTCCTGTCACAGCTAAATTGCTTACTTCTTAATTGGGGCAAATCGCCACAGTTTTTCTTTCTTTTTTTCTGGATCTGGGACATGGAGAGGCTAAAACGACTGGCTGAAGCTGCTCTCATTTCTTCACTTTCCCTCCCAACCCGTGCTGTGTTTACGTGTTTTCGGTCCCGTCCAGCACTGCACTCTCATCCCTCCTTTTCCTTCCTCGGCTCCTCGGAGAAATCAAAGCGTCCGTGTGCGCCGGCCGCAGTCTGCCGTCTCATCTCCCCCTTCCGCGCGACGCCCACGCGGCAAACAGAGAATTTGGAGCCTCAACAAAGCCCGCAAAGTGACATTAATTCCGCCTCCCCTCTTTCCCCGGGGGGGTTGAGGCTGTAATCGTGACAACCAGCGACTCCGCGTCCCTCTGGAATCCAAATTAGCCTCCGATGACCCCAACGTTGCTGCTGCCACCTTTGCAGATAAGGAATGTTTGGCTGGTGCTGAGGCCATGATGTGGAGAAAGAGAGATCAAGGAAGGAGAAGTGATGCCAGCTGTGGGAGGGAGTTTCACAGTGTTTGAATTTGGGTCATATCTCAGTGAACCTTCACCGAGGAGTCAGCCTGGTACAAAGCAAAAAAAAAAAAAAAAAAAAAAAAAACTTTAAAATGCTGCCAAATCAGTTCAGCAGAGGCTGTTTTGTTGGAAGGCAGCGACAAAAAGTGGCGTCAACATGTGGAGCTGGTTTCTAAAGAAATGTTTTCATCTGCAACCACTTCCCCATTCATATGACTCACATCCAAACAGGGCCTGATATTTTTGTTTTGACTTGGTGGGAAAGTCCGAAGATATACATATTGTTTTTTTTTCTGTTTGATCTTCAGTGACTGATTAGCTCCGTCAACCGGGTGAAGTCTGACATGTGTTAGTTTCAGTCACAGCACAACATAACAGGCAGTGACAGTCATATTTACTTAACACAAACTGAGCAAGTCGCGATTTTCCAGATGCATCTTTCAAATGCAACTCGCTCCTTTTTGCATTTGTAAATATTTCTCTTGCCGCTGGCGCTTTGCAAGTTTGCAGATTCACATTTCGGCAAGTGAATGAAGTGACACTTATCAGGGAGTCAGCAGGAAGGAATAGCGAATAAGACTGGGATTACAATTACCACAGAGCTACGCCATAGGTAATATCATTGTAAAACATTTTCTTTCAAGCAATTCTTCAAAACATTAGTCGAGTTAAAATCTCTGCACGCTGGGGTCGTATCAATGGCGTGGAACTCTGGGTCAGAAAAACAAGGCCGGTGTCATTTACTAACATCATTCCTCAAGCGAAAGTCAAAACGTCCACATTAATGAATTATTTAGACAGATTTCTCATTAGGAAGCAGGGCGGCAGATGAGAGACAGGGATTATGTGTGTGTCTTGGAGTTTTTGCAGGGCGAGATCCTGCGAAAAAAACTAAGCCTAAACTTTGCTTTTACAGAGCTGAAAATGATTCCAAGCCTTGGATACAGTGTTAAAAGATTCTTACTGTGAACCACAGGAACAGGCTGTGTTTGTTACAGCCCAGCAGACCACAGAAGTTCAAAGTGTTTTTGCCAGCGTCCAGAGGGGAACTTTTTTTCTCTCTCTCTCTCTAAGGGCTCTGCTTTAATCATGTTCTGTGCAGCGACGGCGGATTTGTGCTTTCCAACCGCGCTGGGAGATTAGTTTGTTATTCGCATTGTGAGTGGCGGAGGCTTAACGTATTTCATCATTAAGTAAATAAAGAACTCTTTCACTGGTGGGCCGTTCAAATTGGCTTTTTTGCGTATATTATTTTTAAAAAAGCATCCGCGTGCACCTCCCTGTTGTGTCACCTCAGCATTCTCTTCAGCGCTGATGTATTCCATTGTGAGCGCCGCGCGTCAATCGGTCGGAGTAGCAAGTAGCTTATGAAGGCACCCTGCTTCTTAATCCCCGTCTCAGCTCCGCCAGAGTGGTTGCCACCGAGGGCTATCCATCTTTGCGACCCTCTGCCAACCCAATGAAAGCCACACGCCCTCCACCGCACACACACACTGAGAACCGCCACCATTAGCTACGCGAGGACCAGCCCAAGCATCAGAATATAATGACTTCACCCAGGCAAGAGGTGAAAAATTGGATTGGAAAAAATGTCTTTTTTCTTGGAGGAGCAAGCTTTGACACAGTGAGTGAGGACAGCCCAAGGCAAAGAGTGACGGGAAGAAAAAAAACAGAAAGACTACCAGGTGCTGATTCATGACTCTCTCACATGTTTTGTCCCAGCTCCTGCTTAGATCAGCCGTAAAACAGGTGTCGTGACAGACCTGGTGGGCGATGACTACGTGAAGTGCTGAAACAGCCTCCCCTTGTAGTTGATTGTGTGGACTTGAGAGTGTTTCAACCAAGCGCACGGAGCTAGATTGCGTCGATCCCTGAAGTTGTTCCCCAGCCAGTAGTTGGGCCTCGCAATAAAGCGTTCTGTGGCAACACCGCTAGTCTATAAGTCTACTACATATTAACGACAGTGCGGAGTTGGTGAGCACTAGCTCTTCCCCTCGCTCTTGCGGTGAGCTTGGTGTGCCACACCATGGATTTTGAGCGTTCGGCTCTGACTCCGGCATTAGATACGCTGGCATGCGAGACCCCGGGGCGATGACAGTAAACCTCAAGTGACGTGATCAGGCAATTCAAGCATAACACCGAGTGACCCTGTCTGGCGCAGACCCAAGGTCAGGCTCCGCAGAATCAATTGGCTGAACAAAACGACAAAGAAAAATATCTGCGCGGGTTAATCCAGAGGGAATTTCTCTCCGCTCCTGGTCCTCGCTACTGGTTATGTGTACAAAATACTTATATCTACTAGTGTAGATGCTGCCATCAATTTGACTAGAGCAGATGATATAGTTGTCTTGGGGGTCTACGTCACTCAAATCTCTCATATCAAATCACCACGAATAGTGTCCAGACCAAGACAAACAAGAACAATTTCATTTTCTTCCTTTTCCTGTCACGAGTCACAATCTTCTGCCCGACTGCACCGGTTGCACTTAAATGACAAATGATTCATGCCGCTTCGAGTCACATACGCAGACCTGCTTTCAAATGAATAATAAAAAAAAAAATGCTGATGACACGTTGGGCTTAACGTGATATCAGAGGATGTTTTGCAGAGGCTAAGGGGCGAATTGGAGGACGACCGGTCGCCTTTGTCCCCTTTTCATGTTGTCAGCTCCTCTTTCACTTCACACCAAACCCCTCAGAGGTGCGTCCCACCGCAGCACCACCGTCAGCATTCTCTGCACCAGCAGAGCGGCTGTTTTCTGACTACATCTGTGCCCGTTATCTGAAACACACACACACACACACACACACACACACACACACACACACACATCTCTTCATTAGCCAATCAAGTGGTGCAGATCAAACTGCTTCGTCCTCTGAGATGCTCTCATCGCTTTCGCGCCTCACTGACTTTGACCGTGTCTCGGTTTGCGCGTTTCTGACTGCGTTGATGGCGGTGATGCCGAAAAATGATTTCAGCCTTGATCGAGGATGGCTTCACTCGTGGGCGCCTGTCATTGCTGTTTGTGGATGCCCCATTTACTCCAAATCCAAAAGACCTGGATAAAGTGTGTGCCCTTTATGGTGCGTTCCATTATCCTCATCGGCTAATGAGAGAGTCCGCAGTCTTTTAAGTGCTATGAATGACCTCAGTCAAATTGACATGGTTCCAGTTGTGAGTCCAAAAAGCAAGACTGTCATATTTATGACTGGCATTATACTACCATGCATTAGCATTGTAGTATAAAAACAAGAGGTTAACATTTTGCAATCCTACCCCAATGGCTTTTTAAATGACACTGTGTGCTAACGAAACAAAACCACAAGCTTTGGGGCCCCTACAAACTTCTGACCAAAAATCCCAACCTCGGGCGGGGTTCCAATGAGTTCCTGGTCGCCACTCAGAGGTTCTGCTGGTAAAGTGGAGGTAACTGACGTTACAAAGCAGCACGGGATCGGGGCCAAAAGAGGTAATACTGGAGGCGTAAGAGGTACCTTGTTGTATCCCGCTTTAGTACCCTACCTCCTAATTGCACAGTATTTACAGTGGGAGGAGTGGTATGTGGTGGTAACACGCACACACCCAGGACGGAGATACACACTTAAGAGATTCCGTCACTCTTTGGGGAGTCATTTGTGCTTGCAGGAGGTCAGAGGGAGGCTTTTACGGGCCGCTGTATAGCCGCCTCGCTCTTCCTGGAAAGCGTCGGTATCTTTTGATCAAATTCCGGCCCACTCTCCCGTAGCCCGCTTCCTACGAATTGCGGGCTAATCGCCGCTAGATGTGTGCGTGCTTGTGCACGTACACGCGCAGCGGCTGCCTGCCTCAACGTTTGCCTCTGCGGGTGTGTGAGACCTCTCTGTTCTTGATTGATTGTTGTCATCTCGGCGGATTATTGAGTTAGCGAACGTGAGAGGCTTGCCACAGTGTCTAAGAGGGTAGCAGTGCCGCCCGTGGGCGCGCACGTCCTCGCACACACACGGACACAGACATTCCTCATGGCAGTTTCACTTTTTTCCAATTCAATCATTGGTGGAAATCTAACTGAATAAATCAATGGCTGTGTGTGATGAGTCTGTCTCAGGATCATTAAGACGTGCACTGGGCAGATGAAGGCTCCTGCTCATTAGTATGACTGTTGGGTTATTGGTACGTGCAGCTACATGTGTGTGCATCGTGTGTGTTCCTTTGAGAAGTTTGTAGTACTGTAGTCTTTTTGCTTGTTTAGCCGTAGTTCCTATCACCACAATTTGGCAGAGGCGCTGGAGCCAATCCCAGCGGATTGGTCGCAAAGATAGGGTCGCACCCTGGATAAGTCGCCAGTTTATCACAAGTACGCAAGTATTTAAACTTACCGTCAAACCTGCCTATTCCTGGGCCTTTGCGCTGCTTTAGGAGGCAAGAATAGCTGAAGAGAACCCACGCAGGTGCGCGTAGGACACTCAAACCCCACACAGAACGATCCAAAGTTGGACTCAAAATCGTGCGTCCTTTTGCTTGTGTGAGGTGACGACGCCAATCGTTGCAGCACAATAACCGTCACATGAGGGTGCAGGCAGGACACTGAATGTGGAAAAAACTATGGAAGACAGAAAACTATTTTATCAAAATACCAAAAAACCAAAATAGGAGACAGAAATAGAAAGGAAACAATTATGAAAGAGACTTACAGGTCTGGACGAAGATGGATTGTGCATGAAACTGACAAGGAACCGAGGACCTAGCACAGGCAAAGAGAGACAAGGACTATTTTTACATCATTCAATCAAGGCGATGCAATCATGGGGCAACAAAAAAGCCGGGAAAACAGAAACAACAGCAAGTAAAATACAAAAAATACACAACACCCCATATTCTTTGTTTTTGGCAGCTGAATTTAAAGTTAAGGCAAGAACATCTTAGCATATTTCCTTCTTTGCCACAAAAAACACTGACTGCGGGTCACAGGTCACCCCTGAGGTGAAGATACAGCCCTCGCCCTTTATGCAAAATTCTGTTCTCCGTCTCCGTCAAAGTATTTCATTCATATCTGCATCGCCGAGCTTCTCGTGCTTCCATCAGTGCGGTTGCATTTCCGTGCGTGTTTGCACACGCTCCGCCGGTGTGTTCCTATCACTGCGGCAGAGACGAGATTGCCCACCCCTCATATTTCCCCCCACCCCCCAAACCATCCATCTTCAACCGCATGGCTGGAAATGACACGCCGACATGCAACAAAATGGACTCACAAACGCACACAAACTCACATGCACACACACACACACACACACACACACACAGGCATACAGGGAAAATAACCTCCCCTCGGCTGGCAATTAAAAGACAAGCTTGCTGCCTCATCTCTGCGTTTCATGCACGCTATTTGCCTTGATCAATGGTTTGCGTTGGCTTTTTATACCTGGTTGGCACAAATTGTTGCATGCAAACAGCTCAGTCAGAGGCAATGAATGCAAACAACCAAAAGACAGGTCACTTTGAATGATTTATTTCTCCTGGCGTCTTGTAGGGAAAATGTGCCGCTGGTTCTTTTGTTGCAAAGAGTTTACGCTCCTTGTGCCTGCTCGTACGCATTTGTTTGCTGAAAAAAAAGAAATACATAAGTTTTACATAAGCTCCTAAGCTCGCTGCGGTGGTATTTACGCTCTCCCGTAAAGTTCCCACAGTCTTTTCATACCCTGGAGGCGAAGTGGGGAAAGGTGAAGCTCCTCTGAAGCTCTGCTGGGGTGGAATAAATGAATCTGTCATTGTTTATTTTACGAAAGTTCCTCTCTTCACCTCATGGCGCTCCCACGGTCGGGGTACAGCAGTCCACTCCGTTCTCTGCCTCCAGAACAGAACACGCCTTGTAACATTTGTCTGTTTTTTGTTTTTTTTTGTCTCCCGCTCCTCAGGTTATGGCCCTGGAACGGCAGGTCTTTGACTTCCTGGGCTACCAGTGGGCTCCAATCCTCGCCAACTTCTTCCACATCATCATCGTCATCCTCGGCCTCTTTGGCACCATCCAGTACCGGCCGCGCTACATTGTGGTGGTGAGTGCGCTCGTCCGCCGCATCACTCGGGACCTGAAAGCGGTTCGCTCACTTGGGATTAGGCCTCATCTGGTCGTACGTTGGCGTTGTCGCCCTTTTTTTCCTCGGCGGTAGCGAAGTGCACCGCATTGCGCGACACCCTTAAATCACTCTAATCCCCCAGGTAATTAGAGCTAATTAAATGGGGGTGCAGGAGGGGGGTTATTGGGGGCCAGCTAAGAGGCTCATCAGATTTACGCTCGGCACTGAGTTTCTGGACAGAGAAGGTCGTGCAGTTTGCGGCGGCTGACCTGCTTCGCTCCAAAGTGCCACCACTGTGCTGAATAAATGTGCTTTTTGTGCAGTTTTGCATAACTGCACCTAAGTGGTTACGCTCTTTAGAATTCAGAGCCCATTTTTGAAAACTCGAACGGGGCGGCACGCAGGTAATATTAATGACCGGCGGGGAGCCTAGGAGAGTAAAAAAAAAAAAAAAAAGGGAAACTAAAGTAAATAAGAGGAAATGAAGGATTAGACGCGTTGAGAGAAGAGATGAGTGAGAGCCGGCTACCGGCTTTTAAGATCCGACTTGCATGTTTTTTGGGTGTTTTTTTTTTTTTTTGCTTTTCTGCTCCCCCCTCTGACATGGCTGACAATTTAAACACCGGGTTCATCACAACTTAGGATGCTTGTCTACGTCTGCCGGCTGGACTCTTGAAGTTAATGCGCCTCAAAAAGCCTCAGTGCCCTCGGTGTCGCCATCTCATGCAATTTTTTTTATCTTTACAACTTTCTTCACTGCAGATACAGATGCTGAAAACATCAAATATTTGGGAAAGATATATGTAATTACGCAGCAAAGAAAAAAACCTTAATTAACTCTAAATATGCTTTTTATGAAAGGTGGCTATGATGAAGAATTTAAAGACGTTTGAGTTATTTTCCACTTTTATTGTTTCCGACATAATTCCATTTGTTCATACGTAGTTTTTATGCCTTCAGTGAGAAATGGCAATGTAAATAGTTATAAGAATATACAGAATATATGTGTGTGTGTGTGTGTGAGAGAGAGTATGTGTGGGAGGGCACTGTCTGCTCATCTCACTGTTCCGCGGGTGCAACGTGTTAACTCGTGCTGTCGGTTTCTTCAGCCGCGGTCATATCTCGTTCTCTTCACATCGCCCAGTTTCCATGGAGCTAATGTGTCCGTGTCTCCTCCCACCTCCCCATCCCTCTCCTCCCCCCAGTACGCTGTGTGGGTGACGCTGTGGGTAGCCTGGAACGTCTTCATCATCTGCTTCTACCTGGATGTAGGGGGCCTGTCCAAGGTGAGACTTTATTTTTTCATCAGGTTTCTGTCAGACCCGTCAACGCCCGCCGCCGAGCCATGACGAACAATAGACGCAACCGACATTCCCGTCTCGGCTGAGAGAATGGAGCGCAAACCGGCTAAATGTGTGATAAAAAGGACCCAATTTAGCCAAGCTTCAGAATAATAATAAAAGTAATCAATGGTGTTCTACTCCCAACAGTAAACAAGGTTTGTTTAGTCAAAGAAAAAAAAAAAAATCCCCAATCTGCTACATTCATACCTTTGGGAGAGCCAACTACCTTGTGGTTGGCCAGCCACTCACTGCTGCTAACCCTAGCTACATTGCTACATTTAAAAAAAAGAGTCTGCACAGGTGTTACTATGATAATCAGGTCAACTTGAAAGTCCCCCAAAATCCAAACGGTTCGTTCCAGCTCAGTAACAGGAGAAAAGTCGGCCCATCTAATATGCAAGTTGTCATTTCTCGTAGTTGCCGTGTTAGTTGGCGTGCCCCGTAATGCAGAAAGTTAAAGAGCTGCAAAAGTCATTTTTTTTAATAATCGCACCCCTTTAATCATTTAAAATCTGCACACAACCTGCGCGTTTACCCGTCCGTCCTCCCTCTGCCAACTGTGCGTCTCCAAACCGTCTCACTCCGCTCGCTGCCTCTTTGATCTCTCTCTAATTTATTCCCTGCCTTTTTTCTTACTTTTCTTTTTTTTTTTTAGGGCTAAACCTCCTTTTCACTCTTCTCCACCTCCGCCCTCCTCTCCACGCGGCCCGCCAAGCAGTTGCTATCTGGCTCCCCGTTTTCTCACTTGACCATTGCGAATGATTATTTCACGCCGGCTGCATTCATCTCACACCGGTCCGGACGTCCATAATGAATTTCTGAAACACCTCGCCAGGCTCTGGCGACTTTGTGAAAGAGAGAAACCTGGGCTCTGTCAAGTGTGTCCATCCAGCCTGGTGTGCGTGTGTGTGTGTGTGTGTCTACTCTACTGTGAGCTTCCTGCTAGAATAATGAGGCTTGTAGGGGCCAGCTGCTCGGGGCTGAGACTGGGCATTAACCCGACAGATGGAGGTAGCCTGGGCTCACAGCACTGCATATGGTGGCCAGGAGGAGAGCTGGCTAATGGAGCGCACGCACACACACACACACACACACACACACACACACACACACACACACACAGGGTTCATCCACCCCTCCCAAACGCACACATGCATGACCAAACTTGGCACACAGCTTTCCAAGAGAGTGGCTGCATTTTTATTGTGTAAGCCAGAATCCAAAGGCTAGTACCCTGCATCTTCGCCTTGACCGGTGTAGACAGGACAGCTCTGGAGGGTGTGTCTTTGTGTGTGTGTGTGCGTGTGTGAGTATCGGTGGCCAGGCCGGTAAAGTGAGGGGGCCGGCCATCAGAGCCCATACGCCACATGCTCCGTCACCTCCGATTGATCCTTTGTCCCCTCCCCCACGGCGCGGTGCAGGCCGACAGACAGACTGACAGACAGACAGACCCCTGCCACTCCACCAACGCCTCAGAGGGCTAAACATGCTCCGATGCATCTTGTGATATTGTTCCACTGAAGATGCGGATCTAAAAAATGGAACATTACTGGAATTTCGACAATCTTAACAGCAATACCCACCTTTCTTACTTACAGTACTGAACATGCTCTATTTTTGGATAATCAATGCATTATGTGATATAATTCCACTGGAGCTGATGAAAAAAAAAGATAGGAACAAAGCTGGAATTTCAACAATCTCAACAATACCAACCTTCCTTACTGACAATACCTACTGTATTGACCATAATCTCTGCTTTATACATGCACAGTGTGCTGAAGTTGAAACTTTCTAAATCTTATTTCGCTGATTACCTTTTGTCAGACCCCGTCAAGTTTCGTGAAGTGCTACCACACTGCCGTTCCCAGTTGATTTTAATAATATGTTTTATTTTGGGGGAGTTTAGCAGACATGAAGAGGAACACTGAACCTTTGTCGTGAGCAGTAAACAAAGTCGGCATCTCTGCAGTTTAGCTTCGCTGTCGTCCCGTCAGATGAATTGGATCTGGAGCCAAAAATTAAAACACCGCAAACAGGAAGACATATGGGCCCTTTCAGTCGGTGCTGAAATGTGGAGGACGGGGAAAAGTCAAAACGAGGTAAATTGCGGGGGGAAATAAGTACTAAGTCATCTACCCCTTACTAAACGTAGAATAATTGCCGCCCTCTGTCTGTCTCAGCGGTCACAGAGAGACGCAATGCCAGCTTGGTATTACTTTGCAAACCACCCCACCTCTTTCCCCCCCGCACAGAATTAATATGTAAAGTCAGTGCAGGGCCACCTTTTATGAAATATTTAGAAAAACACTCATCACAACCTGAAGTGTCAACAGCGCTGTGGCTGTTTGGCAGTCAGGTGTCGTCCCCAGTGTGTTCGCACGCTCTCTCTCTCTCTCTCACACACACACACACACACACACACACACACACACACACACACACAACATCAGCTCCCATCGCTGTGATTCAGAAACAGTAAAGCGTGAGCAATAAGATTCCAATGATTTGATTTCAAGCTTAGCAGAATGCCCCGTCTCGACGCTGATCTCGGTAACAGGATTGTCTCCAAATATGTATTGACTTTCGCAATGAGATAATTTCTTTGGTGAGCGCTGCAGCGAAGCAATAACACTCCTGGGAGTGAGTTGCCAGCGGCGCCTTGAGCGTTGGCCCCCGACGAGGCCAGATGAAGACGGCTTCAACCCGAGTTCGCAGCTTCGATCGCCGACTTCTGTTGTGTCTGTAGTTATCCCGCCCCGGCCCTCAGTGGTCCTCGTCCTGTTGAGTGACAGACAGAGAGGGGAACTCGAACCAGGTGGCCACGGCGAGATCAGGGATTTGGCTGTGAGGTCTGCCATGAGCGTGCAGGCATCGGTGTTGGTGGGACGGCTGAGCAGACAGACATCAGAGATGTTTCCTGATAGGACTCGGGGCCCTGTTAATAATGCATGTCCCGTCAGCGAGGGCCAGATGCAGGGTTCGAATGCTGTAGATTAGCTTATTGATTGGCATGAACTTCCGCACATCTCCATGTGAGGGCTCGTGTGTCAACATATTTTTCAGTCTTTATAAAAAAATCTTTTATAAAAAAAAAAGTGGGATATCTGCACTTGAGGCTATTTGTAAACATTTTTGGATAAACTTTCGAGATGAATTTTGACGTGAAAGCAAGGTTTTAGGTTTTATTTGCCTCTGTTTTTGAGATGTCCTTAGCTGATGGTTCCATCAAGCGAAGTTGAGTGAAGCTGTGTTTTGATCGCTCTGAAAAAAGAAGAAGAAAAAAAAATCCACTCAGGAGCAACGTCTCTGGGCTGAAACGATTTCACTGTCGCTCCAAATAAACACTTTCAGCTGTGGATTATTTTTTCCTCCACTGAAGTCTTGTTCCAAATAAATCTGAGGCGAGAGGATTATCCTGAGGAAAACATGCACAGGTTTCTATTGAAAAAAAAATACTTTGAATTTTTCTTGACACATTGAGCAACTCAGTCATAATGTGGGTACCATGATGATGGGTAGGGTGACAGTGAGCTTTGAGCAAGCTGTAAGATTTAAGGTAACTTGAGAAGTTAGAAGTGATTCAGTCCTGAGAACTCAACAAATATTCTTTATCTATCTGTGAAATTTTTACTCACTGACAACATAGAAATACATTGAAATAATATATATATACATGTGAATAATTGTTAGCAATTGTGATTTCTATATATGTATGAATAAGAGATCCGAGATCAGATTATTTGATTGAAAATTCAGTAGTTGCACTTGCTTAAATGTGCAAAAGAAATGTCTGAGAACGCATTATTTGGGATAGTTCACCTTGGGGTTTGACATTGCTTCAAACAGTACCATCAGTCTAAGCTCGGTTTTTATTCCAAGTACATATGTTCTGTTGTGTAACCTGATAACTCAGATTTCAACACTGGAATCATGATCATCCGTCATGCCAACGATTTCCAGTTTGTCTTTAAAACTGTGTTGTATCAAATGACCAATTGGCTTCCTTGAAGTTGCAACACAACCAAAACCGAGAAACAACTATGTCTGTCTTCTCCACAGAAGCCACTACCCACACTTACTGAAAGTACTACTGAAGGCAAACTCTCAATATCTAGTGTCTGGCTTTGTGCATGAGTTCCAAATAAATGTCGATGATCCAGATGATGCTAGCATTAGCAGCTAGCGACTGACCTGATGGATGGCAAATGCTTGCCATTGTGCAAATTGGAAGCTTTGAACTAACAAACTAACAGCAACAAATTGAATTGGTCCACTCCATCGTAGTCAACTGAAGGTTTGTCTAATCGGGATTTCAGGTATTCCCTTCACGAATGCTTCATATTGGTTACCAAATGGATATGTGGCAGGTTTGTGGATCACTTGAATCATAGCAAAGTTCAAACATGGTGATCACAGTTCCAACCAACTAGTGCCATTCTTGCTGCACTATGCTAATTCCGCAGTGTCCTACATACAAACATGACAGAGCTGCCTGCAGATTTGTGCTCCCTGCCCACTGCACTGTAGCACAATGGCTTCCCTAAAGAACTCATTGCATGCTCTTCAGTCACATACAGTACCTTGCTCATTCGCTTTTGTCTTCCTTCCAGGACAGTGACCTGCTAACGTTTAACATCTCCGCCCACCACTCGTGGTGGAGCGAACATGGGCCGGGCTGCGTGAGGAACGAGATGCAGCAGGCTCCGGGGGTCCGCACCACAGAGAGCCATTCCTACATCACCGTCATGGGCTGCCTCATAGACTACCAGTACATCGAGGTCGTTCACAGCGGTGGACAGATTCTTGTTGCTGTGAGTAGAAGTTGCCGACACACACACACACACGTCGGGACACGAGGGCTTCTCTCAGTGGGATTTCTTCTCAGCAAAAGGTGGACAAAAAAAGTAGAAAGGCAAAGGTGACGCTTTTGTTTCCCCCTCAAGCACTTTCTTCCCCTTTTAATTCCACAGCGGTCTCTTATTTTGTCTATCGCAGCCTTTTCCTTCCTCTGGCCCCGGCCGTTGAATGAAAAATTGATCTGTTGCTTTGTCTGCCTCTGACTCGGACCTGCCAGCTGCTAACAGGTTACTTAAACACTGGAAGGGCTGTTATTGTCTTCTTTATGCAGTGCCGTGTGAAAACAGGAGAAAGTCACATCCTGCCAGCGTGCACATTTGCACAGCATTCCTGCACAATCGTCTCCCCCCATGCTGGCTGGCGGCCAGGACCCTCGTGGCTGCCGGAAAAGCCGACTGCTTGAGTTCAAATGCGAACGTTGCAGCAGCAGCAGGCTTTCGCTCACACTGTGCTGAACTTCACTCCCGCCTGTGGTAACATTCGTGTTTTGGCTCGGCGTACACGTTTGAGAGGTTTCTCCTGATGGCAGAGGATGACTGAGGGAAAGAGAAAGCCTTCAGGTTTTCGCTCTTGCTAGCTAATCTTGAACGAATTTACACCTGGGAGAGCGGACCGACTACAGTTACACCCCCACAGCAGATGAGGAATCCAGTGGAGGAAACTGGCGTTAGAACTGCTGGCGTTAGTTGTGCTATTTTGCCTGTCATGGAGAGAAGTGTTAAAATAGTTTACCTCACTTTATAGCCCAACTCTGTGTGTGAACCTCATTAGCTCATCCACGGAAAGAACATGTTGCAAAGGTTTTTTTTCCATTATTTATTTTTTTTTTTTTTATGGTGCAGAAGCAAAAAGCATGTTGTTTGGAAAATCTGAATTTGGCACCTTTTGCAACACCAGGAGTGACCGCGGTGCCTCATGTGGTTGAAAAAATTGAACTGTGGAAATCAAGACTGAGCCTTGAAATAGAGACAGAGACCATTTACCTTGTATACTCCCTTAAAAGCATGACAGCACTTACGAGGAGGCCGTTCTGTTATGTGTCTGCTCTTGTTGCCTCCTCTCCTCTTGAAGGGAGGTCCAGATGGAACGAGAGGGTTAAAGGAATGGATACAATAGAAAAGGAAGAAAGTGGGGTGTCCCTTTTGTCTTTGTTAGAGGGGCTTTCAAGGTCGCTGGGATAGGCTATTAAATATTTAGCTTGCGCTCCGAGGAGAATGCTTCATTAAGATGAAAAATGCTGTCATCATTGTCATTTATCTGCTCAGATTCGTCACAAGCTGGGGAATAAAAAGACGCGATTCATCGGCGGATCTATAGATTTGTTAGCCCTGCGTTGGGCTGCAGGCTAGACGCTGCCAAAAACATCAAGGTTATAAAAGATGAGCTCGAAGTGAAGGCAACCTTTTCAAACTGGAACAATGTATTATTCATTGATTCATCAGGCGGAGGGATAACTCGCTCCATCTTTGCCCTTTGTTCCATCCTCGCCGCCTTCGGCGAAACACGTCTGGTCAGTCCATCCATCCGCTCACAGCGCATTACTGGCCCTGGGTTTTCCACTGTAATAATAACAAGTGATTTTCCAATTTAGTCAGCGAGAAAATCTCTTTTACTCCCCCCACCATCCCCACCTCCCCGCGCCATCTCAATCCCACAACTACCCCATCTCGTTCTCGCTCCTTTGCACCGCCTTCGACTATTAAATAAAACAGTGGAATATGAGAGAACATCTCCGGTGAGAAGGCCGGGAGAACAGACGAGTGCGAGAAGTGACGTTGGGTTTACATCTGTAGACATGGCTGCTGCGTGCCAGAGGAGGAAGTGAGAGACGTGAGAGATGTCAGAGCTGCCGAGCTCCGTACAACAGTGGTGTGTGTGTGTGTATGTGTGTGTGTATGTGCGTGCATGTGTACGCGTGCATGTGTCTGTGAATATAGCATTCTGAGGACTGGGATCTCAACAAACTGACTGAGAGAAAACGATTTGGGACGTCCCCATATAGAAAAGGAAGGGAATTCGATGTAAAGTCCTCACTATGACAGAAAACGAGAGGTGTGTGTGTGTGTGTGTGTGTGTGTGTGCGTGCATGTGTACGCGTGCATGTGTCTGTGAATATAGCATTCTGAGGACTGGGATCTCAACAAACTGACTGAGAGAAAACGATTTGGGACGTCCCCATATAGAAAAGGAAGGGAATTCGATGTAAAGTCCTCACTATGACAGAAAACGAGAGGTGTGTGTGTGTGTGTGTGTGTGTGTGTGTGTGTGTGTGTGTGTTGGTAAATATGGCAATCCAAGGACTGGAGCACTTTCCCAACAAACAGAGGACATTCTGGGCGCTTTGTGGTTTTCCTCGCAACTTTACTGTTAAACTTCAAGCTAAAGATTTTAGTGTCAAGGCAAAGTGTGAGTTGAAGTGAGGCTAAGGTTACAGTTACAGTTACAATGGAGTTACGTTTTTGGTTAAAGTTTGGATTAGGCTGTACAGAACAATGGAAAATGAAGGGAAGTCGATGCAAGCACCCACAAGGATAGAAAACAAAGTGTGTGTTTCTGTGTGCGTGGGTGTGCGTGTTCAGACACACACCCGCTCGGTGCCATATCGTTTAACTCCAGCAACTGCTGCCACAGGCACTTCTCGCTTGCGCTGCCTCTTCGGTCCCTGGAAAACAGCGCCGGGAGGCTCGTGTGCAAGTTGATAATGGGAGAAATGGGAGCCTGCGTCATTCCCCTTCTTTCCATCACTCATTTCCTCCCTTTTTCCATCCCGCTCGCTATCTATCCCTTCCTTCTGTCTTCCTGTCTTCCCTTTTCCTGCTCAGATTGCTCACCGTTTGACCTCGGTGTCGATCAAATTTCCACACGAGATGGGTGAGAAGAAATGACGCCGCCTCCTCTCCAGCCTCGCTCTTTGGGTCTCACTCAATTTAGCTGCGCTGCGTTATTTTCCACAGGGGTCACGTCAGCCTGCGGTCTGTGTTGCGCTGCAGATTGCGTTATGTCCATTTTTAGATCTTTATTCTCTTTCCGCCGCTGACGCGGCGCTGCAGCTTCTGCACTGCGCTGTCGCTACGCAGCTGTAAGGTTGTCGGTTCACTTCCTGCGCCCAGGGCCTCTTTCTGCGCGTGGTGTTTGCATGCTCTCACTTGTGAGTGTGTGCTTTTTCTCCAAGCTGTCAGGCTTCCTCCCTCAGTCCAAAGACATGCACATGAACTGTGCATGTCAAGAGTTGTCTGTGGGAGTCGGTTAAAGTTGAAATGGTTGTTTGTCTCTGTGTGGCCCTGTGAGAAACTGTCAAATTGTCCAGGGTGTAACCCCAAATTCACCCCGCTGGGTTTTTAGCATTCCGCTAAAACTGATGCCTTGTTTAACCCCCCCCCACTTGACAAAAACAAGACGAATGACACCTGGCTCCCTAACCTGGGAGTGATATCGTGCCCTATGTGACATCACAAGGGGCATGAACAGCGGGGCAATAGTCCCAAAAGATCCCAACTGCCTATGTCACTCTCTGAGAAGATGAAAAACGAATTTCACCGACAGGCTAGAGATTGTGAATTTTGCATAAAACCTTTAACATCAGAGGTCATTTGGGGGTCATATTGAGACCCCTGGCTGATTGGAATGACTGACACTCCCCGTTCACGACTGCTCAGGGCCGCGCCTCCACCTCAGGTCAGCCAACTGTTTGTTCCGGGCTTGTTGTTGAGAATCTAATAAGTCAGTTAGTCCAAGTTCTGTTTTCACATTCTGACCCCGATCAATATCCCTGTGTCGAAAAAACAACTTGTTTTGATGCCGGGTTAGGTCTGATTCGATGAATGAACCAGGAACCGCCTCACACGGGTCGTTGGCTCTGGCTTTGCACTGGAGCCGCACTATGTTTGACAGCATGTGCTGTCAAGGATTAGAACTGAACTTGCAGTGCAGTGGTGAAGCGGCATTATCTGGACTGTGGGCTGCCGCCAAAAGAAACATGTGTCACGTGTCAGGAGGAGGAGGAGAAGAGAATAAAGTTTCCAGCAGGGCTTCGTGCTTTAACGGCAGGCTAGTGGCAGTGGCCTACATCACAAAAAAAAGAGAAAAAAAAAAATAACTGGCTGCCATCACACTTCAAAGGCTGTCTGCGCCAAGAGCAGTAATTGTTAATCATTTTGCACAGACATGGATTTTCCTCAGATTAATTTTCCTCTAATATTTGGTCCTTTTTAAAAAAAAAAAAAAAAAAACTTGTGCAAAAGAGCACCGAGGGGGGAAAACTTTCTTTTTTCTTTTAAAGAAAAAACCAAGCAGCATTAAAGAAGCAAACCTTCTCCGGCAGCGCGGCCGTTTTCCCAACTCTGCCGCCTGTGTTTGCTCGCCGTCTTTGCCTTCTGCTCATTTGTTTTGTCCCTCTTTTTTTTCTGCCTGTTTCCCCTCCTTCCCCCACAGACTTAAATCTCGCACCCAAATCCCATTTTTCTTGCTCCCTGCCTCTGGTGTCTGCGCTTATAGTGTAATTTTTTTTTTTTTTTTTTTTTTTTTTTTTGGAACGCGGCGCCCTTTTATTTGCAGCTGTTTGAAGTGGAAGATGCAAATCAGCGCTGCAGATACTTAACCGCCCCACGTTTTCGGCGTGTTAGCGCTTGCGTTTGTTTGCGTGCGTGCACAATTTTGGCGGGGAAGCTCCCTGGGAACTGAACAGGTGGATGCAGTCTCAGCAGCGCCCATCTCATCATGTTTCCGTCATTAAAGACGCAGCTGCCCGCCGACGAGCATGCACGTCTTATTTTTCTGCTGCTCGTCGCAGGGCACAAAGTCCCGTCCAATTAACCCCCGCGTCTCGCCTTTTTGTCTGCAAATTCCTCTCATTGTCACACATCTCGCCATTTTTTTTCTTTTGTCCTGACTCTGACGACTAAATCAGTTTCGCGTTAATTAGCTTGAAGATTGGATCCATGCGTACGCAGGCTGTTGGACACGAGCGAGTCGGAATTAAAAAGAATGCAAAATGCTCGGAACGCCGGCGCATATGAAGACAAGCATTTTCTGTGTGTTTTAAACAGGACAGTGTGAACTTTATTAGTCATCACATAGACAAGCAATCTGGCCAACCCCGGCTATTGATGATATGAATGATATGAAATGAATAAATTAATTAAGTCACAGACAGCTGTAATTGCAATTGATTATGCGGTAGACTGCTATGGTGAAGATTATAATCAGGATTTAAAACAAAAGGTCTTGATTCAAATCCTGATTATCAATCAATATTATCTAGTCATTTGGACGGTTGAGTTGCTGGAGAGCTTGTCTATGTGTTGCACTGCAGTGTTAGGATTTTATGAGTGTTGGATGCTGCAGTTGAAAGGGACTAGCTTGCCCTAACTAGCAGTAACTACTCGTAGCAATTCCCCTTGAAATAGAGACTAAAGTCTGATGAAAACTGACCAGAGTCTGAATGCTTGTCTTATTTTTAAATAACTAAAAATGACTTTTTTCAACTGGTCAACAGATTTGTTTCACCCTGGAATATGTCTCTGTTGTATGACAATAAATGATAATTTATCACAGTGCCGTATGAGCGGCTGTCAAGCTCTTAATCAAAAACTTGATTAATTTATGGACGGATCTTGTTTACGAGCGAGCGTGTGCTGTCAAAAGTGGCCGCGTGTCTTCCTGCAGCAGCGCGTTGAGTCCGGGCCTGACCTTCATTAGCTTATGCAAATGAAAGCAACCTTCTCTGGTACAGCAGCTGGTTGGCTTCTCACACATGCACGCTCGCACGCACATAGACACTGACATGAAATCGTGGAGGCCTCTGAGCTGAACTCTACTCTGAACTTTCTCTGCCTCCTCGTTATCTGAGGGAGGAAGCAGATAGTGCTGAAGCGTCACAAACAGCCCCCACAGTGTCGTCCACGTTTTAGCAAGTCGTAAATGAAGGCCCACAGGAGGACAGCGTCGCCTTTGAAGTCGCCCCAACACACACACACACACACACACACACACACACACTGAGCAGTGAACTTTTTCTGCCTTCTCACTTCCTTCCGCCAGTTGTCCAGAACAGCACTTTCAAGCCAGCAATTCTCCAAGTGGGCCTGAGAACGGCCCAGGCCAACCGTGTCACCTGACATGTTGACAGAGCGGCTGGTCACAGCTAGCTAGGCTAGTGGACCCAAACTGAACGCGTTGCACCGAACTTTGGAGGAGCAAACAAAAAACGAGGGAGACGTTCTGCTGCTTTCCATAGTGCTCACATCGCAACTGCATGCAGCTGCGTGCAGGAGGGCGTTGATTTAACCACGTCCACCACACACGTGGCTTGTTCATCGCAAATTGAATCGCAGAAATAAAATCATCACACAATAAAATAAATTTGCCCACCATCATTACAACAAATAAACATTCAATAACTGAGAGCACCATTCAACATAGCAGACTGCTGCTCTCTGTGTCGTCAGAGAAAAAAAATAATTTGTATAGTAACGTTGAGCTATTTTTGTTTCAAAGGTTCTGTATTATTTCCATTTTTTTTCCCTCACAACTCCCATAAAAGCCACTGAGAAAACTGTAGGTATATATTTTGCCCTCTGTTTACAGTCTCCTGTACAAACATTGGGCTGTTTAAAATCAAAACAAAATTAAATAGCTTTTTTGGAGCTTTGTTTGGAAGTCGTTGCTATCAACATGACTGAGAGGTAGTCCTCCAATATCGATATGTCTGAAAAACCACCTCATGAGAGCGTCAAACCAGCTTGTTATTGGGATATTTAGGTTTTTTGCAATTCTAGGGTAATGGAATCGCAGCTACTACGCTACAGCATGTATTTCACAGAGCGTGAAATATTTAACAACTGTAATTGAATGATGAGGCCATGATGAGGAATGTTTGTTAAATTCTGAACAGAGACGTTCAGGTGGGTAGAGACTAAATCGGAGGAATACAGACTGAGTTGAAGGGCATGAAAAATGAAATGATTGACAGATAAATGAGTTAGCATTAACCCGGCAGACTGAGATGGAGCCCTGGGGGGACAGGTGGGGCCTTGATGAGCCTAATTACTTCGAAATGATCCCTGAACTTCAGAGGAGGACGTCAGGGGCAAGACTGTGTGTGAAAGAGAGCGAGATGATTTCGGTGGTGCAGTTTGAGGAAATGCTGTACGCTGAATTGTCACTTTTTATTGAGGACATTGACCCTTATTGACAGAGTACAGCGGCGCCTGCAGCGAGAGAGCATGAAGTGTTTCGAATTTGATTTCACTTTCAGCCTGCAAGTTTTGCAAAAGATGATCAGCAGACCATCAGACCATGGCCGAGCCAGAAGTTAAAGGAAAATGATAGAATAAAGCCTTTCGTTTTCGATCAAAACTACCCACTTGGAAGTGGAGTGAGGAAATTCTAAATTTGAAATAATTTTAACAGATTTAGCTTTCAGTGTTTTGTTTATAATTCATGGCATCAACAGCATTAAGCTGCATTCTAGCTGAAAGGATTTTTACTCCTGGTTTGGCGCTTCTAAACTACCATTAGCCCCTTGGCACACCTGAAGATCTAGATGTAATCAACTGTCTCTGTCATCACAGACATTTACACCCTTTTGTACAACTGACAAAATGACAAATTACAAGCCTGAGTGCCGAAGCCTCCTTTTCCGAAGGAGTCACAGCATTTGAGGGCCTTGATTTGCAGCTGACAGTCACTGCCGCTGCCTGCTTTTGTCAGCGTTCATGATGTTTTGGGCGAATTGCTTTTCTTGATTAAACAAGAAGCCTGAGTGATACCTGCTGAGCTGAAAGACTTGTCTGGCACAGAACACCGTGCAGCACTTCATCGCAAGATGAAAGATTGTTTTACTCTGTGATCACCGCATCACTTCAAGATCGACTGCTTTAGTTTCAAAGTATTTTGTCTGTGTACATGTTTATGTTAGTGACAATTCTAGCTACTTTTATACATTTACTTTTAATCATTTTATTATTTGCAATTTGCCTTGTGATGATTATAGTCAATAATACGATTTCCAAACAGAGTTTGCTTTCGCTTCCATTTCCACTTATTCTTCACTTACAAGAGGTCATGTGATCATACACGGTATTTTCTTCACTCCACTAATACGGTCTGATTGGGCATTTAGGCTAAATGGAAACAGTGAGTGAACCGTGCAAATGTCATGTTTTGCAAACGTGCCTCCTTTTCCAATTTGATTGCGACCTTTTTTTGAGATCACGCAGGCTGTGACTGGATTACCAACTCAGCCGCCTTATTAAGGGGCGCGACGGGGCTGTGTGTTCTTTTCACTGGTTTAACTGTGCTCTAATAATATCCATTATTACAGCGCTGTCAAAACACTCATTCGGATGAGATCCTTGGAAGAGTGGTGCTTAAATACCGCTGTTTTCTTAAAAAATGGCAGCTAACAAGGAGCAAGACCCTTATGGCCCTATGTATATTCTTATACAGTATATATAATAACTGTTCTAAGGGTAGGAAAACCAAATTACTTTTATTATACTGCAAGCATATACTTTTATTAAATGTATTCATGGGCAGTATGTTAATTCAAGCTGAATTTTACACCCTGGACCTTTAAGTCGGACGAGTCATTTTGGCTGGAAAAGAGCACCTGCACGCACACACAGACACAATGGTTGGAACCGTCCCACCCCCCCGGGGTGCCTCCTGCTGATAACACCATCTTGTGTTTGACACTGGCTTTATACATATGCTAATTCCCCTCCATTTCACCGCCTCTGTAATGGATGGTGTGAGACCAGCAATTAGGTTGTGGAGGCCGGGGAAAAAAAAATGAGCGCCAAGTCCAGGGGAGGGTTATGTATCTTATCTGGCTCCAACAGGGATGGACCTTTAGTTTTTTTTTCTCTCTTTTTGTATTATTTCTCACCAGACCCCACACCTGACTTTTATTCTTATACAAAACATTTCATCAACGTCTGCATTTCACCCAAGCGAAGGCCGCGCAAATGATCAAGGAGTACAAAATCCAAATTATTCAGATGAAAGAGCAGCGTGTCAGTTTTGTCGTCCTGGCGCTAACACGGACACCGAGTCATAGGTTGAACTGGCGTGGAACGAAAGCCAGCGCGGTTCAGAGTCGGCTGCCCTTCCCGGCCCCTCCCCCACCACCCCGGGTTTAATGTCTGAGCACCTTGTGTGCACGAAGGGCATCGTGCCCGACGTCGTTTTAATTGGCATGGCAGTCTGCCAAATGATGGCTGTCTGGTTCGGCAGGGAGGGATAGGGTGTGTGCGTGTGTGTGTTCAGTGTCTCTCTCTGTCTGTCTCTGAGTGGATGACAGCCATCTGCCACTTCCACAGGCTATTCTCAGCAGCATGTGCTGGTGTACGCTCATTTCCCCTGTTTATTTTTACACATACGAGCCGCCGCCGCCGCCGCCACTGGCTGCGTGAGAGCTTTCAAGTTGAAACAGCAGCGCTGACGGCTCGTATATCTGCCCGCTTGTTTGTGGGCACCTGATGATTGTATTTGCCCCCTTCTTTTTTTTCTCTCTCTCTCTCTTTCCTCGACTCTGCATCCTGCGAGAAGCCTCTGGGTCCTTTAACTGTGTAAATGGCTTGAATTCAGGTGAAAATAGGATACATGTCTGATGCCTCGTTGAGGTCAGGGGCCAGAGGTCAGAATAGGCAGCCTTGTAGCATAACAAGGAAGCTGCCTTGTTCAGCTTTAATTTTGGAGAAATCACAGTAGAGACGTGTGTTGACTTAAATGTCAACATTCCAGAACAGGATGCAGCAACTTTTTCCTTTGCGACTAAAAGACAAAAGGTTCCACCTGGTGACGATAAAACCAGTGTCACCAGGACATTCTTTCACTTGATCAGTTGATTCCGTAGGTCTTTCAGCTGCACGCTAATATCTCTATCAGCTTACCAAAGCGTTGCACGCCGTTGCATCATCCTGCCTGCTGGGGGAGCTATTGCGGGTCCGTTTCAGGTCGCAGTCGTCCTTTCAGCCATTTTAAAGGTGGTTATTTTTGTATTCCAGTCTATGGGAAAAATGCTTTTTGGGCCCATGGGATTTATTTTTTTGCTGCAGTACCTCAAGTGGCCACTGGAAAAGAATTGGTGCACCGCCATATTGCCAGTTCTTCCATGGCGTCCACCTGCAGAAAGGCCCTTAATTGTTATTTCCAGATGTTCAGCATGTTTTTTTTTTTTGTAATTGTTCTGTGTTTCTGACAGCTGCTGCATCAGCAGAGTCTGACCTCCAACTGTTTGCTTGTGTGTTCGCAGCTCCTGGGCTTCGTGTACGCCTGCTACGTCGTCAGCGCCATCACCGAGGAGGAGGACAGCTGTGAGTCGCCTCACCCCAACACGCACATACGCACACACACGCACGCACACACACGCACACACACAAGGAATTTTCGTCAGAACAGGCCTCCATCCTTCTCCGCCTCCCACTCCTCCAGCTCCACCCTGCTCTGTCAATGCCGTGCTTCTCTCCTCTCTCCTCCCCTGGCGACAGCTGGGCCCCTTCTCTTCTCCTCAACCAAAAGGACCCATGTGTTCCCTTCTCCACACCTTCTCCAGTCCCGCTCGGCCCTTCCTCCTGAACTTCACCTCCTCCTCAGCTTGTGTGGTCCCTCCTTCCAATTCCGAAAAACCCCTTTAATGTGCTCTGCCGTCCTCACTTTTGTCTCCCCTCTGCGGTGCCCCCTTTTGCTTGTCGCTGCAGCTGTCTGCCACCCCACCTGTCCACCCCCCGCCCCACCCGGCAGGGTTTGGTGCTTGCACACTGTAGGATTACACCACCCCCACTGCCTCGACACACACACGAACGCAGCCACCCTTCTATCTTGCAGCCAGAGCAGCGTGTACGAGCGTCCTCTGAACTAGCCGTTGCCTCCCGCCGCGAAGCCTTTAACTCCCAGCCAGGAGCTCCGACTGTCAACACACACAGGGGACGTGGTGAAGATGACAGGGAGGATCATAAAACATGCCACATGAGAGGGGAGAGAAACCGGAGAGTGACCCCTTTTTGATAAACGCTGCTGCCGCTGCCGCTGCTACTGCTGCCGCGGCTCATAAACAGCAGGTCAAAGGTCATGCTCGGAGTAAAGCCAATCAAAGGGCGGGAACCATTTGATCTAGAGGGGTCAGTAGGAGTCATAAATATCTGATTAGCACAGCAGTGAGTCCCCAGGATGCACAGCCAGGGGAATGCGGCATCACGTGTCAACTGCCAGGACTTCCGATGGCGAGCGTCGTGTGAGGATTAGCCGAGACTGATAGCAGCTCCTTCAGGCATCCATGCTAATTATGAAGCTGGACAAATGGGTTTTCATGGCTTTTCATGTGTGGTCCCCACACTTTTCTTTTTTTTTGTAGAAGAGCCCAGGCAGCTCTTTAGGTGGTCACATACCAGAGGCTCAATGGCTGTGAGCGGTTAGCCGGCAACCCCCTCCCACCGCCACCACTCGGGCAGCACCGTTTAATCAACTAAATCCCCTGGATGCTGGATCCGTACTAGATGAACCCTGTCAAGCGAAAAATGAAGACTTTTCCACCTCAGTGACTTTTTTTTTCACCCCAAACGTTGGTTTTATCTAGCGTTCAAACTTTATCCATTCAAGGCTGATAAGGCGTGATTTGACGTTTAACTTAAAGATAAAGGAGGATAAAGGCGGGAAAAACAGAGAGGGGGCGCTAATGAGACAGCGCAGGCGAAAGTTTGGATCAAAACAGAAGTTGGAGTGAGTTTTATTGCTTTTAATTATCTCGGGGTTCATCTCTGATTTCTGGCTGTGTCTGAGTAGAACGCCGCGGCGTCGCTTCCAACATCTCCCCCCTTTGTTATTATAATCAGCCTTCACCCTGCACACACACACACACACACACACTGGTTCTTGTTCGCGCAGACACAGGTGCACAGACGTACGGTGAAGGCACTCTGCCGCTTCCCCCCCGTCTCCCACCCCTATTTCATTTGAAGTGTAGATTAAAGCAGGTTTCTGCATTTCGGCTCCCTCTGCATCTCTCCTCACATCTACAACTCCATTTGCTCTGCCCTTCTATTGCTCCGTGCCTGCTACGAGTTCCCTTGCAGACAAAGGGATGAAATTTCAGGATGTTCAAGATACATCTGCTCCCTTTTATTAACTTTTTTTGTCTAAAAAAAAAAAAAAAAAAAGAAAGAAAGAAAAGTGGTCTGGCTTTATGAAGGTAGCCTTTTTTCAGATCTTCATTTTTGATCCCTGGACTCAAATGGAACGTCCTCACTCGACGAATTATCAAAGATGAAAAATTTCTACTGATCAACAGAAGACGGCACAATTGGCCCTCTGTTAGCACTCTCGAGTGGCAATGCCCAGCTGCTGCTTGCAGTTGGACATTCGACATTTGGAAGGAGACAAAAATATTCGGGGGGTGTTGTCTCTAACCTTGGCGAGGTGTCAGTGCCCTTGGTGACATCACAAAAATTGATTTCTGGAACCGTGTGATTTAGCAGACACTTTGGCAAACATAGGAGGGTAGCAATTGACCTTTCCCACTTCAGTGGAGAGAAAAACGCATTGACAGCTGTTGTTTAGACACTGAGTTTTGTTCACGAGCCTCAGTTTAAGGCTCCAACGAGGTGCAAGTGCAAAATGTTAAAAGCCGCTGGTTAGTCATCGCACCTGCCCAGCCAGTCAACTAAACAGCCAGTTGACTGCCTGACAGACAAAAGGTGAGGAAAGGAAAGAGGGGAGGCAGGGACGGGGAGCAGGAAAAGGAGGAAACGACACAAGACGGGATGAGCCTCTTACAAATAAGGGGATGAGACGGGCACTCCTGCCGTGCCCAACGCCGTCTCACTCTCCTGGGAGGCGGCTGAGGCTGAGATATGAGATGCTCAGACTGGCATAAAGTAGGGGGGGAGTGGGTGGGGGGTTAAGCAGGCACATTAACGCACGCCGGCGAGAAGCCAAGAAGACACAGCGGGCTGAGTAACAAACAACATCTCCTGGCATCGTCTTCGGTTGTGACGTGGCTACATCACTGACTGTGAGAGTGCTGGTGTGTGTGACTGAACCCTGTAACTCCGTGCACCCATTTGCTGCTTTAACGTGCATGTTTGGATGCCTGTTTGTGTGTGGGTGTGTGTGTGTGTGTGTGTGTGTGCGCGCGTTTAGTTTATGGCAGTTATCAGCGGGGAGCAGCCGCGGCGGCGGTGCGAGCGGTGGGGAAAATCCTCTTTGTAAAGTAGGTCATGGAGTTAGAAGCCTGGTGTCGGGATAAAGTCAGTTTAGCATGTCTGCTAATTATGCTGCCGCCGCCGCCGCCGCCCTCTGTGCTGAGTCACATCCCCAGAAAATCCTCCCGAGCAGACAGAAGAACGACGGGACGGATGGATGTGTGGGCAGCAGTGCATGGTGTGATGATGATGATGATGATGATGATGATGATGATGATGATGATGATGATGATGATGATGGCGAAAAAGTAACTCGGAAGGTCACGGCGCCAAATTAAAACCAAACTTTTTGTGTATTTTCAAACGGCTACCGACGCGTTCGGAGGCGGGCGGAGCAAAACACGAAAACACTCACATGGAAGTTGTTGTCAGTGGTTATGAATTATTAAGTATTTTCAGTGAAATAATTAGCTCGTTGAGTGTGATGATTTATTTTTAATGCTGCATTTGATGGCGGATATATTGTTGTTCCAGAAAACAAGTGAGAGCGATGTAGACAATGCTGTCTAACTTGGTTCTGAAAACAATGTCAAGCATTCCATGCTTTCATCTGTTTTCAATCAATGCTTCTCCTGAACTCTGGGTCACAGGGGTGCTGGATTCTCTGCCAGCTGTCTTGGGGCACAGTGGGGGTGGGGCGGGGCGGTGTCACACTCTGAAGTCACTCTGCTGCCCTACTTTTAGATTACTTTCACCAAAATAACCAGAGAAGTATGACTGGACACTCCAAAATACTAAACAATAATTTCTTGAAGTGCATCACTGACCTATTTATTAGGTAAAATGTTAAATTGCCTGCTAAGACAAATAGCTAATCAGCCAATCAAGAAGCAGCAGCTCAGTGCATTTGGCATGCTGAAGATGACTAGCTATAGTACAAACCGAGCAATTGAATATACCTAATAAAATGGCAGGTGAGTGTACATCCTCACATGCTGATGATTAAATGGAATAATATTCTCAGGGGATAAAACAATTGGAATCACAAAAGCAGATGAAGGCTCAAGGTCTGGCCAATTCTGACATAGATACTGTGCATATTTAAAATTCATAAGAATCACAGTAAGGGCCTGAGGCCTTGATAATATAACACATAATACTGTGTGCTGTTACATGCTTGCAGTCCCATTTCCCTGATGGAAATTGAAAAGGAACTGTCTGTCTCCAGGAAATAGGCCTTTCAACACTTAATGTGCTGTTAAATCTATTATTATCACTGCAAATTCGATCAAATCAAACAGGTGAGCTTGACTGGTAAATTAAATGGGGAACACGCTGAGCAGAGACAGAGAACCATCGTCATCCGGGCGGCTCCGTCTGCCTCCAGAGTGGCGGCGGACGGAGCCTTGAACTACCTGTCTGCCCTTCATCTCCGTCTGTCTTTGTCCCTCCCCATGGGTTTAATGACCTTTATCCCTCCAAGAGGGCTTTATTCTCACCCGCTCTGCATTTCCGCCTATTTTCTTACCGTCTGAGCAACTATCAACCGTCACGATCCCAGCGATACACTAAACTAAGACAGCAACGCACCGCCGGGGTTCAAGCCAACTGGATCTGAATCCCTCACGCTTCCTCCCGAACTGCGACGCGATCATCACCTGTTGCTCTTGGTATGTTTGTCCGTACTCCTCAACTATTGACCTACATACCTATCATTTCTTGGGTGTGCCCACACATGTTAAAATCAGCCTTGTCCATATGCATAGAGTGACGCTAGACAATATTTCCACGTTGTTCAGGTTGTTTTTTCAGGCCAGTTGAGGCTCCCGGCGATAATCGTGTAATTTGCTGCCTCCGTGCATTTAGCAGCTTTTTAATGCTTCATAAAGTCGACACGTCGCCATTTATCGCTCACACAATCTTCTTTTTAAGCACCGGGAGCCACTTTAGACTCGGCGCAAGACAATTAGTGGTTGTAATTGTGGGGAAAAGGCTTTAGAGATGTAATTAAAAGGCGGGTTTACGGAGAACAGGGTGCAACTCTGGGGTCGGAGCTCCGGGTCAAGAGCGTCGGGTTTGTCATGCAGGAAGATCTAAAAAAGCAGCATGTAGAGACTTGACATGTGTTGAAGTCTTATATCGCCTGCCAATGAAGAAATAGGTTGGTGTCAGTGTGCCGAAACATGTGACTGGCAGCCACTGACTGGTGCAGCAACTGTGCTGAACAAACAGCTGATGAGTCGAATGAGTCGAGAGTTGCCATAGTGCAGTGAAAACATCCTTGTGTTGCATTAGTGGGAAGCCATCCCATGTTGCTTTCTGGTTGAGATGGCGGTAAGACAAATGTGGCTGGTCCACTCGGAATGTGACAGATGTTTGATTTTGCTGCTTTGTATTATTTGCCTGGTTAAAGTTCTGGGAGTCTGCACTGAAACTTTCTCAGTTTTTCGGAGTCAACACAGGCAATCGAATTTAGTGGATACGGTTCACAGCAAAAGCGTCAAAAAACATCAGTTACGACGCTCCGCTGTGTGTTGGATTGTCAGACGGGCCGGCGCTCACCGTCCTCTGAGACGCCTAAAAATGGCAACTGCCATTATCATCCGGCTGTATTTCTGAGCACAGTTTATCGGGGCGGGGGATGGATTCCCACCTGCTCGTAATGAGAAAACTGCTGGTTCAGAAAGGATGAGGGGAGCTGTCTGTGTGTGTGTGCTCAGCGTGTTTGTGCGTGTGTGTGTGTGTAGAGAGAGAGAGAGTGAGGGAGAGAGAGAGAGAGAGATGAAACGGGGAATCCCAGGAGAGCAGGACAGGGTCAAAAGAAAAAGGGACAGCCGCCTGCTCTGCCTCAGAAGCCTGTGGCTCTTTGCTCTCATCCTGCCCACCTATCAGTGCAGAGCAGACCAGCCCTGTGTGTCTCATCACAACACAACTGACTTGGCCTCACAGTCGTTTCACTGACCGGCTTCCATCAGGTCTGGGAGACACTGTTGTTTTCTTTTCCAGTCGCACTTTTCAAGGAAACAAACCTGCTCTTGATCTGTCTGTCTGTCTGTCTGTCTGTCTGTCTGTCTGTCTGTCTGTCTGTCTGTCTGTCTGTCTGTCCGTCCGTCTGTCTGTCTGTCTGTCTGTCCGTTGCAGGCTGCCCTTAAACTTGGCAATGCATTTTCAAGTAAGCAGAAAAGGGCTTTAACACTATTAAACACAGCCAAGCAAAGAATGGCCCCAGGGTATTTTTCTAGGTTGATTATTCCATGTTACTCATAACCGGCTTTGGCTGGAGTTGAGTTAAACACCGCTAGTTACAGGAAGGTATCTGACGTCACCGAGTCTGTAGCCGCTGCCAACTCTGCCATCAACAATTGAGCAACAGAAGTGATTTGTCTGCCTTAAATGTAACTCATGGAAGTTTCATCCAGTCACCTGAAGTTTTTTTTTTTTTTTAAGTGCCTCCAGGTGTTCTCAATCGGCTCATCTCCTGGTTGGATATATGAAATAAGATAACATGAAATGACTCCTCATGGTGCGTCAGCTCTGTTATTTCATTGCGAGGGAAAACAGTCACAAACACACTCGCTCGCCACCCTCTTCATAAAGTCTCATTCACATGCAGGTCTGCGGCCCAGTCCGACAAACAAAGTTGTCCCGCCCTGTCCTTTGTCACCCCCACTCTCAGCCGTCCTGTTCCCCTTCTCGCTCCCCCTTTATCTCGAAAGCAGCTCTCCTGCTCCAGTGCGAACACTTTGAGTGCTGACACGTCCCCCCCGTCGCCGGTGTTGTTCACTCGGCTCATCCGCACCGCGCCTAATCTCTGAAGAGCAGAGGAGAAAACAAACACAAAGCGCCGAGCATTGTAGTCGGAGGCTGAAGGTCATATCTGTTTTCCAGCGATGTTTGGGGAAAAAAAACACTGTTTTGACAGCTGGCCAACTTTCCCCTTGCTCTCCGAGCGTTGCCATTGGCTCCAGACAGATGCACAGATGTTATTTAAAGTTATATTTTTGTTCTTCCCCTCATTGTTAAAACACCAACAAAAAAGCCATTCCATACTTTTTCCACTGTCCTGTTACATTTCATTACTTCTTTGTGTTTTTATTTGCCTCAGTGTTTTTCTTTTGTCCATCTCCATTATTTATGCATTTAATCCTTTATTTTCAGTTGATTTTATTGGTGGATTTGACCCATTCCCACTCTACCATGTCAATGAGAAATCCTCTCATCTCCTCCTAAAGCCCATGTACCCGTAAGTATGAACGCCTGTCCTGACTCCAGCGTGTCCCTCCCCCCATGTAGACTGTCACACTCATCAACGTTTGTGTTCTTCCTGTCTTATTTTCCCCACTCATTTACTCCCTAGAAGTACCTCAGATGTTTTCCAATGACTCAGTAATCTTCCCTGGACATTAGAAAGCGACTCTGACAAGTGCTTGTTGTGCAGATTGGAGGAGCTTTGTGTCACGCCTGGGGGGGTTTAAACGTCATCCTGAAACATGCCGCATCCTGTCAGAAGGCGGCGGCGGCTAGAGAGGACTTTCACGTTGCTCTCTTGTTTGCTTGGCTCGTGTGTTCCAATGCTGTTGCTGCCTGGAGTTCATGTAGACAAACACAGGGAAAAATTGGCCCTATTAATCCATTAAGTACGTACAAGAGCTTAATAAGAATGAGCCTGGAAAGTCATGTAATAACTCTTGGCCAACATAAAATGAATACTTTATTAGCGTCTTGACAGTTTAATCAGCTCCGTGTCTAATGGAGGGAGGAAGTTTTGGTATCCCAGACCTCCCTGGAGATACATTTATCCTGGGGGAAAATCACCCAGGAACATGTGTTATGTGTGAATTTGTCAACGTGTGCCTGACGACTGCTAACCCCCGGCCCAAATTTTCTCCTCTGCTCCCTGCAGGTCTACGTAAATAGAGGAGCATCCAGCGGCGCGGTGACGCGGCACGTTTCCACGCCGCCCAAATCGGCTATTTTGATGCAGACCACCTCACGTACTGACGGACGCGTTCCTTCCTCCTGTTTTTATTCTTGTTTTTTTCCCCCCCAGTTCTTCAACCAAGTCATTTACTGGTGCCGCTGCCCACAAAAGCCAACACCTCTCAGTTGAGGACTTCATTGTTTTTCAGGGAGGTGACGGTGGGTTCAGGGACAGGGGTTTTTGGGTGGGCGATTACAGCGTTCCCAAAGCTTCGCATTGTATGTTTAGGAAAGCATCAGTCATGCCCCCCCCTTTGGTGCTGAGATCTCCGCTGAGGTCTCGTCGCTGTGACCCTGCCCACCCGTGGCTTAAAGCTCCCCGAGAACACGGCCGTATGTTCACGTTGCGCATAAACACACAGCGCATGTAATCAAGGCAGCCTTCCCTTGTCTGCGGCCCGGCGTCTTGGAGGACTCCATGATTTAGCATGTTGTTGCCGGTTTGGCTCCTACCGGCAGTGGTGGTGGTGGTGGTAGTGGTGGGGAGTGGGACTGCTGAATTACAGCGCAGCCTGTGGAATGAGCCATTGTGTGTGTGTTCCCCCTGTTTACTTTTGGCCAGGATCTGTGTGCATAAATACACAAGCAGGAAGAGGCAGGGGAGTGGAGAGGTGGAGGGGAGGGGAACAACAAGCAGCCAAACCCACCAGGGCATCTTGCAAAAATAGAAATTGTGAATAATGAAGCTTTTTCTATTTTTGTTTCTGTTGGTGGGGGTGTTGGGAGGGTGGAGGAGGTGTTTCAATACAGTCAGGAATGTAAAAGCATTAGCCTTTTAGCTTTTAGGACTTTTCAGATTTCTTTTTCCACTGTTGCAGCCTCCCTGAGTTAGTTTTCCATCATACAAAACAAATAGGTCTCCAAGAAACAGCACATTTAGCCCTGTGTTTACAGCCTCCCACTAAAGCGAAATGGATGGAACACCTGGTTCGACTGGGGGTGTTGCCACTAACCTGGGAAAACTATCTGTGTCCTTTGTGACATCACAAAGGGAGCCCTTTTCCAAGTGGTTTAGCACACATTTCCTGCAGCAAAGGAGGATTCTCTCGCTAATTTCACTGGGGTTCACTGGCAGGCTAGGGTCACATGTTATTTCAAGAAAACATAATATGGGACCATAAAACAGAAGCAGTCTTAGATTTAATTGCCGTGTCATATAACACTGAGGTTTGTTTTTGTTTTTTAAACCAGCAGCCACGTCAGTAACTGTTTGGTGTCGGGTGTTTCGCTGACAAGAGCGTAAAACTTCCAACCGCTGATACTGAGGAGTTCTTTGCAGGGCTGATCATTGCACGCACATGCACACATCGTCGCTTGTTTTGTTTTGTTTTTTACTTCATATCAGTGTATATTGTTCACCACTCACATTGCACATACTGGTGTTGGGTTTTGTTTTTATGGGTATGCTGGTCTGTAGAGAGGTAGCCATGGCCACACCATGGTGAAGCAGCCGATTGTATGCCGTCATCTCAGAGGTTTAGGATCCCAGCAGTTAGCTGGTGTCCCAGCAATTATTGTTTTATAGCATGTTTTCAAAGGGTTTATCGTGTAATTATGTGTATAGAGTATTAAGTATTGACAAAGAGTTGTAATCATTCTGATTTAACATCCTGCTGCAGCTAAATAGTTTCATACTCGGATTTGCTATGTTGTCCCCTGGCATCATGTTGCTTTTCTTGTGTTAGTTTGATTTTAGGACTAACTGCACACTTTTTTTCCCTCATGTCTCATGTATCGATCTGTAGCACTTTTTTTTTTATTATTATTGTAAATGTTGGATTTTTTTCAGAACGGTTTTTAGTCAGATTGTGTCTGCTTGACTGTTTGCCTGAGTCACTACTGCCCTCTGGTGTTCAAAGTGTTAAAATACAACTTCAAGGCTGCTGAGTTTCTTGCTGCAGGTATGCTCCTGGATAAATCTGCATATTGTGTCTTTTTTTTATTTTTTTGACTTTCGTTTTCTGTTGGTGTTCGTTTGTAGACAATAATGAAAATGCAGATATTTTGATTGTGTTGTTTAATTGGGGGTTCGTATTTTTTTGTTGATTGCTCTCATGTTAAATCAAGCTACATTTGAAGCCAGAAGATTTTCAGAGTGCTAGGAATTTCATTTCACCAGTTCTTTGCCCCTAGTGTGAAAATGTCTGCTTGACTTATGTAGTCCTCTACAAAGATGTGTGATCAAAGAAAAAGTTTTTGTTCTCTGCACAGTTCTGTCTGTTGTCGGCACCTAAAAATACCCTGCCATGAGTCTCCAGTGCCAGTGAGAGAGTCCAGAAAATGTTTTGATCCTAAGAATCATCTTGAAACTTCTGATGGACCCGATTATAAACTTACAGTTATTTAAAGGCGCTACATGCAAAATGTCTTATTCAACTTCAGTGTATTGAGCTATAAATTTTTCTAGTGACATCCAGAGTAGAACATAACATCACACTCTCTGTGCGCAGGTCCTTGTTTTACTGTACAAGCCGGTTGCATGATACTCGTTACCTTCATCAACATCAACGTCATCAGCAGTTGGCCCCTCCCCTTGCAACGCTGTGTCAGTCAACTACAAATAGTGTAAATGAACATCGTTCATTGCTAATGACAACATTAAGATGTTAGCCAAATGTGCTGGTGTTTTAGCTTTTTCGGTGCACATGCGGCGCATAACGACCACATGACCACATCACGTGATGATTTTTGAGTACAGCTCTCCCTTCCGATTGGCCGCCTGTTGCAAGGGTCAGCAAAGACGCAGACAGACCTCATGAAAGGTAATCAGTATTCATATTGAATTCTACAAAAGTCATTATCAAAAAATAAATCATTTTTTTAGTGCAATACAGCCTCATCCTGAGTCCTGCTCGGTGCAATTAATTAAAGCCTGTTACAAATGCGTTCTTTGTTGCTCTTCTCCACTCAAAGATTCTGGCTGTGGATATTCTTTTTTTGTGACAGACAAAACTTTTTGTATCTCTCCTTCATTTGGCAAGTTGTGTTGGTCCGAGCCAGTGTGACCTTATTGTGTAATCCTATTTATCCATAACTGTGCCGTGTGATCATGTAAATAGGTGTTTGTTAATAAAAAAAAAAAAAAGAAATAAAAAAGATTGTTCTCTTATTATGATTGGATGTGATATCTGCTCTAAAGCCAAACGCCGTTAATATCGCAGTAATAAATGTTAGTCACAGTAACAAATGTTCATTAGGCAAGGTGACATCTGAAGGAAAATCTGCTGGCAGTAAGCTTTATTTTTATATATTTTTTAATGAGCTCCAGGGGAAAGTGAGTGAGTACAAAGGGGGAAGTGTGGGCCAGTCATCCTGCACCTGCGCGGGCTGTGGCCTCTCACTAGGACATGAAAGCGCGAACGCTGCCTCTGATGACGGCCCTGCAGATGGGGCAGTGACGCAGACTGGCGGCGCAGTCGCCGCACACCACCAGGTGACCACAGGGGATGAAGACGATGGACACCAGCTTGTCCATGCACACCTTGCAGGTCCGCTCCTCCTGCAGCTGCCTCAGCAGCTCCTCGGGGCTGGGGTCTGTCGCTGCTGAAACAGCACAAAGACGTTCGTTGGGAACCACGCCAAGCACCCCCCCCCAAAGTCCCCTTGTCTGTTCCTTCAATCGTCCCAGAAAGAGCATTTGCATTTGCAAAATCATAAGGTGGACTCTGACCTTTCTCTCTGATTGGCGTCTGCGTCCTGACATTTCCAGCACTGGAGCTTTGCCTCGTCTGCGGGTCTGAAGAGCGCAAACATAGACAAACAAAATTTTAAAAAATTAGTTTCTCACAGTACATGAGGTTAAATTGCTGAAATACCAACTGCGTTTAGTGCACAGGAGACGATGATTAGCCACGGTAATTTATTGTTCTGACACCAGGAGCCTCTGAACAAAGGGTGTCATGAGCCGTTCACACGTGCACAAGTGGCTTCTCAGCCGAATCCCCTCTGGAAAACAAGCGTCTCACCAAAGAGGCGTGCCAGCCCAAATGTCTCCAATTTTTAAGCCTCTATTTTTGCTTCCAGTGGCAAAGCTAAACAATGAGGTCCTTCAAGTGCCGACACAAAATGTTCAAACACTCAATTGAAAAGTCAGCCTGCGTGTATTTGGTGGACTTTGAGTTTGCTCGCACTTATCATTGTATAACCAAGATTTTAGAGCAAACTGCTCGGGGAGTTTGTGATGGCTCAACCTTAACCTCAGGGGTCATGTGACGACTCAGGAAGAAAAGAGCTAAGCTCTCCTGGGACTTTCCATTTTGGTTTTTGGTTTTGAACGCAGGATGATCTCACCTCGCCAGCCAGGGGGAAAAAAATAGATCTGAGCGTGTAGCACGAGACGCGTGATTCAGATGGCGTTTACCTCGGCTCTGCGGCCCCCTCTGTCCGTCCTCCTGCTCCGCCTGGAGCACGTCACTGACCAGGTCGGACACAGAGGTGTACTGTTGGCCAGTCAGCAGGTACTTGGTCTGGACCAGGCTCTCCACCAGGCCGGCGTTGAAACCCATCTGCACCACGGTCTGCACCACGGGCGAGAGCATGGCGGAGGACGCCGCCAAGCCCCCGACCACCGCTGGCAGCAGAGAGGAGGAAAAGCAGTGAGGAGGGGGAGAACAAGAAATCTACTCATTCCAAGCAGTGGTGCTATATCAGAAGAGGCCAAACCCTGAGAAGGTGATGGGTGTGATTCCTGCGCTCTATAAAAGAATTGCCCTCTGGTGACTGCTGAGAAAATGTGGACTGTCAGCAGCTTACACCGCCGCATCATAATTACAGCAAAAGACTCGCTCAGGTAATTTGGAGGACAGTCATTTACTTTAAAAGAGTCACTCTCACTCGAGGCCGACGGGTGTGCTTTGGCTCGAAAGTTTCCACACTTCAAATGGCGCCGGCGCAAGACGCAACTTCGCCCTCCACTCCACAAGAAGATCAGCTTCTCCAGGTTAAATATAATCTAATCAACTAGTCGTTGCCTCTGCGGGCAATCAACAGAATGGCGCACTCTGCTCTGTTCACTTGCAGTAAACTCGCGATAAAACAGCCGCATACCGTGTCTGGATCCGATGTCACTGCCCGTGGACGTCTGGGATCCACCCTGGAAGCAGGAGTCACGTTCACCGGGAAAGTCATAAACCAGTTTGCATGCAGTGCGTGATTATCTTTTTTTTTCTTTTCTTTTTTTCAAATGTGGCCCGCACAGATTTAATGGCGAGCAGACAGAAGGGGATGAAGGCTCTCACCACAGTCTCGCCCAGATGGAAATGAGCATCCTGTATGTTGCTGATGTACTCCTGCCCTCTCGACTGGATTAAGAACTCACATCTGAGAATGAGAAAGCTTCTGTTTGACACCGAAGGAAGCCTCATTCAAATGATGATAATAATAATAAATTCACTCATGGTAGAACCTTTCAAAACATACAGCTGCATAGTGTTTTGCACAACAATATTGCCCACAATGTGTCTAATATTAAATCAGTGGTTAAAAGTCAATGGTTAAAAAATGGTTAATATCCCTTAAGAAAAGGCCTTATGATGCAAGTGTGTTTTCAAAACAGATTTCAAAGTAAATGTGGTCACTTTGTTCAGTATGGGTTGATAATTTGGAAGCAGAGAGTTGTATCAGTCTATCATGTCTATAATTTTATTTATTGAAAAACATGGTAGGATAGGAAGTTCCTACCTGGGGAACCACTTGGCGTGCTCCTGCCAGGGGTCGTCTCCTGGCTCCCAGTTCCTCAGCCCCCCGTCGCAGTAGAAACATTTGACATTGTCGCCGTGGCCTGCCAAGTTAAGCGTGGCCGTTGCGAGAAAATGTTAGGGTAAAATCCCCAAAACAAAAACATTAAAAAAAAGGCTGTGAATCCAGGCAGTGGTATCCAGTGACACTGCCTGGATTCACAGTCTTTTAGTTACAGGATGACTCACCGCTTTGTTATTTTTTCCCAATATATTAACACCTGTTAATTGTATGTCACACATCACATTTTTGCGTTAAATCAAACCGCACTGGACTAAACGTTGCTCTTCATATCACAAACCAACAGTGATAAGAGACAGACAAAAACTACCACTGTGGTGTAGCAGCCCCAGCTCTGTCCAGGTTGTTCTGTTCACAACATTATTACTCAGCAGAACAATTGTGCCATGAACTCTCTCTCCAACAAAGAGAGGTCACGCTGGCATCGCCTGGGCCAGCGCTCCATGTTTCGCAAAAAAGAAAAAAAAGAAAAATTCCCACAGAATCGTACAAATGAGGCCGAGAGATGTCGAGGTTGTGTGCGTGTGCGCACCTGTGTAAAAAAACCCTGCACGGGCGAGAACGTCGGGCTGGACTGAAGCTTCGGTCGGCCAGTTGTGGAAAGTGGTGAGCCTGGAGTCCTCCGCCTCCATCTCGGGGTAGACGGCTTGAGCGGCCGTCCCCTGGTCGTCCATGGTCATCCTCTGGAGCTGGCTCAACAGCTGGCCGTCCACGGAGTCAGAGGAAGACCCCGACTGAAGTGGGACGTTTCCCACGGCGCGTCCCAGTATGAATCCGCAATTGGGGAAGTGTCTCTTGTGCTCAGCCGCCGGGCTGTCCCCTTGCACCCAGCTCCTCAAAATCCCTCCGCAGCAGAAGCATTGGACTTTGTCCGCAGGGCCGACGTAGAAGAAGCCCGCCCTGGCCAGGTCTCCGGACGTGACGGCTGCACCTGCCGGCCAGTCGTGAAAAGTTCGAATCCTGTCCCCTTCCCCTCTCATGTGAGGATCCTCGAGGATATGCAGCATGGTGCTTCCGTCATCCATCATTCTGTGGCGCGCAGGGTCTCCTCGCTCCTCTCGTCTTGTGCCTTCCGCATCTCCTGCGGTCCATAGTGGAGACCGCAATGAAGGTGAGCGTGCCGCACCAGCTGAAATAATGTGATCAGCTGCTGGGGCCTGCACAGCGGCACCACAGGAGACTGCTTTCCAGAAAAGCCACCGAATGCCAGAATGCGCGTTCATTGATCCTTCAGTGAATGGCGGGCTGAACATGCCAGGCCCACGCTGCTCCAACTCTTAGGAAAAAGGGATACGCTTGTTGTGCTGGCAATATGGGAACTAATGACTATTGAAAGAATGTAGAACTAGTGTTAACAAGGATACCCACACGGCCAAGGATCGCATTAAAGGTTAGTAACAGAGTCTGTTTAAATCTGGAGCCTTCAGAAGGATGTTAAAAGATTTTAACATCAGAGACATATTATGCCAGTCTTTATCTTTATTTTGATAGGAAGAAGCAGCCCCAAAGTGTAAAGTACAAAACTATTTTGACATGTGGAAGCACAGTGAGACGAGATAATGATAGCTTGAGATGTTTTCACTTTGTTTGCCTTCCAGATTGGCTGTTTCAGGAGCTTTTTTTTTTCCCCCTTCATTATTTAAAAAAAAAAGTGCCTTATTACACAAATCTCATATTACCAATGTTGTCTGACAAAAATAAGTGTTTCTAACCTGATGGTAAACACTCCAGAACTGAGAAATGTCCCTCACTTCTCAGAAGGTGCTTGTATGGATCCCTTGGTGAACATGTGAAAGATCCAACAAAGAATGAGTTTCAGCCGGAAGATGAAGTGTTTTTGCGGGGAGCTGTAGACTGAGAGCTAAATATGCTTTTCTTTTCTAGTGAGATGGGAATTTTTGGTAACTGCAAAAAATTCACGAGCTGGCAGCTGGGAGAAAAAAAAAAAAGGAAAAAAATTTTTGTTCTGAAAGCAGGTCAAATAAGAAATCTATTGGCAAATTATCTTTATTTTACAATGTGTAGACAAGTTCAGATTAGGTGTCACTTTTCAGTGCACAATGGGGACTTGTGTACTGCTAGTATAGTATAATATGAGTTCAGTCAGTGGCATTCCTTGGGGTATAAAAGAGGAAAAACTACTTTACAGACTGGAGTTAAATCAGTTTATGTAGACTCACAGTCAAACTTTGTCTACAACAAATCACTTGGATTTTTACATCTGCCCTTCTCGACAAATCCCAAATTTCATTATTTTGTGGTCACCCTCACAAAAATGCTACTCGTAGTGCAAACCTCTGTCAACTCCTGACTAAAGTTTGCCATGGAACAATTGCATCTTTCTGTTGCAGAATTCTTAAATAAGCACTCCCCCCGACAGCCTAATATGAACAAGGCTGTGTCAGATTTAAGGTGGAGCTGGAGAAAAACCACATGAAGTCTGCTGATGGCCCCGCGGGCGCTGTTTACAACCAGAAATAGCGGAAAATAGCACCATTGTCAGCAAAGTAGTACAGTTTCTGCTCGGATTTCTCCATGCGTCACATCTCGTGAATGGATTTGGATTCGCTTCTTACTTTGTGGTTGCAGGGAACCAAATTACACGCGCTTGTCACAGAGAAACGAAGCTTGAAACTTTCGCAAGTTGTAGTTTAGAAGAGGAACTTTTGCCCCCCCGCGGGTAAGGAGCTGAACTGCAGCAACGGCTCAAAGCCCGGATGGAGCAGCCATTGGGGAAGTGTACTGGGCTTTAACGTTTCTGAGGAGTGCGCTCTCTCTCTGGAATAAAAAAAAAAAAAAAAAAAAGACTGACAGAAAGGCGGAGGAAGCTTGAAATATTCAACATCCGAAACATTCACTCGGCAATATATACACATATTGAACGTGACTTGAAAACCCGCAGCAGGACTTGACTCTTTTTCGGACTCTGTATCCGAAGCGGCAGACTTGTGGAAGTTGGGATACGTGCACACAGCGGAAAATATACAGCTGAGCCTGCGCTACAACTGCTAGCCCACACGCTTAGCGGCGCGACTAGCCTCTGAGCTAACTGTAACTGAGCAAGTGAACTTGCTTCCGAAATCACGGGGCTCGAAATCCAGTCACAAGCCCGGGCTTTGTGAGAATCCAGGGACTTCCTTAATGAATTATGTCTGCCACAAGCATTGACCCTCAGGTAGGACAGCTCGACGGATCTCGCTGGCAGAAGAGCTTGCAGGGCTAGCTGCCAGCTAACTGGGCTACGACTATTCCTCGGAGGTGCTAGCCTAGCCACTGCAGTTGGCCGTGCTATGTAGCATTCCGTTAAACTCTTTGGTTGTTGTAAATATTTGGCGGAGATGACACAGAAACCATGATGTTACATTAGTGATTTTGAACACGGTTGTGATGTAAAGTGACTGCATGTTTCCCCCCTCACTGTTCCACCAACATAGCCGAAAAAAACCTCCATGATGTGGATCGAAAACGCAGAACCTGCAGCTAACGTTAGAGGCTCCAGCTAACGTAACTTAATCGTGGTATCTTAACTTTTTGAAAAATTCATGTATGTAAGCGTCGACGCGGTGTCATCGCTGGAATCTTAGACGTGCAATGTACCGCGTATTTATTTGTGTAACAAGTTGCCTTTGGTACCTTTATGAATCGTTTTATTCGGTTTGCTCGAGCTAACGAAGTTGTACGTGTGTTTTAATGTCATCATTGATTGTGTTATTTACTCGCATCACTTATCGATTCGTGCAATACCACATCGATGTTATTCAGTAACCATTATTGCTGTTTGTACGGGTGCTGAACTGAAAGAGGGGAGAATCGTTCTTTTACACCGGTGTCTTCAGGAAGTAGTCTAAGTGATAGGCTGGTGGCTGTAGATGCTGCGCCATATTCTGACGAAAACGAAAAGATAAAAACAACAATAACCGTTTATGGAATCTCAAATCCTCTGAAAATAACCATGTGGTTTCCCTTCTTGTCTTTCCCCGATCCATGCGAGCAGAGATCAAAGGGACAAGCATCTAAAGGTGAGTTCTCCCATCAACAAGAAATCAGTCCTCGGTTTTTGTTTTTTTTTTGCCTTCAGAAAAGACTGCAGTTCCGATTGTGATTTTATTTAATTTAAGCTTCATTTTAAGGAATGCAAGAGTAATATAATTGAAGCAGCACATGCAGTTTTGCAAATAGTTTCCTTCCCCCCCATGATTTATTGCCTTACAGTGGGGAGAGCTGCCACCACTGACACTGCCAAAGTGTGCCCACATATTCATGGCCAGCACAGAGTGAACAGTTCTGTTCTCCTCTGAGGGTGCCAGCTATGCAACCGCAGTTAGATAGTCCTGTACCAAGTCAGATAGGCATGGTGTGCCTGTGGCAGGGCTGCTGATTCTCCTTCTTGCCAGTCATTAATTGTGGAAAGAGTCATTTATCATGGTTTCATTTCAAGGCAGAAATACAACACAAAGTCGTCTTGTGTCTTTTTTCCCTTTAGTCTACAAACTGTAGGGATACACACTGGGTTTGCCGCTTGTACTTTATTGTCAGGGCCATGATTTGAATATATCCCTGTATTTTTGACATTTAAGGCATTTTAACACTTGTTAGTTCCTAAAAAAAGTCAGCCCTCGACTTACTTTCCAGCGGCACACGGCTGCAGGCTGGTTGCCCTGCTGCATACACTCAAGCACCACATACATATTTTCTCAGTTTTATGTTTTTGTTTTTTTTTATTGTTCTTGGTAAAGAAATGTACATTCTTGCAAGAATAAAAGACACAATGGATCAGGATTTTTCAATCCATGTAGCCAATATTCTAGTCATTTCTCAACAAAAAACAGAGCAGTCTGTTTACTGTCTTTAATAGTTTTTTGATGGTCATTTCTATTGATTTTTTGCTGGGTTGACAGTGAAATGTATATTCTCTACCCCTGAAAATAGAACTACAACTGTTGTGGCACCATTTACATATACAGACATTTGTGATTTTACGTCTGTCTGTCTGAAGGAATATTAGTTGTCAAACTTTTGCTGCTTAAAGTGTCGCTCAAATCTCTTTGAACTGTGTATAAATGTAAGCTCTCTTTCCAGTGCAAAATGGTTCACTGCATCAGAAGGAGTCTGTCCATGACAATGACTTTGAGACATACCTCACTGGTCAATCAACTCAGGTAAACCCTCCACTTCAAGCGTTACATTGGCTAGTCTATGGAATATGGTCACAATAATTTTATTAATTTCATGTTCAAATGAATTCATTTCTGATTAAGATACATCTGCAAATCATCTTCGCAAACACAACTTGTGACTGTGTTGACCTTGTTTGATCCAGAACAACAGCTACCAGTCCATCACCGACCCCTACCTGTCCAACTACTACGCTCCTTCCATTGGATTTCCTTACCCCCTTAGTGAGGCTCCCTGGTCCACAGGCGGGGACCCTCCTATTCCGTACCTGACCCCCTATGGACCCTTAAGCAATGGAGACCATCACTTCATGCCAGATACGGTGTTTGGCCAGCCGGGGGGCTTGGGAAGCAGTATCTACCCCCACAGGTTTAACTTTTTCCCTGAAAATCCTGCCTTCTCTGCTTGGGGCACGAGCGGCTCCCAGGGCCAGCAGACTCAAAGTTCAGCCTACGGTGGCAGCTACAGCTATCCCCCGAGCTCCCTCGGGGGCACCCTGGTGCCTGATGGTCAGACGGGCTTTCACAGTGACACCCTCAACAAAGCCCCCGGCATGAACAGCCTGGAGCAGGGCATGGTGGGCTTGAAGATCGGAGGGGATGTCACCGGCCAGGGCTCGGGAGTCAAGGCTGTGGGGTCGGTGATCGGCGCCCCCGCCGTAGCAGCCGCGGGGAACGGCGCCACGCCCATCGGGATGCCGCTGCCCAAGCCCACCTCCTGGGCCGCCATCGCCAGCAAGCCTGCCAAACCTCAGCAGCTCAAAGCCAAGGTGAAACCGGGAATGCTCAATCCGGGTGGCGCTCTGCCCCCGCCGCCCATCAAACACAACATGAACATTGGCACCTGGGACAAGGGTCCAGTGACTAAAGTAGCCACAGCGCCACTGCAGCAGCAGCAGCCTCTCGGCCTGCCCCACGGATTGCCACCTCAAGGCCCCATGCAACAGGGACCCATGCAGCCCCACCACTCCCAGTCTTTGGTGCAGCCCCAGATGCAGCCAATGGCCTTACAGCCCCAGCCCCCCCATCACCAGCACCACCACCACCACCACCAGCCGCCGCCTCAGCCCTACCAAAACCACAGCCAGCCCCCGCAGCAGCAAACGCGCTGGGTGGCCCCGCGCAACCGCAACCAAGGCTACGGACACGCAGGTCCTGGCCAGGATGGCAGCAGCATGATGGGCATCGTCGGTGGCGTCAACACCGGGCCCCAAGCCTCCATGGGCATGGGCCCCGGTGCCGAGTCCCACCCCGTGCTCGACAAGCTGCGCGCCTCGCACAGCTACAACCCCAAGGACTTTGAGTGGAACCTGAAGAACGGCCGCGTCTTCATCATCAAGAGCTACTCGGAGGACGACATCCACCGCTCCATCAAGTACTCCATCTGGTGCAGCACGGAGCACGGCAACAAGCGGCTGGACTCGGCCTTCCGGGACATGAGCAGCAAGGGCCCCGTGTACCTGCTGTTCAGCGTCAACGGCAGCGGCCACTTCTGCGGCGTGGCCGAGATGCGCTCGCCCGTGGACTACGGCACCAGCGCCGGCGTCTGGGCGCAGGACAAGTGGAAGGGCAAGTTCGACGTGGGCTGGCTGTTCGTGAAGGACGTGCCCAACAGCCAGCTGCGCCACATCCGCCTGGAGAACAACGACAACAAGCCGGTGACCAACTCCCGCGACACCCAGGAGGTCCCCCTGGAGAAGGCCAAGCAGGTGCTGAAGATCATTGCCAACTACAAACACACCACCTCCATCTTCGACGACTTCTCCCACTATGAGAAGAGGCAGGAGGAGGAGGAGGAGGTGCGCAAGGTACTGTCCGCTCATATGCTCTCTTGAAACACACCAACTGCATCTACACTGCTGGTCAAAAGTTTGGACGAACCTTCTCATGCAATTTTTATTTATTTTTTTATCTTTACAACTTTCTACACTGCAGATAGATACTGAAGACATCAAATATATGAGCAAGATATATGTAATTATGCAGCTAAGAAAAACAAAATAAATAACAAAATATGTTTTTTATTAAAGGTGGCTATTTTGAAGAATTTAAATATAAAACGTGTTTGAGTTATTGTACACTTCCATGTGTGCTCATATGTAGTTTTGATGCCTTCAGTGAGAAACTGCAATGTCAATAGTCATGAGAATGAAAGAAAAGCCATTCAATTCATAGTGTGTGTCCAAGCCTTTGACTGGTAGTGTACGTGTGGCAGCGCCTTGTGATCCAAGTGCACACTGGTTCGCTCCTTCTCCAAGTTTCTAACGCTTGTGTTTCTCTCCTCTTGTTTGTTTGCCCGTCTCAACAGACTTTTGAAAGTCCTCAGATACAGAACCGCTCTCGGTTTGATCAGGTAAGGAACAGTCATGCTTTAGTCACGGCTAGTCTCGGTGACTGTTCCACCAGTCTCGCCAATTTCCTGACGGTGTCTTCTGATATTCATTGTAATTGTCGAGTCGCAGCATTGTTCCGGGTTAGATTGACGATATTATCTAACGCAAATCTCTCGTGAGCTCGCGGTTACGCCACAAATTGTTGCACTGCTCCTCAGCGCTGGTTTTGACTAACGATTTTTCTTTTTGTTCTCCCCAAACAGGAGCGCCAAAACAGGAGTAAACAATAGAAGACATTTATCCCTTGGCTTGATCAACAGTTACACTAGGACTTATGATTTAAGAGACAGAAGAAATTTAAAAATGCAAGGAAGCCCTTCATTTTTTTTTTTCTATTTAATCAACCATTTTTGAAACTTGTGCTTTTTTTTTGCCCCATGTACCACCCACTTCTCGTGCAGGGATAACAAGCTGATTTATGTATTACCTAGCCGCCGCCACCACCACCAACACCACCGTCTTTAGTTCTGATTTTTAGATATCTACCCCACCCCCCACGTTCCATCTCGTACACTTCTCTCACCAGACTGGTTTTATCTCTCCTGCCCACACCTCTCTTCTTACCAATTGAATCAGGGTTTGACTGCACCGTGGACGAAAAAAAGAAAGAAAAGAAAACAAGATCTGCCACTTTATATTTCAGTACAATCAGGAACGGATGTGTCCTGCCCCTATTTGTCCATTTGGGGGCAATCTTGCCATGCTTCAGAGGTTTAACTGTGCCAACAGGGTTGGAAGATCCCAAAGGCAATGGGACTTGGAGCTGTGCGATAATAAAACTTCAATGATTTAACTATTTTTCATTCAGATCAACAAAATCTCTATTTTTTAGCTTACTACTGACAATTTTTATGTTAGAATCCTGTTTTCTGGAGCCTTAATGTTTTGTTTTGTTCTGTTTTTCTAATTATCAGTGACTTTTCAAAGAGAACTGCTCAAACAGTGACACTGCTGGAGAAATCAGGGATCGTGTGAAGTCACACAGGACTCGAGACATTTCTGAGGAGGAGGAGGAGGAATAGCAAAGGCCTCTGGGAGAGAAAATCATAAATGTGCCCTCCACAACTATAACTCGCACCATTCAAGTCGAAAATTGTACATCCTTCACAGCCCGCTACTTCACTTTATCTGAGTGTTTTGTCCTGTAAGGGGTCTTTTGTACGTTTAATCAGGAGATTCTGCTTGTGTACGCAACCCAGTCTGAGAGAACTGTCGTCTCCACCATTTTAAATTGTTTTATAATCAGAATTATGTAATGATATAACTGCTACAGTGAATGAATTGTCGCTTTTGCATATTTCTGTTCCACATAAATGCGGGCATGGGGGGTTGACATAGTTGTCCATTCACCATAATTCTGTCTTAATCTTTTTTTTTTTTTTTCCCTACAAATTGGTTTTGCTGAGTCTATCATATTGGTCATAATGCTAAGCTTTAACGTAGGAGCCTATATATTCATGGAGAAAGCCTAAAAAAAAAAAAGTATAATCTAAAAATTAATGTAACTGATTTAATATCGAGTAAGAAAAACTGAAACTGAAATGTGGTTTCTGTGTTTTGTTTTTTTGGGTTGATGTATAAAAAAAAAAAAAAGTTTGTTCTAGACAGAGACCATTGATTTGTTTTGTTTTTTTTGTTGTTTTTTTTGATAGAGGAAAATGCTTTCAAGTATGCTGACAGAAAAAGATGAAGCAAACAACCGCCATCAATAGAGCTGTGTCGCTCTGCGTGACTGGCTCTGCTTTCAGAATTGTGCTGAAATTCTCCAGCCCGCAGTTGTTTTCTGTGCTCTCTCAACAGCCATTTCAAGAGTCCCAAGTGCAGCAGGATATTTGGTCGTGGGCTTTTTTTGGGGGGTGGGGGAGGGCGTAGGAGGGGGTCACCACGTTCGTCCTTCCCAGTCTGGTTTAATTTGTAGGCGTCTCTTCAGCTTTCCGTGGACTGCTCGGCCGCTGCGATCCGGATGAGCATCCCAGCGAGTAGACTCGGCCGTCTCCTCGGTGCGCAGGGAACGTCCTGCTTTGACGTTTTATTTGTGCAGGAGTCAAAAGCCAGTAGTCGCCTCATGTTTCCAACAGGAATCGCAAACAATTCTGATGGCAGCAGATGAGACTGATAGCTGGCGCAGCAGGGGTGGAATGCCGTCTGAATTTATTCATGTGGAGTTTGTCTGAAGTGTAAAAGCTAAATGGGTCGGTTTTTGTTTCTGTCTCGCCCCCCCCCCTCCCTCTGTATTAATGCTGTTGAGATGGCAGGAGCCCTGTGTTATGCCAGAGTGCAAGTGTGAACTGAAAGTTTGCATTTCCGGGTGTGTAAAAGTTGCAGTTTTTTTTTGTTTGTTTTTTTACCTGATCAATGTAATTGGTTGTACTCCAGAGAACTGCCCTCAAACAGGCTCCACTGCTGTCCTTCCCTCCCTGCCTCCCTCCACCCCACCTCCCCCTTTTTTCATTTTGCCCCAAACCAATCAATAGCAAGGTCGAGTCAAGCAATACGGTGAATGCCCTTCACACGTTTGCCTTCGCCAACACCTCTCTGTCCAACCGATTTTTTTTTTGTATGTTTGTTTTTGGTTTAATAACACAGGAGGGGGTTACGGTGAAAGGGTACGCGACGCCCTGAAAGACGCCACAGAAGACTCGGAAGTCGCGGCCGTCTCGGCCTCGGGAGGGCCGAGCAGGCTGCGGTCACGGCACGGGGCGCACATGCACGTTAACAAGTACTGTCGTATGTTTGTTGCAATAGAGGGATGTCAGGTTAGCCATGGAATTGTATGTATCGACTACGAAAATGAATTAACAATATGAAATAGTAAATTTAAAAAAGAAAAAGATTATCCTCTTGACCACCATTGTAGTGAGCATAACATGTTCAAAAAGCTATCTTGGTTTTTCTTCATAGAGGAAATCAAGCCTTAATAAACTATCCATTCAGAAATAATTTGTGTCAATCTCTGTGGTTCTCTTCCAGGCAGTAAACAGTCGTCTGCGGTGACCTTATGCACAGAGGAAGCCCTGTAGGGTAGCCCCAGAGTTTAAATGTCACCGCGGTTTCCTGAGCTGTAGTTGTTTCATTCTGTTGACTAAATTAATCAGTCTGCTTCGCTTTTCTGTCTGCAAATACTTTGTGCGAAGCTGACCTATTTCAAGTAGAGCCTAATTCAATTTGAATTCAAAGGTTAAAAATCCATGTGCATATTACAACGAGATGAATCACAGGCAACGTGACTCTGTAATCCTGAGAGTTATTTCCAAATTTTCCGAAAAACAGATTTTTATTATTATTATTTTTTTTTTAAAAGTCTTTCCACAGTGGTGAAATAATGTTTTTCCCCCAGTTTGAGAGGAGCTGTCCGTGGTGCTGATCTCTTGATTCGAAGGTGTCTTGGTCGTCGAGCAGCAAGGTAAGAAAAACTCTGGGGCAAATGCACAACCATCAGATCTTACACCAATGGGAATTTTCCTCCATAATTTTATACAAGCTTTTCCCCCCCTTTAATTAGACCAGTTCATAACAGTAACATCACATGGTGTGGTAACCTGATATAATGTTATTTATTCAATTTAAATGTGTAACATGAAGATCGTGTGATTTGAGAGGTGGGTGTTTTTTAAGGTTGTCATGAATGCTGTACACGTACAAAAACCAAAAGAGAGAGAAGTGCTGCTGCAGCTCAGGCTTTATTTGTTGTTACATAATCACATAGCATGCATCCAAAATGAGACAAAAATAGGACAACATCACTTTCTGTCTGGCCTTGAAATTCCTTCATCAATCTGGACCGTGGCAAATGTTAATATATCATCAACCCACACCTGAAAATTAGATATCTCACCTTTACAATTACAGTATGAACTCAAACATTATAAATTAGGAATTTTCATTTTAGGTGCTGTATGCCAAATTTCGTGTTAGTTATATAAAATTGTGCAAATAAACAAAATAGTGAGTGTTTTAATCTGACAGAAAGGCAGCTTGAACTGCAATCACACGCTTTTGCAGGTTAGCAATATTCATGGATATTGATTGGACGATAGATTCCCCTCTGCGCTTGGCAAAGCCATGATTCGCCATCAGGCTACAGCCACCGTCCCCTAATCTGAGTGTGAAACAAATAACACTGAGATGTCACCATCGTCGCGTTTAAAATGAAGGATGAAAGGCATTTGGACGACCGCTCGGGTTGTTCAATCAGCGTAATGAAGACTGACGCCCTATATTGTTCCTACTCCGGATTGGGGCTCTAGACGTGCGGTTTCAGACGGACGCCTGTAGGTGGCATTAAACCATGTATATCTCTATAGGTTGGCTGGTTCTGTTCGACTGCGGCGACCATCTGACGGTGTATCTCCGGCGGTGTGGATGGACCCTGCGGTGTAGGCCCGGGGCTGCAGCCACACAGTTCAAGGTACCGTTTACAGAACACAGGAAAAATCCAAACGCTGAGGGTGACAGGGTGATGGAACATATACATTTATATATTTTTGGAAAATGTCAGAAAATGGCTGGCTTGCAAAGACGTAAAAGGGAGAGATTTTCTTTTGAGAGCGGTGCCTCGGCTGTTTGGCGCATGAAGGCGGCGCGTCACTTGTGTGCAAAATGCTGCTTCTGCTGGGGCTAAATTTTGAACGTGGCCAAATTTTACGCCATCATAGCCAGCCAATTGTATCGCCTATCGTTGTACATTATTCACACTCTATCTATCTATCTATATATCTATCTAACTATAAGCTGATTTTCTTAAAAAAAAAACAACAACAACAACGCTAGCCAGGTGCCTAAATTTATAAGTGAATAGATCTGCAGAATACATTTAATGTGAATCCATCCAGAGGATTTTTTTTTTTCAAATATAAAATCCATAAAGTAAACCCGCAATTTGCCCTGACTGAGCGCAAGACAATGCACCAACGTCTTTATAGCTGCACCTTTTCTTACTCTCCGGTTTTTTCTTCCAAGACTCCGAACGGTCGTTTAAAGCAGCGGCAGCAGCGGCAGCAGCAGCAGCAGCAGCAGTCCCTGATGGGGCCTGATGAAATAACCCGATTCGACGCCGCTATATAATAATCCGTTGGAGTGCGCAATGCGCCCACCTTGTCAACACACACACACACACACACACACACACACACACACACACACACACACACACACACACACACACACACACACACACACACACACACACAGGGAGCCGGCCCGGGTGACAGTGCAGCGGTCACTCAGCCCCCCGCTGCTGCTCTGGGTGGCAGCCAGCGGGGCCTGTTTGTGTAACAGCAAAGGTCAAAGTGCTAAACGCGAGAGCCCGCGGCCTGACGGACGGCGCCGTGCGCGAGGGAGATCGAGCGGGATGCGCGCGATGCTGTGCAGATTCCTCTCTTGGCATTCACCGCGTGCCTTAATTGTATGGACATTAAATCAAGGTCCGCTGTGAACACGCAGAGTGACAACCCTGGAAGAGACCCCCGCCGACGGGCGCTGGATAATGACGGTGACGATGAAGAGGATGATGATGATGAGGAGGAGGAGGATGATGATGAGAAGAGGAAAAAAAGAAGAAGACCCAGCCCCTGGTTCTCCCAACTCCCTCCGACTCCCAGAACCTCCAACCGCATGACTGCAATTTAGGAGCAGTACCCCCCTCTCTCCGGTTTCTACGCGCGCACAAGCGCTCGAGCGTGCACGCGCACGCACGCACGCACGCACACACATCCAGAAATGTAAAGCCGATTTTTTTTTTATCTCTCTCTCAACCAACCACCGCTCTCAAACACACTCGTCGCGCACATGCACGCCCACACTCACGCACGAGCTCAAAGCCGATTTATGGCTACAGCAGCATTTTTTTTTTTTGCGCGCGCACGGTCCTCTTCTAGCGCCCGGTTCGGGTGCCAAGCGAAGAAATATTGATATCACTGCGCCACCGCTCGGCCGCAGGAGCAGCAGCAGCAGCAGCAGCAGCAGCAGCAGCAGCAGCAGCAGCAACAGCAGCAGCGCAAGATGAAACGCGCTTGCACCTGATTGCACCTTATCGTTAGCAATCTCAGCATATTTTTAGGGGGGGGGGTGAGAAAATAATCTACACTTCGTACAGCACAAGGCGGCTTTTACGCATCTCCCGGCGGCTTCCCTGGCGCACAGTGACAGCTGGAGCCGCGGACACAAGCCGCTGCGCTTTGTCCTCTCTTACCAAAGCCGCTCGATAAACGTTAGCCCGAGCCCCCCCAAAAAACACAAAAGACACAGAATGAGGGTGGAACGGCGAGGAGGGGGAGAGGGGGGCAGCGAGGAAAGCGGCGATGGCAGCATATCACGGGACCATCTGAGGTCGTACAATCCCACTTGAGAAGAGCGCCGTAATTCTCCCATTCGATTTGGCTTGAATGCAGCTTCTCCGACGACTTGTCCACGATCAGCAGCCCCGTCGGCGAATGATTAAAAGAAGAAGAAGAAGAAGAAATGAAAGAAACACGGGGGGAGAGGGGAGGGAGTGGGGGAGGTGGAACGCGCGATGCTTCCGTTCTCTTCTCCTGCAGCTGACAAACTAGAGGCGGGCGCGTTACGATACCTGCGTGCGTGTTGCGTTTGGTGGGAGAGAGAGAGAGAGTGAGAGAGATAGAAAAAAAATGGACGCGTTGTTTCTTTTCTCATTTTTTGCGCCGCAGAACGAGCGAGCACATCCCTACTGCTCGCGCGGCTGGAAGGCTCGTTTTCTAGAGTGTAAGCGAGGGGGGTTGGGAGGGGGTGTAAAAAAAAACGGTCGCATCGTCATCACAGAAGTCCTCTCACCCGTCAAGGAGTCAGCAGCCGGTTTCCATTCTGCACGGTGCCGGGGTTTTTCTTTTCTTTTTTCTTTTTTAAAATCTGACCCATTTGAGGCACAGTCCAGTCCTGGATGCGTCGCCCTCCTCTCCTCTCTCTCTCTCTCCTCTCCTCCTCTCCGGGCTGTGCGAGCCGCTGTCTGCCGGATTAGAGCGCCCCTCTCTTCCCATCCTAGACAATTGCGAGTCTCCGCTGATTGGGCTTCGGCGCAAGAGGATTACATGGGCGCGCAATGACGTCATGGCCCGGGGCCCATGCAAGCTCCCCCCACCTCCTCCAACTCCCAATCTCTCCTCGCGCACCACCACCACCCCCACCGCCGCCACCCCCCACTTCCCCCATTAAAACCAAATCCTCATCAGCCTCGAATGTCCTTGAAACCAGCGGCCCTGACTTTCTGCAGCGCCGTCATGCATGTGTGCCCTGCCTTCCTACGTGCATGCGTGTGTGCGTGCGTGCGCGCGCCGGGCCAGCCTTGCACCTTATTGCCGTTTGGTGGGCACTCACTTGGTAATTCAGGATGGGCCAGTGCGCGAAGAGGAGGAGGCGGAGGAGGCGGAGGTGGAAACCAAAATAACATGGCCGCTCCGGTCGTCGCCGGTGTTGCAGCTGAACACACCTTGACGGTTTTAACCCGGGCAGGTGCACATCCAGCCGCCACAAATCAAAAGGCCGGCCGTAACCAAAAGAGAAGGCAAATGATTTTTTTTTCACTCACCCGCCCCCTCCCGAAAATGAGCGTCGAACAAAGATTTGCGCTGCCCCCGTAAGGCCTAAAAAGACACTGAGATGTAATTACAGATGGCCGCTGGATGCGCTTTGCTTTATATTTAACCGTCGCTTCTATTTTTACGCATGTAGGCCTGATGAAAAATCCTTTTCCTGAGCCCCGCACTTAATCTGCGGCGCGGACGAGCGCTCGTTTTGCAGCGTGCAATTATCTCGCATCCTGACGCACAGTGCTACTGTAGCTCGCAGCATTTAGCTCCGACTTTACCGCCGGGTAAAATGGCGTGGTGTGTTATGGCATTTACTCCAAGATATTCCTGTGTGTGCATTCTCCATGCAACACGCTGTTAAAATAAAACACCTTGTTGTTTAATTTAGTGTAAGATAAAATGCAGACACTGAATGGGCCTGGAAAGTGAAAAATCGTCAAGGGCTCTCCTGCTACTTACGTGTTAAGGCCCACAGTTCTCGTTTTTACAAGATCCCCGAATGAATTAATTTGAATTTTGGTCAGAGATTTGTCAATATTATATTTTTTTGGGGGGGCTTTATAAAAACATTCAACTCTTTTTCTCTTTTTTCACCCTGTAAAAGCAGCTACTGTATTAATTTAGGAAGTGTTGACCAGGCACCTGACCTCCTGTCCACATGTGGGCCTTGCACTTCCTGCAAGTGATGCAACTCACCTGAGTGTGCGCCTATTTAAAAAGTGGGGGGGGATCTACAGTGGCCATATTGATTGCTGTCCCGGAAGAAAAAGCCATTAGGTTTAACAAACGTTTCTCCCTCCTTGTGTAACTTGTGACTGCACCTCCCACTGTTGGCCGAACAAAGAGACGGCAAGGAGGGAGCGTCTATTGCGGTTTACCCGGCTTCCTCTTCACCCTGCACAACATCCCTTACAATGGCAAATGGCCTCTATTATCTGCGCAAATGCAATTATTAACTATTTTTTAATGGACGTGCCCCGTTGTTGCGGCAAAAGACCTTGCGGTCGCCAAAGCTGCACCTCAAGAGCAAAAACGACGGCCAGCTCACGTATTTACATGCGTGCGACGCAGCTCGCTCATGCAAAACCATTCGTCATAAGGCGCGCGGGGGTCTGTTGGTCCCCCTCCGTTGCATGGCCCAAAAAAAAAAAAAAAAATGGAGAGGAATGGGAATGACCCAGGCTGTGCTGCTGCTGCAGCAGCCACCTGCCTGCCTGCCTGCCTGCCTGCCTGCCTGCCTGCTTGCAGCGGCCGCGCTCATCCTGCATCTCGCCTACACGCTCCACGCCGGCTCGGACCTGGGAATCCTTTGTTCAGCAGCTCACTCTCGCGATGTATCCTGCAGCCGTGCATCGCCTCCGTCGCCTCCTCTCTCCATTTTGTGCCCGCGCAGGCCCTCATCCTCCGCGCGTGAGAACAAGCAGCGGAGCGCCAAGCTCCAACGCTAACAGCCTCCGTTCCGTCCGTCCCTCCGTTCCGTCCGTCCCTCCGTTCCGTCCTTCCAGGAGAGCGAAGGAAAAAAGAAAGGGAGAAAGGCGGCCCGCAAAGCGGCTGAATCGCGCCTGCTTTTCCTCCCCTCATCTCTCACTCGGCGGAGCCCGAGCGGCCTCCACGTCTTAAGCTTGAATGAAGGGGGAGTTGTCCCTGTGCATTACAATGACATCCAGGCCCCCATTCATTCAGCCACTGTCTAACGGTCTTTGGACAGCAAATGCACCCCCATCGGGGGGTCGCAGCCCACTCATTACACCCCCAATCCCAACACGCAGCCCCCCACAATAGCCCCAACAAAAGAGAAGAGGAGAGTCGGCCCCAGTTGTGCGAGCCGCGGCCCCTGCACTCCTTTTTTTTTCTTTTTTTTTATCGAGGTACGCCGGGGGAAAGAGGAAAAAAAAAATCTCTGTGCATTTGAATTGAATTAAGGAACGTGCGGCGGCGGAGTTTAGCGCCACTCAAAACAAATTCAGCCCCAGCAGAATTGCACAGTGTTTGCACTTTCTCCCTGCAAACACGCATGTAGGCGGATGGAGGAAAGGTGGAGGCTTCCAAAATGCAGCTGACGACAATGTTGTGCGTCAAAAGCTCCCTGATTCTTAAAAGTTTTGCGCAAACGGCAGCGCAGCAAAAAAACAATAATGACGGAGCGCGGCAACTTTTCTGGCACATCATGAATAGTAAAGCCGCGTGCAAAGTTGAATTGACTTCAGCAGCAGCAGCAGCAGCAGCAGCAGCAGTAGCATCAACCGAAAGG